>JASMQC010000004.1:1800000-2135428 GCA_031305395.1 Phytophthora citrophthora | reverse complement strand
TGGGGATGCACTTGGTCAGTGTGGAGACGATGGAGCCCTGCAGCTTGAGCTTCGCCTTGTCCACGACTGCTACAGCTGCCAGGTACGGCGCGACGACTACAGCAGCGTCTATGGACTCGTTGTTACTGTTGTTTAGAGTCATGGTCCAAGAGTGATGGTCGTTCGAAGACTTGAGCTCTGCTTGGCAAAAGAAGGAATGACGCGCTGGAAAAAGTGTGCGAAAAAAAACAGTTCTCTTTAAATTGATATAGGTTGTTTCTTTAAAATGATACGTACTTTTAATGGAGTGAATACTAAACGCAAGTCGTTTTTTTTAGCAGCTGCGAAAAATGCAAAATGGGGAGAGATGCTTCCTGCTGCCAGTGTGGGGCAGAGAACTCGTAGTCGCTGAGTTGGGGCTTGATTGCCTGCTGGCGGACGCTCGCTGGAGCATGCACAGCCTGCGAGAAGCGAAAAATGCCATGTGCGGCGAGAGAGGAGCCGCGATCAGCACAGGAGCCGAAAGGAAAGACAGGCTTGAACATGTACCGGTATGTGTGGGTACAGTCCAGTATGAGTCTACAGCGAAATAAAGAACCCCTTTCGAATGCCGTGTTCTACCAGCAAGATCCGCCAGCAAACTTGAACCGGAGTTTTAGCTTCGTGAGCCAGATCCGCAGCGACGGTGACTCGCAGCATGACGGTAAGCTTATCGCTGCTTGCGACGACAGATGAAGCTGCGTCGCTGACCAAGGCCTGGCAGCCATTATGGAGGGTAAGTGATTGCAGAGCGGGCAAAAATGGCCGTGTCCAAAAGCAGCTGGCGGTCACTGTCCATCCCTTCGACACGCCATGCATTCACGATGGATTTCACCACCGGTCTGCACTGAAAAGCCTAAAACGCGCCACGACGGTCGATGAACACGGCCTCTTGAGGACGAGCGAATGTCTACTACAGCCTCTCCGTACGAGCTGTTGTTGTTATTTTCACGTCAAAGTGCTGGTCAAATGCCAGCCCCTACTCCCCAACACTGGTTGTGACGCGCATCAAATCAATCCAGCTGGCATTCACAAAGTGGACCTAGACGGGACATGTACATGTTGCAGTGACCAAAGTATCTTGTGTGCATTTTGCATTTATATTTCGCTTCACTCACTACTGAAACCTACACACGGTGGAATGCAGCATTGCCACGCGTTAAGCCTGGTGGTGTCATTGGCTCCATGACGTAGCCCGAGTCTTCCGCGTGTTGGTGCTGGTGTTGACGCTTCTTGCGAGACCACGCGACGAAGACAGCAGCGATCACGCCTGCCACGGCTGCTGCAACGCCAACTCCGACAGCAAGCTCTCCGCCGTTTCCTCCGCCAATGCCACCCGTACTCACACTGATATTATCGACGGCGTACGATGCGGCACTGCCCTAAACCCTAAACCCTAAACCCTAAACCCTAAACCCTAAACCCTAAACCCTAAACCCTAAACCCTAAACCCTAAACCCTAAACCCTAAACCCTAAACCCTAAACCCTAAACCCTAAACCCTAAACCCTAAACCCTAAACCCTAAACCCTAAACCCTAAACCCTAAACCCTAAACCCTAAACCCTAAACCCTAAACCCTAAACCCTAAACCCTAAACCCTAAACCCTAAACCCTAAACCCTAAACCCTAAACCCTAAACCCTAAACCCTAAACCCTAAACACTAAACACTAAACACTAAACCCTAAACACTAAACACTAAACACTAAACACTAAACACTACACCCTAAACACTACACCCTACACCCAACACCCTACACACTACACACTGCACGCTACACACTGCGCATTACACACTACTTTACCACGCTCAACTTTTTCACGCTCAACTCTCAACACTTTACTCTCTACTTCCAACAATTTACTTCAAACACGCCATTTCGTTTTATCCACTATCTTCATAATTTTTTTACATTCTTTTTTTTTTCTACATCCTACTTTACATTACTTACATCACACACACTATATTTCTGCATCCCGATCATCCTAAACTTTACACTCTCCTATTGCTCTACTATTCTTTACACTTTCTTACCCCTCTCAAATTCTACCATAATCCTTTCCACTTCCTTATTCTTTCACCTCTTCTGTCTGTTCACGTACTTACTCTTATCTTTCTTTTACGCTCTCACTTCTTCATTCCGTCCCACCCTTACTTCGTTTTTCCCGCATTTTATTATTCCCGCACTTCCGGTTTCCTTCCTACCATCACTTCTATTTTTCTTTTTTTTCCTATCCGCATTCATATATAACATTCATTTACTCCCTCGTTTCTACACTATTTCCCATTATTCGCTGATCCATTCCATCATTTCTTTACTCCCTCGTTAGTTAAACTATTTCCTACTTTCATGTATACATCCATTTATCATTTAATTTCTTCAGTTATTTATTTATTTATTCATGCATTACATCATCCGTTCACTTCTTTACACCTTCACTTTCTTCTCTTCTATATTCTTTACTATATAGCATCCGAGCGGCGTCCGAGTGGCGCTTGTGTACCTTCGAGACGGCGCTGTGGGCTCAAAAGTTGGCGTTAGCGAGCAAGTCGCAGTGCAAAACACATCTACAGATCGAGGCGGATGGATTGGTACTGGTGGCAGGTCCCCTAACCGCAACAAAACGTCGTACCGTCTATGTAAACATTGGGGATCGACACCCAGGCGCGAGCAAGAAGATGGGAGCACGTGGCGAGCTACTATTCCCTTGAATCCAGTATAGTATACATCTGCATGCCCATTGGTCACTTTCCATATGGTGGTGTCATCGTACAACCATATAGACACTTGTCACTTCGTCGCATATAGGCGCATACATCGTTTCACTCGTAAGGTAGGCTTTACCAGCATTCTGAGTTATAAAGATCTCTGATTGGCTATGATGTGATGCTAAAACAGATGTATATACTCTCGAATAAAGGCAATGCGGCCAAAAGTGCACCCTTGCAAAATTTCAGGTCCACCAGAGCACGATGTGGTGAGATATGGCTATCGATACATGGCCATGCACAAATGTCCTTTTTATATACATTAGACAGCTACACGCATGCTACATACAAATCACTGATGTGTGTCTTTTTTTGTTGTTGTTGGAAACAACGACTTTTGGCTTCGCTACAGGCCGAAATGTGTGTATGCTTGCATCGGACCAGGGTGCGGAAACGCCCAAAGTTAATTTCCAGAGGTACCGAATATTAAGTTTGGGTTTTCTGGACCCTTCGATAGAGGGAAAAGTGGACCCGCGATGCCTAAACTAAGGGGCGGAAATGCGCCCGAAAACCCTGGCGATAGATATCTATCGCCGAGATCATATATATAGGCTACATGGGCGAGCCACATCATTGAGTGGTTCACATGCATTTGTGCATGTTATTGGTAGAAAGCAAAGGACTTCTACCAATCAATGCCCTTCATGGAAGCAGAGATTCTGCCAACCACACGTTGGCAGATCCTTTAGAAATAGATTAAACAGTTTTAGGAGGTTCCATAATGGCTTTGTGCCAATTCAATAACAGTTCTCATTTTACAGTTTTTTTTTGCAGTTTAGATAAATTATATTTGATTTAAATATACTTATCAGATTAAGTATATTTAAATTAAGTCTATCTTAATTGCACGCTTCCTCATACACGTAAGCGCATGTGTTCGCCGCCTAGCGGGTCTAAGTAGACCCATTACAATATTATAAAAAAAGCACACACGAAAAAAAACAGATAAACTCGCTGATAGACGTACTTGGTGGCATCAGCAGTTGTGCTCCCTAGAACTTCTTCAACACCTGTGTTGTGTCGCCCGAATGCAAATGTAGAAGTGATATGTATTGAGTAGTCTGTAGTTTCCACGAGCTGCTTTCTTCCTATGTATGCTCTAAGAGATTGGATTCCATGTAATAACGGTCCATGCTTGCTGTCCTTGCATAACAGTCTGTAGACCAGCAACCGTCCTTACTTGCTGTAGGCGTCGCCGTAACTCTTCTACAAAGTGCTTGTGTTGCTAGGCAATTCATATTGAAGGTCAACGTTGAAGGTCAATGTGCGACCTGGACATGGTGAGACTAAGCAGATCAAGTTAAGCGCTGTAGGACTGAACAAGCATAGTGAAGCTGAGACTACCATAGTCACTGCATGTGAAGCGAGGACAAGCCCGCTTAAAGAGCTCTGGTACAGAGAGAGCTCACATCCAATCTCACTTTTCATTTTTCGGTATCAAGTGAACTTGCCTTTGGATTCTGTGTAGCATCTAAAAGGGTTTTGAGCCCAAAAGAACTTTGCTGCATAGTGAAAGATCCAAGATGGCGGATGCAATGAAGTTCACCGCTGATGGAGTTCCGAAGAACTGGAATGGCAAAGACTGGCAGGCGTACAAGTTTGCGATGCAGATGGTGTTTCGAGAAATGGATCTTAGCGACGTTGTGGAAGGAACGATAACCAGATCGATGCTTTCAAATGCAGATGCTGAAGCGAAATTTGACAAGAATCAGACCAAGATCATGCGCTTGATCGGGATGTCGGTGACATCGGAGATTTTGCACCAGATTCGTGACAGGACGACTGGGACGGAAATGTGGGACGCCTTATGTGATCTGTTTGAGAATAAGATTAATAAAACAGTGAAGGCTCACACTATTCGTCGCTTGCGAGATGAACTCTGGACCATGAAGTTCACTTCCGGTGGAAATATGAATCTGCACATGAGCAAGATGTTCAATATCCGGACCGAATCGCAGACATTGCAGTATACTGTGGATGATATAGACATGGTGGAAATGCTGCTGGAGAGCTTGCCTAATCAGGTAGAGTTCGAGAGTCTCAAGTCGTCGATTCGATACAGTGCAGATACTAGTCTCTTTACTCCAACCAAAGTTCGTGAGCTCATTCACGCTGCTGCTGCCCGACAGAATGAATTTCGCAATAAGGGAGGTGGCCATCGTGGTGGAAATCAAAAGAACGGAGGAAATGGTGGTGGAGTAAGTGAAAACAAGAGTAAAACTGGATCAAATCAAGAAGAGAAAAGCAGTGATCCGAAGAAGAAGAAGAAGAAGCAAAAAAGATGCTGGAACTGCGGAAGTACTGAGCATCTCAAGAGTGATTGTCCAGATAAAGCAGATAAATCAAGCGGAGCTGATGCTAATGTCACTACAGAGCAGAAGCGGAAACCACGAGGAAATGTGACTCTTCGGCAGGCTATTAATGAGCCGCACCATTCAGACATCGAGTCATGGGTTCCAGTAGGAGAACCCGAAGATGCTGGTGTGATGATGAGAGAGCTCGACCAGATGATTCTGGACGCTGGTATCGAAGTAGACATACGTGAGCCAGGACACCAAGATCTTATTGAAGAAGTTGCACTACAAGACGCCGCAAGAGATGACGTGATTGATAACACAAGTGGATGGTGGTTTTTTGATACGGCAGCTAATGCTCATGTCACTGGAAATTTGCCAGACTTCGTGGAATTCACAGAGGATACAAGCCAGTCTCAGAGTGTGCATGGTGTTGCATCTGCCCTCGTCTCACGCATTGCTGGGGTTGGAACCGTAGCTCTAAGCACCGATGTTAATGGCGAACTAGTTGAAGTCCGGTTGAATGATGTAGTTTACGTCCCTGGAGCTGAATTTGGTTTGTTTTCACCTGGTTTAGCGGCTGAGCAAGGATTTGCCTTTGATTTCGATCGTAATACACTGAGCTTCAGAGTCCTGCAAGAAGGACGTACGGTGATAGTTGCCTCTCAGTATGAAGCTACCTGGGGTTTCTTTGCAGCTCATGCGACTACTGAAGGACTCGAGCGATCCCTAGCTGGGACGTTTGGTAACGCTACAAGAGTTGACGGAGTAGCATCGCTTGAGATCTGGCATGAAAGACTCGGACACACCTGTCCTCAATACTTGAAGATCATGACGGATAAAGGACTCGTTCGAGGGATGGTTTTGACTCATCGACAGCTCGGAAATTGTGATGCGTGTCATGTTGGAAAGCAGAAAAAGACTCCAAATCGCAAGAAGCTGGATCGAAAGACCAACTCACCAAACCAAGTGGTGTACGCGGACCTACTAATTCCTGGTCAAGGAAATGGAACGCGATTTGAGGCAGTTCTTGTTCTAATGGACGGTTTTTCTCGCTTTGTAACTATTCACTTGCTGAAGAGTAAGGATAGCTCTGTCGTGAATAAGCACATCATGGAATATGTAGTGTGGGCTGAGCGTCAAGCCAAACGAGGTGAAGCTTCTGTCAAACAAGTCGTGTACGAAGTAAAAGAAGTATTGACCGACAAAGGTGGCGAATTTTGCAATGAAGCAATGGAGAAATGGTACGCATCTCGTGGTATTGAACATGTACGAGTTGGACCAAAGATCTCTCAATTAAACCTTTGTGAGAGAACTCATCAGAGCTTGGTTGGGATGATGAAGGCGATGATGTACCAGTCTGGTTTACCGCGCAGCTTCTGGCCTGAAGCACTCATAACTGCAGTGTACATTAAGAACCGAGTGTACAACAAGGGTACAGGTGGCATCCCGTTCGAGATGATGTTTGGAGTAAAGCCAGATATCCATCATATTCGTAAATTTGGCTCTCTGGCGTACGTGCACGTCCCGGTTTCTCCCGGACACCGAAAGCATCAAGACAACGCCAAGCTGGGTTATGTTCTAGGCTATGCAGAGAATGTAATTGGGTGTAAGGTGTTCTTTTATGATGAACACACAGCAAAATTTGTACCAGATTTACGGGTGGCAGAAGACGTCATGTACCGTGATTGGTATGAAGTTACTTCAGAGGATGCTGATCTCGAATCTCTGCACTTTAAAACAACAAGTGATATCAGTGCTGAACGTGGAAATTCAAGTTCTTCGGGGGTATACTCTCAAAGTATTACGTGGTCTGGAAAGGAGACGGAGATATACCAGCACAAGCCTCCAGTTGCTATGTCTGAAGTAAACGAGACCATGGATATGCATAATGTGGATCTCGAGGACGGCGAAGGCTGTGCAACTGATCAGGATGCTGATGGTCAAAACTGTCATAGTGGCTTTGTACCTGTGGATCATGAAGAAGTGATTGAGCAGACAGATTGTCGTGAGGATACTGAAGATGCTACTCGAGTGTCCCGTGGAGAAACTATTGCACAGATTGATGGAGTGACAGTAGCTATTGATGACGGGACTACTAAATGCTGTGACGCTGTTACAACTCAGAAAGCTGAAAGCTCAGCAGGACCAATACTGAGACGGTCAAGTTCAGCGAGTGAAGCTTCAGATGGAAATGAGTCTGTTGCAGGGGTATGTGGATCAACTGTAGAAGAACAAAACTTTGACGAAAATGATCACGAGGACGATGATGCAGTGACCGTGGCCAGTATGTTTGCGGATTCAGATGGAACGACGATGAATGACTTGCAGTCTGTACCAGAAAGTATTAATGCAAGTATGCTGCTACTGCAGCGGGGCTGCGTAGGTGTGCACCGCACAGAGGAAGTTTAGTTGACTCTTAGAGTCTCGCTTGCAAGGCGCTAGCCTTCGATTCTATACAAGAACCTAGTAGTCCCCTTAATACGGGGCTCACAGAATTAGTATCCCTATAATAAAGGACTGACACTAATTATGTGAAATGCAAACTGAACTGTATTGATCTTATTTGTCCTAATCCTAAATGTAGCGAATTTAATATCTAACATACTAAATCCTAATCAAAATGCAACGTGTGGCTCTGAGGTCATCTCGTATCCCCTCGTGTGTGCCACACCATTAATCTGTGACGTGTGCATAGCTGGTGTTTACCACGCTAATGTAGCCAAGGCAAATAACGCCGTGTAACCCCGTTACACCCTCCCCCACCAAACCGTGGATACGCAGTATTCACAACTGCCTTGTCAAGACCCGTCAATCGGCAACTTTCCGATTAGTCGGAACCTCTCAACGAGGGTGCGCGAGCGTGCTTGCTCAACGAGCACATTACTCTGCCCGCCCTAGAGAGCACGTGGCTCCTTGGGTTCCTCCCATCCTGGCGTTGACAACTCAACCCCCCAACTCACTCTCGCCCGATCCTCCGGCTCCTGCCACGCTCTCCGTCGCAGAGTATTTCGCGGCGTCTCGCCTTCGTTACGGAGCTAGGCTCATGGGCAGCCCGGCTGCAAGTCATGTCGGCAGCTCATCTGCCAGCGAACGCCAGACAGCGTCACCGACGCGCGACCCGGGTCGCTCGCCTTCCGAGGACGGAGAGATCGAGGTGGACTATGAGGAGTCCGTAGCGGGCGATGCCCATGACTCTCCTGCTCGCGAGAGCACTCCGCCACCCCGGACGTTGGAGTTAGGTTCTCCGCGCGATTCGCGCCGTAACACGTCTCCCCGACAGCTGCGGCAGCCCAATCCGTTCCCCTCGGGACCTTCGAGCTTCGTGCCCGATGTACTGCGCAACGCGCCACCTCTTCCGACCCGTGAATCACCACGTGAGAGCGTCGAGGACACGGTCAGTAATCCTCTGGATGAGGCGCAGGAGGCGTCGATTAGCGGCACCTCGCGGTCGCACCGACCTGTCCTCCGGGACATCGTGGGGTCTTCGTCGCGGCGCGACTATGGCTTTGAGCCTCGAGATCCTGCCGAGCAGGTAAAGCAGCTTTTGGCACAGCCAACGCTGCACGGGCACGCCATCGGCGCCGCACCTCGCACGGCGGCCGAGATCCAACAGCGGAAAGAGCTCCATGAGCGCTACCTGTTCCCACAGGCCTGTACGGCGGCGGAATACCGCCAACGCTTGGATAAGCAGCGGTGTGGTGAATCTGTGCCTCAGATGAGGACTTATTCCCTCGTCCTCCACGCTGGGGAGACACCAGAGGGTTACATGATTCATGTGGGCTCTTGGGCCGAGGCTTCTCGGAAGCTCCAGTCGTTCGACCGGCTCATGGAGAGCTGCTCCGAGGTGGACGTGCGCCTCGCTCGAGGACTGCTCTTCCAGTACGCGAAAGTACGCGTACGGCCCGGCCGTTTCCCTCGTCACACGACTGCGGTCGCTCTTGCCCCTCGGGCAACAATCCCTGCCCCGCAGGGCGCTCCTTCGACCTCCGGTGGAGGTTCGTTGGCTGAGCCAGCGGCGGACCAGAGCCTGATCTCGGCTGCTAGTCCGTCAACTCCTCGCCCTAGCGGCGAGGAGTTGACCTCGAGCCCTCCGGGCGCCTCCGATTTCCGCGATCAAAAGCGTCCACGACGTCAGGGCAGTCTTGCCGCAGTGGCTCCTCAAACTCCCACGAGTTCTGGGAATGTGGATACCCACGCCACTTCACCATATACTGGTTTCGAGTATGATGGCGACGCCGCGCCATCAGGCGTTCCACATGGTAGTGGAGGTTCCCCTGCTCGTCGAGCAACGGCGGAGGTGGCCGATTCTCAGCGGCGCGCGATACTCGACGAGTGCGACGATCGCTATCTGGCGCAACGCGCGTGGTATGAGCTGGATCGCCCGATCCAGACTCTTCAGAGTCAGCGCCAGTCCCTTCAAGAGGACATGGATCGCGTGTGGCATTCGCATGCCCGCCTTGCTCACGACTTGGAGGAGGTCGAGAACCGAGTGGCGTGGCTCGAGGGGCCTGCACCAGCAGGAACTTCAGCCTCGCGGAGCTGCGGGGTCAGGTGACGATGTTGCTGCAGATGACGCAGCCCGCGCGCGCGTCCTCGGCGCCAGCGCCACCGCGCTCACCCCCGCGGGGTCCCGATATGGCTTGAGTAAGCCCACATAGAACACGGGATGTGTTCGCATTCGCTTCGGCAAGTCAAGCGTGTATGCCAGGCCCTTCTTGGACACGACCGTGAACGGTCCGATGAAGCGCGGTCGCAACTTTGTCTTGAAGACGGCTGACACTGCATGTGTAGGTAGGTTTTTAGCGTTTACTAAAACTTGGTCACCGACCTTGAAATCCCACATGTTGCCTCTGCCTTTTGTGTCAGCTTGTTCCTTTTGAACATCTTGGCTTTCAGCCATCGCGTCGCGCACACGGCGTAAGACGCTAAGCCTCGTCGAGAGGAAGTCATCGACTTGCTTTCGAACAGCAAGAGGGCTGACATCAGCAAGCTCGGAGTCGATCGACGGCACAGCCTCTCCCCCACCAAGCCCGAGGCCACCGCGTGGCGGAGTGAGCGGGGCGCGCGGATGTGAGAGACCGTTCACGTAAAACGGTGTGAAGCCTGTCGAGGCATGCACCGCATTGTTCAGTGCGAACTCGGCGAGAGGGAGCATTGCGCTCCAACGCTTCGGCGTTTCAGCGCAAACGCTGCGAAGGATATCCTCCAGGACGCGGTTCACGCGCTCAGTCTGACCATCGGTCTGCGGATGGTCCGCCGTGGACATGTCCAGTCGGGTGCCAAGCACTTTAAAGACGGACGTCCAAAACTGACCCGTGAAACGGGGATCTCGATCCGAGACCATGGTCTCCGGCAGCCCATGTTGGCGGAAGACCCGATCGATAAAGATCTCCGCTGTGCCAGCGCCATCGATGGTGTCTGGCACAGCCGCAAGATGAGCCATCTTGCTGAGACGATCAACGAAGACCACAACCCCCGTATTGCCCGCGGAATCCTTCGGCAGGCCAAACACAAAGTCCATACTCATGGACTGCCAACACCCCGAGGGTACAGGCAAGCTTGCCAATGGCGCCGCCACATGTGGCGAGGGTTTAACCCGCTGACACGTTTCGCACGTGCGCACATACGTGCTGACCCACTTGTACAGCTTCGGCCACCAATACATGGAGCTCACCGAGCCGTAGGTCCTCTCGCGGCCGAGGTGGCCGCCCGTGGGCGTGTCGTGGGCCTCATAGAGGAGACGATACTTCAGACCCTCATCATGAGGGACCACCACGCGTGGTGGGTCATCCTGACTCGTGCTGTAATACAGCAGACCGCCTTTCAGGCTATAGCGATGGAGCCGCGCCTTTAGGCGCCGTGACAGAGTCACCTTTGAGTCCTTAAACTCATCGCTCTCTAGAGCTAGAAGCTGCGCGACACAAGAGTCGTCCTGAGCATATGCAGCTCGAACCATGTCTGTCATGGACGACGTCACCGAGGTGACATGAGATAGTTCATAGTCCGGGCGACGCGATAACGCGTCAGCAAGGACGTTCTGCCTGCCAGGCTTGTACTTCACCTCGAAGTTATATTCCGCAAAGAAGGAGAGCCATCGGGCCATCCTCTGCGAGAGGTGAGGCGATTGCGTCGCCGTGCGTAGCGACGCATGATCCGTGTAGATCACAAACGGCTTGGAGCCGAGCAGGTGAACCCTGAATTTGACAAGAGCGTACTTCATCGCAAGTAGCTCCTTGTCATGAACTGGATAGTTCTTCTCAGCAGCCTTGAGCTGCCGAGACTCAAACGCAATAACACGTTCGCGCCCTTCGGCGTCTGTTTGTAGCAAAGCACTGCCGATGGCAAAGTCCGAGGCGTCACAGACGACGATAAACGGACGATCGGGGTCTGGTAACGCCAGAATTGGTGCCTGAAGCAGGCTATCCTTGATGCGAGTGAACGCACTCTCGTGCTCCGCACGCCAAACCCATTCGGCATCCTTCTTAAGGAGATCCGACAGTGGCCGAGCCAACTCAGCGTAGTTTTCGCTGTACTTGTGCAAGTAGTTGGCCAAGCCAAGCCACGTACGCAAGTCCTTCTGGTTCAAGGGAACCGGCCAATCCACAATGGCCTTGACCTTCGCTGGGTCAGCACGAAGGCCATGCTTCCCAATGAAGCACCCTAGGAAAGGGATTTCTTCCGCGCCAAAGACGCACTTGTCCGCGTTGGCGTACAACTTGTTCGTGCGCATGCACTCGAGCACAGCTCGTACGTGCTCCACGTGCACCTCGACGTCCGTCCTACCGTGCTCAGCACGACTGTGGACGAACACGTCGTCAAAGTACGTTTGTGCGAATGCCCGTAGGGGGCTGAACAGTTGTGTCACTAGACGATTGAACGTTGCAGGCGCGTTCGACAGCCCTTGGGGCATGGCCAGCCACTCCCAGAGCATACCGCTCGGGGTGCTCACCGCTGTAAGCGGGATATCACTGGCTCGCATGAGCAGCTGATAGTAGCCATCGACTAAGTTGAGCGCACTATACATGGTGCAGCCCACCATGTTGTTCTGAAGAACGTCCTTCCTAGGGATCGGCGTCTGTGCCGGGATCGTGGCAGCGTTGAGCTTATTAAAAGCATGAACGATACGCCACTTGCCATTCGGCTTTCTGACACAGAACGTTGGTGCGGAGTGCGGAGACTTGCTCTCGCCACGAGACCCGCGGCGTGCTTCGCGTGGAAGAAGGCGTCAATGACGTCGCATTGTTCCTTGGGAAGAGGCCACTGCCGGGTCACGCAGTATTTAGTTCCGGGAACTAAGTCAATCTCATGACGCACGCCTCGATCAGGAGGTAGGGCACTCGGTGGTTCCCTCGAGACAACGTCTCCGTATTCCTTCAGCAAGGGGTAGAAGGGACCCGAGGGATTTTTGAGGATCTCTGATCCACTCCTGGCGTTCAACGCCTTCTTGACTCTGGCCAAGACGGACTCGTCAACGACGGACGAGGAGTTTAACTCCTCTTCAGGTCGGACAATGACCACTTCGGCGAGTTCCCCAGCCTTCAAGGCAACGCCAAAGTCGGCGAACGACATCTCCTCTAGCTCAAGGAGTTTATCGACACTCGGCAGCTCGTCCAGCAGGACGCTGCCTTCGGCACTGCCGTCCACTCCATCAACCAGAGTGTAAAGCTGCCCACAGCCCTCCCGTGCGTCGGTACTCAACATCACGGACGCCTCAGACGCAGAGCGTCTCGCCCCGAGGGCCCTACGACGTCGTCGCCTAGCCGACGAACGTCCATTCGACGGAGTACGTGCCGCCGCACAGGTTTTGGCCCTTTCAGACCCAGTGTCAGAGACA
The DNA here is from genome assembly GCA_031305395.1 of Phytophthora citrophthora. NCBI lineage: Eukaryota > Oomycota > Peronosporomycetes > Peronosporales > Peronosporaceae > Phytophthora > Phytophthora citrophthora. The sequence goes on along the minus strand of JASMQC010000004.1, from coordinate 2,122,510 downwards.
CTCAGCGATCCACTCTGTCGATGACCGGCGTCACTCGACGGAGTACGTGCCGCCCCACAGGAGGTACGTGAGCTTTGCCCACACGTTGACTCACTGTCAACCAGCGCTACGCGCTCAACAGGACTGTGGTCCTCGCACTCGGTGTCGTCCACTAACTCGGACACACCGACTTCCAGCATCATAGCCGACTCGGCTCGATGCTCACGCCAATAGCGCTTCTGCTTCCTAGCAGAGTTGGGTTCATGACTCGCCAAAGCTCCACTAGGAGAGAAGTGCGTAGCGCCTAAGGTCTTCAACCTCCAATCGATCCATGGCTTGTGGCGCTCCAGCCACGCCATACCAAGGATGAGGTCGTACCTCGAATCCAGGTCCAGGACCAAACAGCGCTCTACGCTATCAAAGTCCAAGAACTTCAGCCGCAGGTCCATGGGAACCTTGGCTACCGTGACACGGACGCCCGTCGCTAGACGGACAGTGACCGTGTCACCTCTTCGCGCTCGAAGCGCCTCAGCATATTGCTGACTACCTTCAACAGTGGAGCGTCTGACGTAGTTGCCGGACGCCCCCGAATCGATCAACACGATCCATGGCTTCTCAAAGCCCTTCACGTCCACCTGGACGACCAGCAAGCCCTGCTTGCTCCCACGTTCCGTGTTTAAGAGCACGGAGCTCTTCGGGGCTGAGCCCCAGTGCCTCTCACGCACTGCAGAACTCAGTTCTTCCCCAGTAGACCGCCCCGCGCCTACTGGGAGTCGCCGTTTCCCTTGGCAGAGCCTGAAACGGGACTCGCGGCAGGATTGCGGCCATTCTGGCCGGCGCGCTCCTTGCGCAGAGGGCTGTTGGGCCTCAGATGTGTGGGGCTGCCACACGCGTAGCACCGGCGGGTGCTCATACGCTGCACCGCAGCTCGTAGCTCGGCTACCTCGTTCCCAGCATAGCTGAGGTCCATGGGCTCGGGACCACCCGACCCCGTGCTGTTAGCACCGACTCTCGACAACTTAAAGTTGTGCTCGGCATTCAATGCCACGCTGACAGCGTCCTCGAAGCTGCGGGGGTTCTGACGGAACGCCTCCGTCCTGGCCACGCCCGTTCGCAAACCTTCCATGAAGACGGTCACGGCGACCACCTCAGGTAGAGGATCGGCAGCCATACCAGCGATGAGCGTGCGCAGCTCTTGGACATAGTCCACAAGATCCTTCTTGCCCTGTCGGCAAGCGAGGAAGCGTGACCGCACGCGGTACGCCTGGTTAGGCGGAGCAAACACTTGTGTGAGCTTGGCCTTTAGCTCGCCCCACGTGGGGAAGGCCGACTCCACCGACGTCCCAGACATCAGAGCCCATTCTCGTGCTCGCCCTTCGAGCTTAGAGATAGCGAACGCCACGCGTTGCCCCTCCAACTGGAGCATGGCGGCCCCCATGGCCATTTCGACCTCTCGGGTCCATAACAGAAGGTTCTCTTCTTCCTTCCCGTGGAAGGTCTTCACGCTGAGCATGACGGGCTTGGCCCTCGGAGCCGGGGTACACCCCTTTACATTCCGCTGGATGTGCTCAACGAGAGCGTTCTCGTACGAGGCAAATGCCTCGAGGCGCGCGTTGACGGTCTCCGGCCCTTGAGACGCGAGGTGCGTCATACCCTCAGGGTCCAGCAAGGGCGTAAGCTTGTTAAGCGCGTCCTGCTGACTCGGAGTCAAGTGAGCGTACGCTTCTTGCTCCATTCTTACAGAGAAACAGGCTTCGACTCAGGAGTTGGATTGACTACTAGTACTACCAGATGCAGCGGGGCTGCGTAGGTGTGCACCGCACAGAGGAAGTTTAGTTGACTCTTAGAGTCTCGCTTGCAAGGCGCTAGCCTTCGATTCTATACAAGAACCTAGTAGTCCCCTTAATACGGGGCTCACAGAATTAGTATCCCTATAATAAAGGACTGACACTAATTATGTGAAATGCAAACTGAACTGTATTGATCTTATTTGTCCTAATCCTAAATGTAGCGAATTTAATATCTAACATACTAAATCCTAATCAAAATGCAACGTGTGGCTCTGAGGTCATCTCGTATCCCCTCGTGTGTGCCACACCATTAATCTGTGACGTGTGCATAGCTGGTGTTTACCACGCTAATGTAGCCAAGGCAAATAACGCCGTGTAACCCCGTTACAGCTACCGCAAAAGCTGACTGGGAAGCGCACACACCGTGATGAAACTGGATCAGAAGAAGATCGTATTGAGCGTGGTGCTGACAAGTAAGAGCCAAAGCGTAAGCGAGTGGGGCTGCGTGAATGTCACGAACGTCGACGTCCTAGCTACTTAGCTGATTACGTGGTGAATGCTACCCAGGCAACTTCACGTATTATTGACAAGAATGGATGCCCTATCCGAGCTGCAAACGTGAAAATTCCACGTAACCATCGAGAAGCGATGAGATCAGAGTATGCAAACATGTGGCGAATGGCTGAGCTTGAAGAGATGGCTGCTTTGAAGGCAAAGGGTGTTGTGGAAGAAGTTACACGCGGTGAGATGCCTGATGATGCCAAGGCTATTCGTACAGGCTGGGTATATGCATTGAAATCGGATCATTTGGGTGATGTGATTCGGTTTAAAGCCAGGATTGTGGCTTTTGGCAACTTTCAGAGACCTGGAGTAGACTTTCGTGAGACTTTTCTCTCCGGTTGCACGAATGTCTTCGTTTCGATTGTTGGTTGCTCTTTCTGCGGCTTTGGGGCTCACGATGTTCAGTGGAGATGTAAACACTGCATATTTGAGTGCAAACCTTACTATTAGGCAGTATCTGAGTTACATTGACGGCTTTCCGTGTGAAATCGATGGGAACTTGTGGGTGGTGCTGAAGGCATTGTACGGACTACACCAGCCAGGTCGTGAATGGAATAACGAGCTGGATGGGTGGATGAAGAATCGTGGCTACCTGCGATCATTGACCGAGCCTTGCTTGTACTACCGGTTTGAAGGAGATACTGTGGTATTTGTGCTGATCTATGTGGATGATATACTTGTGGCAACAAATGATGAAGAATGCAGGAAGGAACTGTTCCAACAGATCGACGAAGCTTATGGACTCAAGGATCAAGGTCTGTTGACTGAGTATTTAGGAGTTGAAGTTGAGCAGACAAGTGAACAGAATACTATTCGACAAAGCAAGTACTCTCGTGAAATCTTGGAACGTTTTGGTTATCAGACTGCTCATTCAGTTGGGAATCCTATGGAGGTTAACGCCCGACTTATTCCACTTCCAGACAATGAAGAAAGTGACACCAGCTTTCCGTATCGAGAAGCAATTGGTATGTTGATGTATCTGGCTACCAGTTCACGTCCAGATCTGGCATTTGCGCTTGGTCAACTAAGTAGATTTGTAGCTCGGCCTTCTGGGAAACACATTGGCGCACTCAAGCGCGTGTTGCGTTATCTAGCCGGTACTGTCGACTACGGAATCACCTATGACAGACAAGCAGACGTGAGTCAAGCTGTGATGTTGGATGGCTTCTGTGATAGTGATTGGGCAAATGACCCCGAGACCCGGAGAAGCACTACTGGATTCGTGTTTACACTGGCAGGAGGTGCGATTTCGTGGATGTCCAGACGCCAATCTATTGCCGCTCTATCCACCGCTGAAGCTGAATACGTGGCGGCATGCGAAGCTACTATGGAGGCAGTTGCTAAAGGCAATATTCTGCAGGAATCCTTCCTAATCACGCAGTGAAACTGAGAATTGGTATTGACAGTCAAGCTGCTCATACGATGGTTACTAACCCGACCTACAGTCGACGCACGCGTCACATTGAGCTGCGCTGGCATTACGTGAGAGAGCAAGTGGAGAAGCGAGTGATTGAACTGCACAAAGTGAAAGGAGACGTGAATCCTGCTGACGTTTTTACGAAGCCGCTCGACAAGAAACGACTGAAGACTCTGCTGAATCTTGCCAATGTTGGCAATGCAGATTAGTTCGAAGTTGCACTTTGAGGGAGGCGTATTGGGATTCATATTGAAGGTCAACGTTGAAGGTCAATGTGCGACCTGGACATGGTGAGACTAAGCAGATCAAGTTAAGCGCTGTAGGACTGAACAAGCATAGTGAAGCTGAGACTACCATAGTCACTGCATGTGAAGCGAGGACAAGCCCGCTTAAAGAGCTCTGGTACGGAGAGAGCTCACATCCAATCTCACTTTTCATTTTTCGGTATCAAGTGAACTTGCCTTTGGATTCTGTGTAGCATCTAAAATAGGCTTGACCCCAGCAACTGCAAGACACAACGTAGCTTCAGCTACAACAACCTGTATCGAGTGCAAACTGGATCCTACTTATAGGAACAGATAAAAAGATTCTAATTGTCGTTGTTCATTATCGTCGACAAAGATAACCTACTGTACCCGATATGTTTGACCCAATCCTAACGTCTTCAACGCTGGTGTCTGTGACTCGTCACCTCATCTTAGCCAAGTGAGCCTATGCGACGGAAAGAGCTAATAAGTGTTAGAAGGCGAATAAGGAAAGATAATACACCTCAAGCACCGATCACTCGGTGGTTATAGGGGTGAATACTTTCGTTTCTCCATATTCAATTTCTCTCTGTACCGCAACCGACCCCAAGCCCCCCCCCCCCCCACGTTCACTCTAACTACACCAACTCAACCCAAGTTCGAAGCGTCTGCAGGGGTTGCCATGGACCCTCGGTCTTCTCGCATTCCTAGTGGCAACAATTCCGGTGATGTCCTGACTCTGCCAGCGTCAATGGATCTGCTTGACGATGAGGACTTCGAAAGTACGCTGATGATGCTTGAAAACGAGGAAGTGACGTCCTCGCCGACGTCTGCATTTCGAAGAGAAGACCACGACAATCTGGAGTTGTATCTGACTGGATTGAGCGACGTATTCAACACGGAGTCCCCTCTTGCAACCAATTCGCAGCACTCGATGAGTACAGATAACTCCGGGCTCACAGTATGTGTCAGTTCATGGTCTTCACCCAACCTGAAGGCCCGAATCGGGGGAAGAACTCCTAATGGAGGTGATGTGTACATGCCTGACTTCTCACCGGTCATGAATTCTTTTCTTCGCGAATCCTGGAGTGACATTGCCGGGCCGGTTTCAAGATCAACTCAACCTTCATTTAAGTCGACAAGCACTTGTTCAAGTCCTGTTACGATCTTAGCCACTTCTGGTTGTGTGAATCCACTCCCTTTTAACTACCTGCTTCCCATTCCATCTCCGCTGGGAGTTCAGCCATTGCCAAAGAGTATGCCCTTCGTCGCTCCTTCGATTCCATTTCCACCGGCAACTCTCCGAACGGTCTCCAACACTTCGACCTCGTCAACAGGGTCATCTGCTTCGTCTATCAAATCGAAAGGAACTCGACGAGCGAAGCAATGTATTGCAGAAGGATGCACACGGCGCGCGCAGTCCAATAATCGGTGTAAGACTCATGGTGGTGGTGCACGATGCCAAGTGGAAGGTTGTGGTAAGAGCTCTCAAGGCGGCGGTCTCTGCCGTGCTCACGGCGGTGGCAAGAAATGCCGAGTGCCTGGGTGTTCCAAGGGGACACAGCGTCTTGGTTTGTGCTACCTGCACGGCGGAATTCGTCGTTGCATAATGGATGGGTGCAAGAAGAAAGATCGAGGCAATGGATACTGCATCTCACACGGAGGTGGTAGGCGATGCGAGGCTGAGGACTGCTCTCGCTCAGTTCGTAAGGGCAATCATTGCCAGGTGCACCAGGAACTCGCAAAAGAACCTCGTTCCAGATCAGTCGAGGGAAAAAGTCAGTGACACAGGCTTATAAAGTACATCAGTAATGGTGTGGCAGCACCTCCAGCGAATGTAATATACCTCGGTGAAGATGATAAAGTTTGGACTAAGGTACTGAAGACCTTCGTCTTTTTCTTTTCTTCTTCTCGTTTTTCATTTTCTTCTTCGCTCTGATTGGTCAGAATAGCTTTAAAGCAGGGACAGCGACTTTCGAGCAAACTACTCTACAGTACAAGCATTTTTGCGGTCCACAATGCTGGTAATTCTTGGGGTGCTGCTGCTGGTCCTCGCGGCCGTCACCCTGCTCATCGCCTTTGTGGCCGCCACCTGGGATCATGACCTGGTGCAGAGGTATTGCATTAGACTGTTTTCTTTGTCTTCCCCCTCTGAAATCCGCCTCGTGCATGTCTCTTTGTTCTGCGCGTGAAGTTATGCCGCGTTGCCAGCTCCAGCTGACCTAGGCACGAAGGAATTTCGCTGGCGTTGCTGGCTTTCGCCCCTAACACGCCGTGGCTGGCGCGTTTCCATTCTGCGTAGCCCGTGTCCGCGTATTACACTGCAGTCACCATTCGCATTGTTATCTGCGGACTTTGCCAAGCTTGCTACCTCTCTGAGTCTGCCCAAGCTAGCATTGGAACAATTGCCTTTCATGTTTCCACAGGTGGCGGTGAGCAGTTTGTTCCTACAACTGTTAGGAAATTCGAACTTCCCAACTAGCGTGCGTGAGATTCGTCTCAAAGCCCTTACTGTCGTCCAGCTGCGGCCGCTGGATATGAGTTTTCCTTCTCAAAGTGACGAGACACCACCACCGCCAGAGCTCACGGTAGGTTGTTGATTGACTCTCTTTCAGGTCTATGGCAGGTATCCCTTACAGCAATGCGTGTGTTTATGTAGTGCATTATGGTTCTGACCGAAAAACGCATCCTGGAGTCAGAGATTGAGTTCACGGTTCAAACGGACCTATTCGATGACCAAGGCACTGTATGGCAGTCTGTTACGTGGTTGTCGGTCCCGTTCAAGCAAGAGGCGTTGCTGGTTCCAATTTCGCAATCGGCTTTCAACTTAGACGACAATATCGTGGCGCGTGCTAACTCCAACCTGCTTGCGGAATCCTTCGACTGCTCCGCGAGAAACGTATCCGAATTCAGAGACGTTGGAGTTGTGGATATGACGGGTGCGAGTACCAACGAGGCTAAGGCTGTTCCACTTATGTGGATGCTCGCTCGAGCAACTGGTATGCTTCAGCAGCAGAAGCGAGTGCCAGCGCTTCCGCTCATGTGCAGTACCATGTTCACGGAGGAGTTGGCATCCGTGCCACTCAACAACAAGTTGGTGCTGCAGTCGTGGACTAATGACGAATTTCCACAAAAGCAGGAGCAGCCTGAAGCAGTCAAATTTGCTATCGATGCTCGGGACGCAAGCATCATGACTGGAATTCTTCGAACTGTCCGGTGGAACTTCAATACTTCGTAAGGGTTTCAAGATGGCGGCTGAGAAGAATGAAACATGGTGTTCTGAGAGATGTTGCTTTTGGTACTCTTGTTTTTATGGCTCGTGATCGAAGATTTTGTACAGTCCACTTCTCCCAACCGTCCTCATCGTCGATCTGGAGCTATATTATCAATACTGTAGCCCCCATAAAGTGAAAGTGATATCCTCTCATAATTTATTTCGTAACTTATGTAAAACTGTACAAGCTACTAAGCAAGTAGTCTTTTAGGATTAATATTACCTGAATAATAATATATATTTGAACTTACATACAGTATTAGCAGTAAATGCCTGTTCACCATATCAAGCGGCGGGATAGTCAAACAACAGCAGGACGGCTCACCAGCGGCGAGAGGATCCTCAGTGACCAGACCTGTGTGCGAATTCCTCGTGTCTCCTCCGATGAGTCACGAGCACGATAATGGCGTCACGGAGCCGCTGCTCCCGGCACACTTCAAGGGTCGATCCAACTCGTTGTCCTCCACAAACAACGTCGTGTACGACCGCAACAATGCAGCGGCGGAGCACGTCGAGCGCGGCGAGGACCACATAAAGAGACACCATCCCCTTCGAGATTCGTACTTGAAGCAACTGGGCTACACGCCGCTCATTTTCCAGGTGAACTCGTTCTTATGGCGTGTGAGCATGTGTCAAGTATTCTCTTAGAGTGTTAATTGACAAGGTTGCTCGTCAATCTATCGAGTTCTGACTTTGTGGCGCCTAATCTGTACAGAAAATGAAAAAAATCGGAAGCTTTATCGCCTCGATGTCGCCGATGCGGACCCGGAAGGTAGGGATTAGTTACAGTCTACTTATCGGCTTGAAGAGTTTTGGGCTAACGCTTGTTGATGGATCCTCTTTTTACATATCTAGCCTAATGAAGACGATCTCCTGAGCGATGCGTTTCCGTACCATCAGTCGATCATTCCGTCCAAGGGCTCAATTCGCGGTTCGGTCTTTAATTTGGCCGGTGCTACTCTGGGGGCTGGGGCACTATCGTTGCCATATGCGGTCGCAGTGTCTGGCTTGGGTTTTGCTGTAGCTCAACTTGTATTAGCTGCAGTGTTAACCGTGTACACGATTAGACTGCTGATTCGCGCGGAGGACATCACCAAGTATGTTATCTTTTTTTGTGTTGCTTCGTTTGCAATGGGCTGACGCTTCGCTGTTACGGATTGATGTGCCAGACTGAAGTCGTATGAGGATCTTGCCATGTACTGCTTTGGCACGAAGGTACTAGACCGTTATTGGAACTTTGTGTCCTAGTTGCTTGAGTTACTTACGTGGGGTATGTACGTTTAGATGACGATTTTCGTGGAGTTAAACATCCTGATCTTCTGCTTCGGCATTTCAGTTGCGTACCTTGTGACGCTCGGTGATATCATCACACCCCTAGGCGAGCTCTGCTTCGGCGTGAATAGCATTTTCGCGCATCGTTGGGTGCTCATGACGATCTCATGCGGATCAATCATGCTCCCGCTGTCTTTGATGAAGGACATCAGCAGTCTTCAGTTTTCGTCCATTCTGGGCGTGCTTTCCATCATCTTCCTCGTTGTGGCGGTGGCAATCCGTTCGATTATGTACGCAAGTGCGAATGGTATCCCTGAAGACGTTAGTTGGACGATTGACTTGAGTCGTGGCCCGAATTTCATGCTCAGTGTGCCAATTGTCATGTTCGCCTTCACTTGTCAGGTATGGGAATATTTTGTCCATGGCGCCTTTCGTTGCCCAACACCACTGTTCTCATATTTGTCCACTTCATGTAGGTCAACGTGTTTTCGATTTATACGGAGCTTCAGCGTCCTTGTATTCGACGCATGAACAAAGTGGTGGACCGTGCTACCATGATTTCGTTTCTGATCTACCTGTCTATCGGTGTGGTGGCATACCTGGCGTTTGGTCCTCAGCTCGTGGAGCCGAAATACAAGGGCAACATCTTGCTGAGCTTCCCGTTAAACGACACATTGATTGCCATTAGCCGGGCCGCCATCACTTTCACGGTAGCTGTGGCATTTCCGCTGAACATTTTTCCATGCCGTTTCACGATCGACATGATGTTCTTCTCGAATTCGGAGGACTCGTGGCCACGCCATGTGGCTGTAACGAGTGGTCTAGTGCTTTTGGCACTGCTGCTAGCGATTTTCTGCCCCAGCATTAATGTGGTGTTCGGCATTATCGGTGGCACATGCTCTACGGTGGTATGTTTCTGCTTTCCGGCCGCGTTCATCTTGAAGCTCGAGGATGGTCCACTGCTCGGTCCCAAAAAAATCGGTCCTGTGCTGCTCTTCGTTGGTGCGATCGTGATCGGGTTCGTGGGCACTAGCGTCACGGTCTGGTCTAGCCTGCTCATGCCCCCGTCGTGAGCTGCCGTCTGAAACCCGCTACGAGTAGTCTTCGAGGTAGCCGCCGATTAATTGGACAACCGAATTGCACTTCAATTGGGGTGTGGTACACACCACACTAAGTGAATGCTCGTATTTTTCGACCAATCATATGTGGCTGCCATCATCTTCAGCTTCGACCTCAGCGATGGCGTAAACTGTCCAGACGAAAAGCGGACAGACAACTGCGAGTCGAATTCGTGCCACGCCCTTGCTGTTAAGAGCGTATCTGTCATTGAGTAGTGGCCATGGACGCAACAGGCAACGGCGTTGCTCTTAATACGACGATACAGGACGAGGAAGCTGTCCAGACGTGTCTGTATTGTGCCAATCTGAAGGTGCTACGCGATCTGTTGCCGCCGAAGCGATGCGATTACGTACGTATTCTACATTGGTCTTCTCCATTGAGGTACATTTTTATTTTGCGATTTTTAACCTGTTGCTTGATTTATCACTTGTAAATAGTGTCGTAAGTGGCGATGTCAATTCTGCACACTCAAGTTCCCATTATTGGGCGTTCGGAAGGGACTTCCCAAGAAGATTAAAGGTAACTCGCGCATCTGCATCCAGTGCTTTGGTCATATTTGGCAAGAAAATGCTGCCGCCAGCTCTTCTTTGGCTCCCAGTCGCTTGCAGGGCGACTCACATTACACGAAGAACCTGTCGTTACCAGATAGGCAGGAAAACGGCCGTGATTCGCGTGGCGTCAGTTTTGTGGACAGAAACTCCATGATAGAATCCAGGCGTCGGGGATCAATGATAGACTCAGATTCGATGGGGGGTTCAAGTTGCCGCAGCTCTATGATGGGGTCTAGCCGTCGAGGGTCCATGTTGGAGTCGGAACGCCGTGAGTCCATGATGGTAGATCAAGTGTGGGCACGATCGGGCTCTTTCAACGATTCGCACAGACTTTCATTCATGGACAACACGAATGGCAGTGATATCACAAAGCGGCCAGTGCCTACACAGGTTCACTCTGTAGGGATTTCATACCGCGTGGCGTCGTTTTTGGGCCTTGTGGCAAACGGTGGTCCCGATGGAACGAGCATGAACGCTGCAATTGGACTATGGATGTCACTTTTTGCAGCTTCCATCCTACTCGTGATTGCATTGGCTGACGGGTTCTCGCTTTACCAGCGCGTTTGCTATTGTGTGGCGACGTACGGGATATTTCTTATGCTTCACCCTTGGATTCATGTCAATCGACAGAGCGAGAACTCTTCAACAAAAGCATCAAACCATACAAAGCAAACGGTGCAGTCAAACATTGTTGCGCCTCAGAGAACTGCACAAACGCAGTCTAAGCGTCGTGGGACGTTGGTAGTTCCGGGGAATGGTCCACTTCCGCCAGCGTACAAAGCTCGTCTGGGCGAGATGCAAGAGACATTGGCTTACTACCTAAGCGAAAAATGTCCATGGAAGATGGTGAAGGCTACCCGAGGCAGCGAAATCTACGAAATGACTGCGAACCAAACGCCATACGCGATATTCAAGATTGAGGTATTCATTACCGGCATTTCGATGGCCAATTTCATGGCGTTTGTCGACAGCAAAGACCCGAAGGATCGCTGTGTATGGGACCTCAACGAGGCAAATTTTGAAGTGATCGAGACATTCGACAGCAGTGACCTCGACGATGATGTTAACGTGAGCGTGTGCGTCAATACCCAGAAACCGTTTCTTGGTGGGTTGGTGTCTCCCCGTGACTTTTGCTTGCTGTACGCAGCGCGAGGCAACTCTATTTGCTTCGCTAGTGTTGAGCATCCTGACGTTCCTGTGCGTCCAGGAACGACTCGTGGTCATATATTTTTCTCTTGTTTCCACTGCAAGGAGGAAACAAGTCCCGAAGACCCAGAGGGCTTCTCTTTGACGTACATTTGCCAGACTGATATCGGCGGAAATCTTCCGGTGAAACTACTCTACAGCGGAACCATGGACAACATGCACAAGATGACGAAGGTTTTTCAGCAGGCAAATCGCTTGTTCCCGAAATGAAGGGTGACATGCTGGACGTCAATGAATGTTATTTCCTGTGGTTACCAAATAAATACCCTCCCTGATGGGGCTATTAAGCTGAAGTAATGAATAGCAGCTAATCGTCAGCAGCAGCGGCAGGGTGGATCATTCGTCGGTAGTGCTTGTGTTGTTCTGCAAAGTAGAGTCAACCAACTTGTCAAGCATGTACATGAAAGCTGGGTTCTCCTTGACCCAGATGATAAACTTGGTAGCTTGAGACGGAGTGAGAATCTGCTGCAGCTGCGCAACCTGAGCCTCTAGTGCCGTGTTCTTCTCATCGGTTACCTCTTCGAGCTTCTTCACAATGCTCAGCGTGTGGTTTAAATCGTCACGCACAGTTTTAATAGCCGCTCGGCGCTCCAAAATCTGCCGTTGTTGTTCGTCTGACACTTCCAGCTCTTCCGCCAATATCCCCCAAAGGCTCATAGTCGCTGTAGCTGATTCGGGTGCGGACATCGGGTCTTCCTTTATCACGTGATCACGACGGAGCATATCTACACCTTGCTCCACCGAATACAAACTCAACTTCGTAACCTGCGTGGGCAGAAGCAACTCCCGAATGCGCGACAGATGAAAATGCAGCTTCTCACGTCGTTTTGGGCCGTAGTCTGAGTATGTCACCTTGTACATATTAAGGAATTGCGCGATCTCTTGTTCATTCGCATTCCGCTGCAGCATCTCTCGCATCTGTTCCTTGATTTGCTGTTTCTCGCGCTGCTCGCTTATGATTGCCTCCTTGCCGATTTTCAGACGCATCTTCAGATCCATGTTTTCCGCTTCTAGTTGGCCCAGTCGGGACTCATTCTGCTCGAGTTGCTTCATCTTACGCTTGCGGAACTCTCGAACAGAAACCAGATTTTTCACACGACGAAGTTGTTTCTTCTCAAGGTCCTCTTCGCCCCCAGATCCAGCTGCAGTTGGTGACACTGGGCCGCTTTTTGCGCTTGAGAGGCCTATTGCTCTTCACAGTGCTTGTAGTGTTTGCCTTGCTCTTCGCTCTTGTGTTTCGGGGTGTTGATGGGGCTTTTTCTTCGACGTCTTGTACTACAGAAGCATTCTTTTCACGTTTCCTTCCACCTATCCCCTTAGGTGGTGGCTTTCCAACATCGTGATCATTCTCGGCATCGAAATCGTCATAACTTCCGTCCATGCTCAACGTGTCATTATCAAAGGACGGTACGTTGGGCAGCATTGACAATAGGTTCGCGGTTGGCTTGGTTGGGGAGGACCGCAGCCCCTCATACAGTTGTGCCGCCAATAACCGGGCGTTCGATTGGGTAGCACCAAGCGGTGGCTGTGCGTTTATAGCTGTAACTAAAGACGTTGCTGCTGCCGGGCCCTTGGCCAATGCCTGCTGACTCACAGCTGAGGCCCCCGCCATCATTCGGTCCATGTCGATGTCGTCCAGTGGTAAGATGTCGCTCGTCAGGTTCCCCGCAGCACTGGCTGCCATTGCGGAGCTTGTTGTCGAAGAATTCATTGCGTTGTTGCGCAACAGCCATCCGAAGGTGTCTTCCTCGCTGTCTTTAAAGATGCTCCAGTCGATGCCACTCATCGCCGCTGGACTCGATGGGTTGCGCTCGCTGCTGCTGGCGCTAGACTCCTCGTGGTCACCCATGGGTGTGGTAGTGCACCTGGGGTATCTGGTTAAACGGTGGCTTCGCTACGGCGCGGATTTCGACGTCGGGGTCTGCTTGTCTAGTTGCAAGTGGACTGGTCAAGGCACGCGCGCGTCTGTCGTTGCAATCTGAGTCCGTCTCGAATCAGCCTAGCGTCACCGGATAGTGGTGGCGTTTGTAACGTAGCGTGTTGACTAGCCACCAAATGGACAAACGATCGCTGCAGTTTAGGATTGAAGGCTTGGTCGGTCTAACAGTTGTAAGTTGTTCTTGCGTATATCGACTGACTGTCTTGCAAGTCCATCTAACTAACTGGATGGTTGGTAAATGCTTGACGGCGAGTTGTTTGCTTCTGGTTGGTTGATGGAAATGCGCTGTGCGGATACCTTCTTGTGTATCTATGCCAGTTCCATGACGTTGCAGTGGTCAACACTCCGTGTAATCCCATGCATTATATAATAATCCGCGTGATTGCTCGACGAGTGTAGCAAGTTGCTAGTAGCAATCATTCCCTACGCTACCGTGCAGTGCTCAATATGCGTACCATGTACGCGATATTGTCCACTTACCCTGCTTAGAATGGCGAGCATGTATGTATTCACGTAGACTCAATCATGCCGCCCGGCGTGTTCTGCAATAAACTCGAGCGGATACGAAAGCTAACTCCACTGATCGAGTGAGATTACACTGTTGTCATCAGGTATCCTACGCTGCGTCAATCGACACCACCTTGGTGACTCTCAACTCGAACCGTGTCCTCGACTCGAGGATCAATTCGCCGAGTTTGGGATAAACTGAAGTCTTAAACGATTTGTATCTAAGGCTGAATCAGGAAAATGGCTGGACTGATTTAATTATCGACGATAAAGATCGCCTTCATTTCGCTACGGATCGGCAAGCGAACCATCAACACATGCCATTACCTGCAGTTTATGGGGCCGTGTACGCAACCGCCACCAGGTCGGCGCCGGCCGGGAAGATCGACAGCGGCAAGAAGGCCCTGCGCCACCTGGAGAACTTGCCGCTTCTTGTGACCTCCGACTCGCTCGAGTCCCTGTCGACAGAGGGGAAGTGGCTTCCGCGTTTCATGCGCCGTGCGGTTGTACGCAGCATTGCCAACCGCATCGCTGGTCTCATTCTTGTGGGTACATCGGCGTTCCTTGCCAGTTGCATCGCCACGCTGGTTAAGGACGACACGTTTAAACTGTCGGCTGTGGAGACGCTGTTCTGGCGCTCGCTCGTGTCGTGGCTGCTAACAGTTGTAAGTTGTTCTTGCGTATATCTACTGACTGTCTTGCAAGTCCATCTAACTGGTTGTTTGTCAGACTGCGATCGCTGTTACTGGTATGAAGATGCGCGTGAAGAAGGAGTTCCATCGCCCGCTAGTACTGCGGTGTGTCACGGGCTGCATCGCTGCCATTGTAACCATTGTAGTGCTGGATAATCTAGCAGTGTCGAACGCTACCGCCATCACGTATTTCAGCCCGCTACTCGCGTTTTCAATGGTTAGTACGCGAACTGTCCGTTTGTTATAACGTTACTGTTCTTGACGTCCTGACATCCGTTTTTTGCTTGCTAGGCGGCTTTTATCCTCAAAGAGAAGCCGGGGGGGTTCACGGTAGTCTGCTCTGTGCTGTGTGTTATCGGTGCCGTATTGGTAGTGCGACCTGCAATCCTCTTCGGCAAGAACGGGTCAACCGATGCCAAGTGGTACCGCCGCTCAATGACAAGCTTTGTGACGTCGTATATCTTTGGTGAGTCGCTGGCTATCGGGTGCGCAGTTGTGGTTGCCTTCATGCAAGCAGGAGCCTACGTATCTCTGCGTGGTCTACAGAAGGTGCCGCACCTTGTGGTGATGCACTATTTCCTGCTCTCCATGACTCTCGTTTCGCTGGCGGCAATTATGGGCATCCAGCACGGAAAGTTCAAAGTGGATATGTCATTGGAGACTTGGGGTGCTATCGGGGGCATTGGCGCGTTGGCCTTTGCAGAGCAGCTCTTCTTAACACGCGGATTCCAGTTCGACGGTGCTGGCGTTTTAGCTGCCACTCGACTTCTGCACGTCGGATTCGAGTTTGGGTGGGGCATCATTCTTCTGGGCACTGCGTTGAATCCATGGAGCGCTGGAGGTGCAGGTGCAACGTTAGCTGGGGTGCTGTTATTGGCGCTGCGTCGAGTTCACACTCACTGGGCTGCGAGACGCAGTATGAGGAGAATGGGACTGTAGATAGTTGAAGTTTATCGGCACCTTTTGTTGTAAATACACTATAAAAGCTGATACTTTTGTATGTCTACCGGTATTTTACTACAATGACCCCCCCCCCCCCCTTTCCAAATCGAAAGAAGAGGCCATGGACACTGGGCCAAGAAAATCGCGCACTCGCGAGCCTGTCGCTCCTGACAAAAATGCTTATCAGAACTTCTCCCGTAGTCGACGCGAGGAAATATCAGCTGCGCATCCTTCGTGGTCCGTACAGCAGGTTTCATCTGAGCTGGGGCGACAATGGAAAGCGTTATCTGCTGCCGACCGCAAGCCGTGGGTGGAACTAGCACAGTTTGACAAAGCGCGTTTCCACACAGAGGCGCACCAGTATAAAAACCAACAGCAGACTGACAAGGTAACTCTGACAAGAACTGCCAATTATGCGTGAAAGCATTCATTTATTTTATATAATTTTCTAGCAACCAGTGAAGCATTTGAACAAGCGAAAAAAACAGCCAAATGAGCCACGCCAGCCTGATACAGCTTACATTTGCTTCTGGAAGAGTCGACGGTCTGATGTAGTTGCCGCTAACCCTTCGCTGGATGCACAACGCGTTTCGAAAGAGATGGCAAGGATGTGGAGGGCTCTGTCTGACAGTGAGAAACAAATTTGGGTTGACATGGCTGCAATAGACAAGCTGCGTTTCCAGGACGAGATCGCGCGGTTTAAACCTACACTTTCAGCTACTCCAGAGCAGTCATCCGCGCTGGCAGCACCGCTTAAAGACCCGTTCGCTCCCAAGCCGGCTAAGACGGGCTTCCAGCTATTCATGATACGCAACCGCGAGAGCTTCACACTGCTGAACATGACAATCAGTGAATTCCGCACCGATATGAGTCAGCTATGGAAGCGCCTTAGTGATGCTGACAAAAACGAGTGGCACGAGCTGGCTAAACAAGATGAACAGAGGTACAAGAGGGAAATGAACGCCTATAAACCTCCGGCCTACATGGATTCGGAGGTTCAGCGGACACACAAGCACATTGATGAGTTAAAACGGTTGACTCGTGGGGACCCTTCGGCGCCTCGGCTTCCCCAGAACGCGTATACTGCTTATTTGGCAACAGCACGCCAAGAAATGGCAGCGCTTCACCCAGATCGCAAGAACCCTCAAATCATGCGTGAAATCGGCATCGCGTGGAAGGCATTGAGTGACGATGAGCGTGTAGTTTATCAGCGTAAAGCTGAAGCCGATGTGGAGCGCTTCCGAAAGGAAATGGAGGATCATCTTGCACGACAACAGGAACGTCAGCAGCAGTTTCCCAGTCAACCTGTAAAGAAGCTTCGACCACTAAAGCGGAAAAAACAGCTCAAGAAGCAACCACAAAAAGAAAAAGAGCGTCCTGCTGAAGAAAAGCAACTGCAACCAAACAAACGGCAGCATGTATCTATTGTGACCGTGAAGGCGAAGGCACCAGCACGCAAAAAGCGGAAGTCAGGACCCCCGCGACGCCCAAAGACTGCATACAATCTCATGTACATGTCCAAGCGCACAGAGCTACTTGAAACATACCAGATGTCCCACAATGAATGCTCGGCACTCTGTGGGCGGCTTTGGCGTCAGATGCCTGAGGAGGAAAGAGAGCCATACCAGCGCATGGCTGCTGAAGACAAACGTCGATACGAGGTGGAACTGGAGATGTACAATTTGCAGCTAAGTGCAGCCAAGGATAAACTGCTGGACGACTCAGGATTTCAATTCTTTTTGGAGGCTAAGCGTCGGGAGAAGAAGACTATTTCCCAGGACGAAGCTGCTACAATTTGGCGAGATATGTCGGAGCCCCATAAGCTGTCGTGGGCTGAACTTGCAAAGGAAGACGGCTCAAAAGGTGCTATCGCTGACAAGACAGGGGCAGGAGGCCAGCAGCAACTTGAAGAAGGTGCGTGTGTGATGCCAGATATGCCTGTACGGCGCGATCTTACACCGGATCTAACAGTGTTGCTGTGAGTGTTTTCAGACACAAAAGCTGACGAGATCTGAGCGGTATCTTCGACGTGACAACTGCTAGCCGTGCTATTTTGTGTTAAATCGCTGCGTGAAGACGAGATGCTGCGAATTGCTGCGCTACTTGTGGGTCGATCAACGGACGAGGTTGAGGGTGGCGGAAACCACGCCGTTGTCCTGTGTATAGCTTCAACCTAGCAGGGGTAGTTATGTCTATATTTACTGGTCTCACCGTGAAACGAGTCCAGTTATGTCACCTCGAGCTACTTGTCACCACATTGGTAGACTGAGACCTTGCTTCGACTATGAATAGTGGGGTTTACTGTGCAGTTGGAAGCGCGATGCAGCATCGGAACCCAGGACGAATCTTTGCGGTGGTTTTCACGCCCCAGAGAAGATTTGGCTCGAAAACAGAAGCCAGTCTCGGTGGTTTTGACTATATCCAGCCGTAACTGTCCCTGCCGGAGTACTTTTAAGCCTTCCCTCGCTCGCGTGCCATCGCCGTTCCTAGTGCTTCCATCATACTCAGACCCAGTCAAGTGCGCGCGTAACGAACCGGATCGAGGCACCCAAAGCGAGCATATCTTTTCTCTGAGCTCACTTCTCAAGTTTGCAGCTGCCACCTAATCGGTCCGGTGCAGTGGATCGCCAAAGTAGCTCAGACGATACCATTTCCCCGCTCTGAACGACAAAACTTAGTCGATGCTTCGCGACTCGATCTCGCCCTCAGCCCTCATGTCCCTTTCGCCATCAGCCTCTCAATCAGTAGTGAGTCCAACTAACTCCAGTCCGCAATTCCTAGGGATACCTGTACCACACGGTGTTGAGTTTCTCGAAAGCGATCACAGCAACCCAAACTCCCCAGCTATTGCTCCTCTTGTGTTGTCGGCTAGTGTATCCCCAATTGCGATGTCGCTCGAAACGGAGAAGACGAAACCATCAGCAACGGCAGCACCCGCCCCAGCACCATCGTCCAACGCAACCCACCAAAAGGGGCAGACAGGTATGAACGGAGGCCGCTGGACGGAGCAAGAACACCAGAGTTTCCTTGCAGGATTGAGGCTTTACGGTCGTGAATGGAAGAAAGTGGCGGCAAAGATCAAAACGCGAACATCAGCACAGATTCGGAGTCACGCGCAAAAGTACTTTGCTAAGCTTGCACGCGACGATGAAATGCGCAAGCACAGCGGGTTTCCTATGGTTATGTCAGGACCAGTCGGATATTTCAGCGATGGAGGCTCTTCAGTCGCACAAAACAGTGGCGAGGACGATGGCGACGGATCGGACGTATCGAGACAAATGGCACGTGCACACTTACCAGGGCAGGCGAAAGGGTCGGCTGCTGCAGTTCTCATTGCTCCTATGGGCTCCGCTATCAGTGCACTGTACAAGCAAACGTCAGGAACAACTAAAAAGAGATCACGAGTAGCTACAACAGTCTTTGAAGACCAACTTGGATCGAGCTCAAGCTACCCATACAAGCTTCAGAAGCGAACAAATAATGCCACACGAGTGGAATACCTTCCTTCACAAGAAGAGCTGTTAGCAAAGGCATCACCAAATCTTCGCCACCGACTGTCCAGTCTTATTGAAGCAGAACTCTGTGCCCTTCAGGTTCTCTCATGCTACGCAATGCTGCAACATCAAGATCAAACTTCAGCCCCACGTCAAAAAGTCAAGCGACAAGGACGACCACGTAAGTTAGCCACAGTGACAACATCCGCCACAGGAAGCGGGGCAGCATCGTCTCTCGGGTTTTCAATGTTATCAAACGAGCAGATCCCGTCCACATCGTCAATTTATTGAAGAAACAAGCAACAGAACCACGAGAGCCTGGGCCTGCAGGCAATTACTTGCTCTTCCCACTACTTGTACAATTACTGAAAAAATTAATATCAGCCACGAAAACAAAAACAGTGTACGTACATGTGCTTCGAAGCCATTTGCCAGTCAATGTATATTCTTCAAGCTTTAAGAGAACGTACTATTCGACTTCACTTCACGGTTCATCTTGCTGGGATTTGAGAAATAGTTCCAAAACGGTAGCAGCTGCAGAACGAGGGCTAATAAAGCCATGAACAAGGTCTGCCTTCATCTTCTCAGCCTTGTGTTTCACAGCAGCACTGCGTGATACTGATCGCATCAGCTGCTCGTTTAGTTGATTCCACATCCATTTCGAACTTTGAGCATTGCGTTTTTGAGCAATCTTCACAACCCAGAAATTAACACTCAAACTACGACAAATCCACAACACCTCAACGTGTCAACTCACCTTGTCCAGTTCACCCATCGTTTTTCGGTATTCTTCAATGATAGCCCACACTTTGTCAATCCCCTTCTTCTCCAAAGCAGATATCATTTTCACCTACAGACAAACATGCTCATTAAACACCAAGATTCTGTAAAAGTCACTGAGTGCAAGTGTAGTAGGCTAACCTTTGGTTCCCAGTCAGGATCTTTCCTCCGCATAAGGTGCATTGCGTGCATGAAGTCCACAGCAGTGTGTTTCGCTGGTCTACATCAGTAAGATAAAACGTTTGATCACTGCACAGTTCACCTAGAAAGAATAGTCAGCCAGATAAAAATACGTACGCTTTTAACTCGCCATCCGCTTTGTTAACCACGACAATGTCGGCGATCTCCACGATACCTTTCTTCTGCCCTTGCAGTTCATCGCCGCCGGCAGGAGGTACCAGTAGCATGACCATGTCTACCGTATCATCGATCACGATCTCCGACTGCCCCAAGCCGACACTTTCCACTAGAATTATATCGTAGCCACCAGCCTCACAAAGTAAGACAATTTCGTTCGTATGCTGCGCCACTCCACCTAACGTGCCGCGCGACGGCGACGGACGCACAAACGCGTTCGGGTCGTTGGACAGTTTTTCCATACGCGTCTTGTCGCCGAGAATGGAGCCTCCCGATCGTGACGACGATGGATCTACCAGCAGGGCACGCTGCGTCAATTGAATTGAGGAGCAACAATGAATGCAAAAGTGTACCAATAGCAAGCACAGCGACCTTGTGACCCTGTGCCGTGAGAAATTGTCCCAGTGTTTCTATAAACGTCGATTTGCCTGCACCCGGTGGACCAGCGATGCCCAGCCGGAAGGACGTTAGTCCCGATGCATTAACGTGTGTGGGCTTTAGCAATCGGCGCTGGGCTAGTACACTGTCCAGCAGGAGCTTCGCTTGTTCCTCGTCGCTTTTGAGTGTCGACTCAACTGCCAGGAAGCAAGTGTAAATGTATCATATTGATAGTTAGTTATACGAATTATCATTATGTACTTAAAAGTAGTTGTTGCCAACCGCATCGTACCCAACGTGATGGACCTACTGAGCGCCGTTCGGTTGCCTTGTAGCACACCGTCCACCAGTCGCTTCGTCGTCGGTCGCATCTCTCTGACAGGATCCGCAACGGCACTGGTCACGCGCGTGTTGACGACGGCGGTTCGCAGTGATGAAGAGCGCTTCACCGACGTCGTCGTAGCATAGTGCCCAACAACGCGCCTCATTCTGCAGTAGACGACGACTTGTGTTTTCAACCGTCTCGGCTAAGTGCGCATACTGCATGTTGAACTTTTGTTTCCACTATGATATGTGGTACTGCAGGTATTACTTTTGCAAGGGGTTGATGTGAGCCACACTGATACAAAACACTTGGATTTTGTATGAAATAGGGTTAGTAGTCAGTTGCATTAGCAACATTTCTCACTTGGTTTCAGTATTTGACCCATCCGCCTCGACGGTCAGCACTAAGCGGAGCAGTCATTTCCACGAACGAACTCTAGAGTACAGAACTATCGTCGCGTTCCTCCCTTCCCGTCTAACGCAGATTCGTCTCCTCCCCAAGACATCGACACCACCATGGGCCAAGGAGTATCCCGCAATGGCATGCCCAGCGGTGGGGACTTCTATGGAGCCCCCATTTACGCGACTAGCCTTAGTCACGACCGACAGACCGAAGTCCGCGTAAGCGGAGACTCAGATACAGTACAAATCGGCCCACGCGCGCAGCTTCCGTATCTGGAAACGCCAGGAATGCGTCGTCAAGACTTCTTCCGACGGTTAGGCCTCGTGGTCAAGACTCACGGCAGTCGGATCACGCAGAACGCTGAGGTTGTGATCGCCGACTTTTACAGACTGGACGGCAAACGCTTCGTTCCACGCGACCACGGCCAAGGCCCACAGCCTACGAACTGGCATGGGCTGAAAGGCCCCGCGGAAGGAAGTTGTGGCTTGCGCGTTGGAGATACACTATACGCTATTAACCACAGACTGGTCATGAACAAATCGAAGGGACAAGTGCTGCGGCAGATCAATTCGCTGCTTGAGAAGGGCGACGGTGCGACCGTGGTCCTTACGTGGAAGCATACAGATGAAGTTGAGGTTGTGTCCTGGGAGAATGAACTCTGTATGCCACCACCTGAAGGAGTCTACACACAAATGGAGAATGAGTGGGGGCCAGCGCGACCAAGCAAGATCTCCTCCGTTTCCATTTAGCAACCAGGCCTGTTCCTCCCCCATGTTTGAACACGAGCTGTGAAGCCCCATATGCAGCAGCACTCAAGCCCCACCCACGATCGACATTCAAGTTTTCACTCTTTTTTTTTCTTTTTCAACGGCTTTTTCGTCTCCAGCCGACCACCAGAAGACACCAGCAGCTATGGAACAGGCTTCCCATCACACGATTCTTTTGAAGCGTGTCGGACTAAGACTATCGGATAGTGGCTATTACAACAAGACTTTGCCGATCATCAAACCACACGATCGAAGTGATAGAGGAGACCGGGAACGGTCATCCAACACCACTACGTGACCATGTTATCGTGCTACCGTGCTGCGTACACACATGAACCAACGGACAACACAACAGCGAAGGGAGAAGGACAGGCTCAACACGAGGTTTGGCTAGTAATTCGTTCAGTCTTTAGTTTATTTTTTATCTCGATGCAACGGAGGACACTTTGCTGCTGCAGGTGTCCACAATCCGTTGTTTGCTGCTCCTTCCGCCGGAAGAGGGACTGGCACTGCTGCTGCGACAATGTAAACTACCACAATATCACGCTCAGAGGTATGAATGTCGATCTGTTTACACTGTCATTGTGAGGAGCACTGCTGTCGCGTTGACATGGTGGATACATTTCGCTGCATCGCAATATCGGTCACTTAAGTCTTGCACAGCAACTGCTAAAATGCTGCGTTCATGACTCACGCGAGTTCCGACGATGCGTACATACGTACCAGCACTATTTTCTATCCTGTGCCGCAGGAGACGTTCATCCGGCACATCATGGCACGACCGACCAAAGCGACACTCCAACGATATCAATCGCAAAGAATTATTTTAACAGAAAAGGTCAGTCGGAAGTTATCCACCGGACGACCAGAGTTCTAGCCTTTTCTTCAATTTCCTTTAGAGTCTAATCCTCCACAGTCAGCACTTTTTTAAGACGCTCGAAGGTGCCGAACGTAATGCCCACCATTGGCACAACTTTCATGAGCTCCGGCGTCAATCCACGGTAGAATCCACGAACGCCCTGTGTCTGGAAAAGCTCTGACGCAATGCCCGACGGGGTTGGCCTGATGCCTGCGCTTTCTGCGTGGATCGCGGATATCTGCAATCGGCGGCGAACCACGTCAATGGGGAACGTCACCAATGACGAGGCGATACCTGCAGTACCACCACACACAAGCGTGTCCGTCACGCACAGGTGCGTATCATCGTACATCTCCGCAGCCTGTTCTCTTTCGACACCTGAAAGTCCTCCAAGTACTTGGTTGCGGCGGAACGACCGCGCGTATTCCTTGAGTGATTCGTACAAAGTAAAATTAATGGCCAGATTGGGGACGGTGACCATGAGCGTAGCGCCCATGCCACGGTATAGCCCCAACACACCTTCTTCGGCGCTAATACGCTGCACAGCATGGCGAATGCCCGTGTAGCGGATGTCTGTGTTGAGCTGAGTCGCCAATCGCGTTCGAATAAGGTCGATCGGGTAGCAGGCCACCGTAGCCGTCGCTCCAGCCAATGCACCCGAGGCGAACATGGTGGTCCACGAATTGGCAGTGAACGAAGGGTGGTTCTGCGCGATGATACCGTTCTTGACCATTTCAAAGGTGAAGAAATTAACGGCCGAATACGGGAAACGATGCAGCACACTGGCACCGTTGCCCTTCCAAAAGGCGAGCACACCCTCGTTCTTGAGCACCTTGGTAAATGCACTACTCACAGTAGGCGAGAAGCGATCCGTGTGCCGTGTGGACACCATACTGTGCACCTGGAACAGAATCGTGAGGCGACTAAGTGGTGCCGTGACCGTTTTGCCGACACTGCCGGCCACGCCGCCTGCAAAGAGCACGCTGCCGTGGCGCATGAGCTGCTTGAGCGCATCCTGGTGGACCAACTCTACGTCCACGTCGTCCGTCTCAGTGCACAGATCGCCCGTGTCGCCGAAGGTCACGACTCCCGTCGTGTGGCGCCGTAGAGTCACACGAACTTCGCGCTCGCGATCCACCGGGAAGGGGAGTGTACTACCGTCATCCCCTTCCTGGTTAATGGTCGGTCCGCGAGACATTCTAGGGGAAGAAGCCCCGTTGTCGTGTCCTGGTGGTCGCGCCGCTGTTGTTGGCCGCTCGCTGCTTGGAGGAATAACCCGCTGCGGCGACAGCGCTGTGTCATTGGGTGGCACGAGAATTCCCTCGTTAGAGTGACAGACACCATTTTCTTTTGTGACTTTTTTTTTTTGGCTGGACTCAAAAAAAATTAGCGCGCCAAGATGGACATGAGGTCCAAGGCTTACCCGGCGCTGCCGGAAGGCCGCGGGCTGCAACTGGTGCTTCCACGCGCCGGGGACTTGCGCTTCCGTCCACAGATCCCTGCGGCCTTCGTACAGCGCCTGTACATTCACGCAGACCCACGGCGGCGTCTGTGGTACGCGCGCTTTCATCTCCAGCGAAAATTCATTGTTATGTCCACGCAGGGAGACTTATACGCCAAGACCACTGTGTCCACATTCACGATGGCTGAATTGCCCAAACAGAACGTGCTCAGTATGCCACGTGTGTCACGTGGAGACCTCGTCAAGGTGCTAGACCTTGTCCAGTGCTCTCGGAGCGAAGGACAGCGCTGGGAACTGGTGTTTACACGCTGGCGCAATGGTATGGAGACGTGGTTGCCACTAGAGGTGGTGCAGTTGTATGCGTCCAACCTGCTGCAAGAGTTCTATGTTAACAGTATCAATTCCTGGGCCTTCCATTCACGTGTGCAGCCAGGGAACCTATCAGTCTTCCGGACAGAAGTAGAGCTATGGCTTTTCCACCCTGAATTTCAAGATTTTTACAAGTGTTTGCGTCAGAAACGGTCAAGTGGCTCGCGTCCACAGCAGCAATCTGGACAAGGAGGAGATCAAGTGTATGTCAAGCCAGAGCGATCATCATTATCATCACATACGCCACAGGCAATGCAACCCCAAGCAACACAGCCGTCGGTTTCTGTAACACCGGCAGCACGTGATCCGTCAGAAGCAGTGCTCCAGGAGTTTGAGCAGCGAAGAATCTCGAGAGAACGGCAGGAGCAACGGGAGATCCGGGAGTTTGAACAGCGAAGAATTATGAGGGAACGACAGGAGCAGCGCCAACAAATTCAGCGGGACCAATTAGTGCAACTACAGCAACAGCTGGCTGGAGAACAGCGAAGATTAGACCGTGAACGAGAAATCCAGCGAATACAAGGGCAAGAGCAAGCCCAACGGATTCAGCATGAACAGCAGCGTAAAAGGGCGCATGAAGAGCTACTGAGGAGTCAGAAGGAATACCAGCAGCGACTACTTGCACAACAGGAGCGAGAGAAAGCAGCAGAACGACAGCAGCAAGAACGGGAAAGACATCAACGAGCAACAGAACAAGAACGATTACGCAAAAGGCTGCAGCAAAGCAAGTCTCGGTCGGACAGGCTAGTGCAAAAGCAGGTGGAATCTAATCAGCTTGTACAGGAAACTACCACGCGAAAGCAGCTTAGATACAAAGACCCCCAGAAGAAGCCCATCCCTCATCCTGCATCTGAACGGCCGAAAGACCACAATTCCAACTCAATTTGGAGCAAAGGTGGTGATGATGAGTACGTTCCAAACGCGAGTGAAAGCGAAGGTAGCGAATCCAGTGGATCCAGTGCTGGTAGCGAATCGAGCAATTATAGTCTCAGTAGTCGATCTACTCGAAAGCGTCGGCGAAAACGTTTACTGTACTCCCAGGTAGAACTTGACGATGAAGATGACGACGATGACCTTCCTGATCTGTCACTGCCGCGTCGTCGAACCCGTCGGCGTAGTGCACCCGAAACTAGCAGCAGTGAAGAAGACGACCCCGTTAGAAGACCCACACGGAAGACCAAAAAGCGGAAAAGGTTGCGCCAGTCAAACCAGGAGGACGAAGAAGAAAGCAGCGGAGTGGACGTGGATCTTACGCAGCTTTCAGGTGCAGATGAGAGCGATGACGATTCTGTAGGGCTGATGACAGAAAATGCTGTCGCTGCACCAGAAATACCATCCGAAGACAATAACAATACGTCGAATGGTGGCGCTCCAGTAGACCTTGTCGGTGATGATGACGATGATGATGACTTGGACTTTGAGCCTTCCATAATTGTTGGTGAGATTCGATGTGGATGCGGGGCTTCCTCCGTTGGGGGTTATCGTGGGCAGTGGTTGCAATGCTGGAAAGAAGATTGCGGCGTTTGGGAGCACGCCGATTGCGTTGGATTTTTGACGAGTTTTGAGGTTCACCCACCACCAAAGTATCTGTGTACTCAATGCGACCCTGAAGCCTACTTGGTACGTTGTGTTAAAGCATCTCAGCGAATACTGGATTGGCTATTTCAGTGTTGTGACAGTAGAAACTCAAAGCAGTTAATGGATCTACTGGAAGACAACACTGGGGCTGCAAATCTACCCCCAGATTGGAAAAATGCGGCTTTAGAAAACAGAACCTTGGCGATGCATGCTGCAAGAAATGGTATGATCAAGTGTCTGAGCTACTTGCTTGATGAGCGAAAAGTGGATCTCTATGCGACGGATTTACAGAGCCGTAACGTGTTGCACCACGCTGCGCTTGGGGGATCAATGGTTTGCTGCCGGTTCCTATTAAAGCGTGATCGAAAGCTGCTGCTCCAACAAGACCAGAAAGGATGCATGGCCTTTCACTTAATGCTGCAATCAGCAAAAGTCAACCGCTTGTGCGTTCCTTTCATGAAAGAGGACTTGGCACTTGTAGGTATGGGCGATTTGGACTCAAATTTTCCGATTCATTATGCGTGCCAGGCTGTCAATAGCCACACTGTAAAGATTTGCTTGATGATCTTTGCTGCCCAGCCAACGATGCTCCAGGAGAAGTCCAGTGAAGGCCTATATCCACTAATGATTTTGTGCAAGGCTGCTCGTACTGCCACAACTACCCGGAACAAGGCCCACAACACTAGCGAAGTGTGTAAAAGTGCGAAGGGTATTATTGCGTTGATGCTTAATATCGACGTTTTTGGAGACTGTTTGAATCAAACTGGGCCTGATGGGTGGATCCCGCTCCATTTTGCTGCAGCCTCGGGCAATCACGAGCTTGTTACCCTTCTCTGCAGTATCGGGCTCTTTAATGTGGATTTTATCGCGAAAGAGTCTGGCCAGACAGCTCTTCACGTTGCAGCGCAGGAGAATCACCCGCTCTGTATACGCGCACTTCTCCTGGATGGATTGAATGTTGTTGCAAAAGACGCCGATGGATTAATTCCCATGATGTACACGGAGGACGCTGCGTGTGTTCAGGAGTTCTTGCACTACAAGTTGACAAAGCAGCTGTCGAGACTTCATCGAATGTTGGGGAAGTTCCAGCACAGAGGGCTGGTCCGTCGGTGGCAACGATGTGTCGCACGAGACGCGGTATCCTTTGACATATTAAACGATTGGTGTCAGAGTGATATTGGACGGATTGAGAGAATGGAAGGTATTTTGCTTTCGAACCCGTTTTTACTTCGGCTGGATAACAAGATCGACTATGTGCGGGAATGTATTATCCCGTCTATCAAAAACACCTCTGGTCGATGCTCTCTTAGCGTTGAGAACAGAGAACCAGTCACTGAAAGTCCTAAGAAGCAGTTGGGAAAGAAGAAACTCGCGTTCGTTTTCTCTCGTGGGAAGGCAAGCTTTTGGAAGCAATTCGTTGCCATGGGTACAAGGTTAGAACCTGAAGACTTTCGTTTGCCCATCGTGTTCTCTATCGAACGAGGAGCTGGAAAAAGTCAAGGCGAGGGAAATTTGAAGCTCGTGCTGATTTGGCTTGCTGCAGGACTGCTAAAAGCAGTACCTGGGTTGCTTGTACGCGGATCTAGTGGAGGTTTCGAGACGAGTCGGCTATCTTCAGACAAAGAGGAGCTGGAAAGACAATTGCTGGGATTTTTTATACTTGGAGAGCTGATTGCACACTTCGTGCTTTTTGCCGTGCCTCTAAGTGGAATTTTGGACTTCACTCCACCGTTCTTGCGTTGTATTGGCTGTAAAGGGAAGTATCAATCGGCGAATGACAAACAATGGAAGTTCCCAGGACAGTCTTTTGCTGCTGGATTCGAGGCTGTGCTTCCTGCCACCTTAGAGCTTTTCCATGCGAATGAACTTCGAGTGCTATTTAACGGCCCGGAAACAACCCTCAATGGTCTGCAAATTGACTGGGATACCGCAGTTGAGTGGGATATGCGCGGATCTGAAGCAGTGCGAAATGAAGATACTGCTAATGCGAAGATGTGGCTACCTCGCCTCATGAACGAGCTTGTGGAGGAAGAGCAGCAGCTTGTTTTACTGTTTATGGCTGAAACGTTCCCGTTGGTAAACGAGCACTTCTTTCGGTCTAAAGGTAGTTCTGGTCATATCGCTGTCTCATCCTATCCAGAGTCCAACGACGTGCTAGACTACGACACAATGTATCCTACAATGGAGCACACGCCTGATGTTCTTCGACTCCCGTCGTATTCGTGCTACGGCGTATTCAAGAAGAGAATGCTCGGAGTCATCCGCCACACCAACCACGCTTTCCCCACCGAGTAATCGTAGAATTGCGGCATCTTTTACCGTAGCCCAAAGAGATAATCCTGTAATAAAGTAACTACTGGGATATCTATGAGTTCTGCAAAGAGGTCCTTGGCCTCCTCGCGAGTGTTCACAAGCTCCAATTCGCCTGATCGGAAGTGGAAAAGAGCAGCAGCTAAGATTGCTACAAGTTCCAGCGAGTCGTAGCCGATCATACGGTCCCAAACCAGCAGTACCTGATCGATGTCTAACACGCCCGAGAAGGCACACTGAATCCACGGGAAAGCAATATCCAAAGGTTTGAGCCCAACGTTGATGAGGTGGAACACCGCGGCAGGACTGGACCGCACAACGAGATCTTCAAACAACTTGCAAAGTGGAAGAATCGTTCCTCGTTCACTGCGAATAGCATTGAGTTTGCTCCAGTACTTGACGTACAATTCGCGAAAAACGTAGTAAAGCTCTACAGGGTCCGCGTAGAGGTACGCAAGTGGGGCCATGTACATGACCAGACCACTGAAAGGCAAGACCCCATTTGGGGGTACTCGGTTTTCGGTCGTATCAGCGTGTTCGTGAGGCTGAAAGCTACTTGTTGGAGGAATTCCTTCGCATGTTACAGCTCCGTTCACTTGTAGTGCATGGCTTTTGACGTATGTGTCTCGTGTAAATGCCATGAGTACGCTTTCGAGATGATCCTGGAAAACGAAGTAGTCCGAGCTGTCAATTGTCTGCTGGAGATCAAGTAAATACATGTCGTCCGTGAGATAAGTCCACCGCGTGGCTTGGCTTGTTAAATGCTCGAAGTAGCTACGATCTTGTGCTGTGACAGGTACCGATAGAATCTGGCGCCAGATCTACATGTATAGATGTCAGTGAACTCCTTGGTTCTAGGGTGCCCGCAATTTACTTCTTACTCGAGGCCGCAAGCTCACAGGACACCCAGTCTTGGAATACTGGCGAGCCATGGATATGCTTTGATGTGCTAGGACGAGGTCACCAACGCGGTTCTTCTCGCTAATGAAAGCGTCCCTTTGTGCAGGGAAGAGTTCATCCAGTCCTATTTGCCCGCATTTTGGTGCTAGCTCAGCGAATAAACGACGAAAATCTGGAAATGGAGGTGAATAGAGCTGTAGCTTGATAGAACCTGAAGTGAATAAGGAACCGTTATAAGAAATCAAAGCGGCGACATTGCTGTTAGTGTACCCCAGGAATCCGTTGAAGCTTCTGTAGACCAACGAACTCGATTGGAAGGCTCAATGGCTTGTAATGCCCGTAGTAGGTCGATCCTAGTACCCAACAAATAGAATTAGTAGTCACTCAACAGGATCTAGCCAACCGCACCCGTCGTAGAGAAATCTCGTAGACAACATTCTGTTCTGTTTGGCAGGTTTCGCTGGTTCTGCATCTGAAGACGGTACATCTACTTGTCCATCGTCAATTGTCATCTCCACAGGCGCTTTAGGTGCAATCATCGGACGTCTAAGTTCACTTGCAACCCGCAGCATCTCGTCACTCGTGATCTTTTCCCAATTGTCACGCGCAGCTCTGACAACGTCAAGATTGCAGCCGTTCAAGGTCCTTTCACTCGGTAGCAGGTGTCCATCGTCTATCGCGTGTTTTGGCTGCTTCTTTGATGCTGCAACTGCCGTTTGTACAGCCTCACAATGCAAATCGATCACTGAACGCTTGAGTCGCCCTAGGAGTCCCATTTTCTCTAACAGACAGTGTAAAAGCGGGTTCTCCAGCGAAGCCGAAGTCCGTAGACTCTGCAGTTGTTCCACAGAGTACTGCGGATGTGCTAATTCCTTCTGGATGATACGTTTCCACCCCTTCACTTGGTCCAGAGCCATTAGTTGCTCCGTCAGGAGACGCGCTCGTTCCTCGAGCTCCATGGTCACTCCACCTTACCCTTACCACCACTTCAACAACCAAAAATCGATACCGGTAAGCGTACTGGTATTGTAGGTACATCGTACTTAATCCAATGATTCAGTCACATCTGAATTAAATCCAAGGAGCTCAATGAGATTCTTAGCGTTGGCGGCACTAGCGTTGACCCCTTCACGAGCCTTTTTCTTCCACCATCCAAGTATTCACGGCGACGTTTACAGCTACAAAGGCGATGGAGATGCACCTGACAACCCTGAGAGCTTTTTCCAGCCCGACGACACCTACACTGATGTGTGAGTATCTGCTGTAGTCTTTGATGCACACCTTGGTTTCTAATAGTTGAGGTGCATATTGTACCGGTAGTACGCTGGAGAATTGGGATATGAGTGATGCGATGACGCTTAACCTTCCCCACACTATCCAGAAATTGTACGTTTGCAAAGCTGGATAAATGCACGTTGCGGAGATTGTTATGGTGACATTTCGTTCTTGATTCTGTGGATTTAAGGAACCTTGTTAATTGCAAGTTGACTGCCGTCCCAGAGGAAGTTCGTGGTTTGGAGAATTTGCAGGAACTGTACGACGGTTAAAGTATTGTTTTACAGTTAAAAACCTTTAGCTCAAATACTGATGGTTCATGCAAAATGGTGACAATTACGGCAGAAATCTGGCGGAAAACCAACTGAAAGCGTTTGATGGCGTCTTTGCCGCTTCCGCAATCTTGACGAAGCTGTACGTTTTTCCTAAGTGGATTCAATGTGCCGTGATTGATTTCTAACTGACTTCTCATAATACGTAGGAACGCCTCGCACAACGCTCTGGACAATTACAATGTGTCACTCCCAATGCTGGTGGCGCTGTGAGTAGAATTCATAATTTGTTGCTGTCTGTTGTTGCCAATCTAACTGTATATTCTACTTTTGTTAGAGATCTGTCAGTCAATGCTCTGACTGCATTCCCCAACGCCGTGTTTGCTTCGCCTCAGCTAGACAGTTTCCGTATTTCTGACAACGGGTTCGAGATTGCAGCGGTATCGACAGCGCAGTATGACTTTTTTGCCGGTTTATCGGACTTTCAAGCTGGATTCGCGGATGTGTCTTCATGCGCTTCCGGATCGTTGGTTTACCTACAAGGAAAAGGCATTTGCCGTTTGGATGTTGCAGCAGCAGAAGATCCTGCCATTGTGATGAGGGACCACGGAACTGATAAGGAGGATGGCCCCCTCACACCAATGGCAACAATTGGAGTGGTCATTCCACACTTACCTGTCCCCAGCAACACAACCAAGAAGTACGTTATCGCAGCAGTTGTCGTACTTGTGGTCATTGGCATCATTGCTGGGGTAATTGCCCTAATTTCACTTGGGGTTGTTGGTGGAGTTGCACGCGCAGTTTACGACTACATTGGACGTTGGCAGAAGAAACGCCACCGCGAGGGGATTCATGAGGACACCCCTTTGTTTTTCGACCAAGCTGCTCGCGCTAGCTATCAGAAGGAAATCGATGCAGTCGACAAGTTATTCCCATCAAACGATCCTGTACTTGTGACGTGGCGTGTTGATTACGATAGCGTAATGCTTGTGAAGAAAATTGCTCAAGGTGCCTTCGGTGAGGTGTGGGTAGGTCAATACCGCAATACTCGTGTCGCTGTCAAGAGATTGATACAAGAGCAGGTGTCCCTGGCGGCTAGCGAAGCATTTTTGCGTGAAGTGAAGCTGATGGCGTGGCTAGAGCACCCAAAAATTGTCCAGTTTGTGGGTGTTGCGTGGACGAAATTGATTGATATGCTTGCGGTGATTGAGTACATGGATGGCGGGGATCTGCGCACCCTACTTGACAAGAAATCTCCCAAGAAGCTTCCGTGGGAGGAGAATGGCCTGAAGTTACAGTACGCTCAAGATACCATCGATGCTATTGTGTATTTACACTCGTTAAGTCCCGTGATTATACACCGTGACCTTAAGTCCCGAAACATCCTGTTGGATTCCAAGAAGGGGGCAAAGATTGGTGATTTTGGTGTCTCGGCTACGAAGCGACTGGAAGACATGACTGCCGGTGTAGGCACTACCCGTTGGCTCGCCCCGGAGATCGCAAGGGGTGAAGAGAAGTATACAGAGGCTGTGGATGTATACTCTTTCGGCATCATTCTCTCTGAGCTAGATACGCATCAATTACCGTTCGCAGACGCCAAAACCAACACAGGAGCCGCACTCAATGACATGGCCATCCTACAAGGTGTTTCATCCGGTAAGCTACAGGTCACGCTCTCCCCTTCATGCCCACGAAACCTAGAGGCTCTTGCCAGAAGCTGTATGAATTTGGATCCTGCCCACCGCCCAACCGCAGCTAAGATCGCGTACGAATTGCGGAAGAAGGACCTCTTGTTGTAAGCGACACGTGCAGTCATGCAAATCAAACTCAAGTACATTCTCACTGCCCCATAGTTCATGAACGAGGTGAAATATACGAATAGGGCTGACTACGGTACCGGTACTCGAAGTGTTCTTTACCCAAGCCTACATCCTCCATGCTCTGTAAATGGTTGAGAATTCTCGACTAGAATGGCTGTTGTAGGCGTAGGAGTAATCTCATCTTCCGTGGGCGTAGGTGTATCGTCGGTTGCCACTAGCATCACGAAAGGTAGCGGGGTCAAAGAGGGTTCTACTGCCACTGTCGACTCTCTACTAGTGCATTGAAATTGACCACCACTAGAAGAAGGACAAGCTTCACCAGGGGAACTGTCACTCAACCACTGGAAAGAACTCAGTGCCGGCGATCCAGCAGGGCAATTTGATGTCGCTGCGTGGTTCGGAGGAATCTCGTAGTTACTCAGCGCGGGCTCACTAGAGCTGTCATACGACGTGTACACCTCCTTGAGGAAGTCGAAATTCGGGAACCGCTGAAAAGTGCAGTTCGTGCCTGCGTCCGTGCAATCCTCCGGCGAAAAGTAACCCAACCCATAGTTCTGTGGCCCGTACGTCGTGAACGGGTAGGCTGACGTAGCCATAGAGTTAGCGTTTTCCGTTGAATACTCGAAGGCGACACCACCAGCGAAGTAGTCACTGTACTCTGGCATGTTCATGAATTTGGCGTCGTGGAACGTGCGTTGCGCTTCATAGCCGTCAACCGTGGGGAAGTTTGGACTGACACAACCGAACTCAGTGAGGACGACAGGGATGGAGTAGTCGTAGCTCTTGAAGCTATCGCGTAACATATTGAAACCGGTAGCTTTGGCGGGGTCCGAGATATCCTCACAGTGAACGTACGTGTTGATGCCGTACCACTGCGCGTTCTCGAGCTCGTCGCTGGGGTCGGTTCGGCAGTTGTAGTACAGAGCATTGTCGTCTCGGTCCGTGTCGGCCACAACGAGACCGACGGGAACCTGGCGCAGAGTGGGGCAGGACTGGAGGAAGGCGCGCATGTCCCGGATGAACTTCTTCTGGCACGGTGCGTTCCACGTCCAGGGGTTTCCTCCCGTGCGGTGATTGATCTCGTTGCCTCCGCTGAACGCCAAGACATTGTCGTATCGCGCGAACTCTTTGATGATTTTCTCTCCGCGTGCCTTGTACGAGGCGGGGTAACATGCAGGAGCAGAATCGGCCGTGATCTCGCAGCCTTTGCAGTTTGCTCCAAGGTCCACGATGACGTAGATTCCCTCAGCCTGCAATCCACACATGAAGTCTGTATGATCGACTTCCGAGTCGACGGCGTAGAGTCGGATGACGTTGGCTCCGAGAGCTGTGAACTGCGGTAGGTCTCGCCCCCAGATGTGCTGGAAGTCGTTGGAGAAGAGATCGAGGTTGTTCAAGTCGAGAGGTCCGGCGTTGGGTCTGGGGTAGTAGTTGACTCCTCGGACAGCGAAGTAGTCCCCCGTGATGGAATCGAAGAAGCGGTTGCCTTTGACAATAATCGGGTTTGCTGCATATCCGATTGATGGAATTAGCGCTTGAATTGCAGCAATGGTGAGAATTACGGTTTGAAGTCGCATTTTCGTTTCGTGATAGCGTGGTTTGTGTTGTTGCTAGGAATTTTGGAAATGATCATGACTGCTACGGCTTCCCTGGTGTTCGGCAGTTTGAGGTATACGCAACGCTTTGAAAGTTTGGTAGAGCGGATTCGCTTCTCCACTTCCCATTTTCCCGATTAAAGTGTTTGATCTCGGTAACGACAGTCTTGATGGCTTTTGTGTCCGCTTGGAAGGTGCTTCTTCTGCGCTATGGACAACTGGCGCAGCCGATGATGACCTCGAAGCTCCATGTGCATGCGTCTGAGTCTTGGCATTGGTGGATATATTGTACGGTGTAATAAAGGGCAAAGGACAACTCGGAAGAGGCAAATGGTAAACCACATACAGCGGGCGACGAACCTGGCAGGCCGAAAACCTTAGCTCCTCGGTCGCTTTTCCTCGCATCAGGTATGATTTTGTTGTTCGACTCGCGCGTATAGCGTTTCGTTTTGACAATGCGATCTAAACGCTGCACTGATTTTTAAGCTTCAGTGGACAAGGGATGTTTTTGGCTGTACGATGGATGGGTTAATGAAATGCTGCAGAAAAAAGGTTTCACGAGTTTCGCAAGTGTCTTGCTGATACGATGGACAGTAGATACATGTAGTAAAAGCTAGTTATTTATTCGCAAGAGTTGTTGGGTTTTGTGCGTGAATCCCGCAGAATGAGATCGTGAAGAATTTACTTTAGCAGCTGTGAAAACCAAAACACTGGTATCTCGACGGAGCTGGTATTGATAATCCCACCATTTATCAAAGGTCTTTCCGTTCAATAATTGCATTCTTTTCTGGTTGACTACTATGCAGGATAACTTTTATCCTGCGTAGTAGGCAACCATTCAATGCGCATCTACTGAAAGGGCTGTTCTCCGAGTCGCCTAGCGTAACGATGCTCGACACCAAAAGAAGAGTGCGGGAGATTGCAAACCAAAAATACTCGTGTTTTCCTTGATTAACGAAAGATCGCTCCGTTTCTCGACATGGGATGAAGCTCCTGCTGGAGGATACAGAGTCGCAGTGGCATGCGCTAATGCGTGCGGAGATGGTTGTTCGCCAACTACGTTCCCGCAAGCACAAGAGAAAGTAAAGATTGCAGTTCAGACAGGAGCCTTGATCTCACTCATGAGCGGGCGCTTGTAGGAAACGAGAAACGGAAGTCTCCATCTCGGTGCTTGCTTACAACCTGTCATTCTCCAATTTTTAGCGAAATACATACTCAAAGGCATCACCTTTCCGTTTGCAAATGGTCAAGATCATTAATATTTGCTGGTTAATCGTTGGATGGGCTGCTGGCGCAGTTGCAGATCTTCCTCTGTTAACAATTCTCTCCGATACCCAGCCACAAAGCGCGATTCCTGCTTCTCGGCCTACATCAACCCCCACCATTCAACCCAGATCAACAAGCAGTAGCAGTGGCTCAAATAGTAGCAGTAGTAGCTCTAACACCAGCAGCGGCGACTCTACCGGCCCTTTAACCAGTTCTATAAACAGTGCTAATGGCAACAGCGAATCTGTTGGAGTCAACGATGCCGGATACGAAACTTCAATCAACCCGGTTATTATCCAAGGCAACCGCTTCTTCGATTCCATCACGGGGGACTACTTCGCTGTCCGAGGAGTCAACTACTACCCCAGACCCAACGCCGGACCTCTCGACTTGAACAACCTCGATCTCTTCTCCAACGACTTCCAGCACATCTGGGGGCGAGACCTACCGCAGTTCACAGCTCTCGGAGCCAACGTCATCCGACTCTACGCCGTCGACTCGGAAGTCGATCATACAGACTTCATGTGTGGATTGCAGGCTGAGGGAATCTACGTCATCGTGGACCTTGGAGCAAACTGCAAAGGCTGCGAGATCACGGCCGATTCTGCTCCTGCATGTTACCCCGCCTCGTACAAGGCACGCGGAGAGAAAATCATCAAAGAGTTCGCGCGATACGACAATGTCTTGGCGTTCAGCGGAGGCAACGAGATCAATCACCGCACGGGAGGAAACCCCTGGACGTGGAACGCACCGTGC
Organism: Phytophthora citrophthora; assembly: GCA_031305395.1. Lineage (NCBI taxonomy): Eukaryota > Oomycota > Peronosporomycetes > Peronosporales > Peronosporaceae > Phytophthora > Phytophthora citrophthora. Next base: position 2,086,051 of record JASMQC010000004.1, on the reverse strand, counting down.
CAGAAGAAGTTCATCCGGGACATGCGCGCCTTCCTCCAGTCCTGCCCCACTCTGCGCCAGGTTCCCGTCGGTCTCGTTGTGGCCGACACGGACCGAGACGACAATGCTCTGTACTACAACTGCCGAACCGACCCCAGCGACGAGCTCGAGAACGCGCAGTGGTACGGCATCAACACGTACGTTCACTGTGAGGATATCTCGGACCCCGCCAAAGCTACCGGTTTCAATATGTTACGCGATAGCTTCAAGAGCTACGACTACTCCATCCCTGTCGTCCTCACTGAGTTCGGTTGTGTCAGTCCAAACTTCCCCACGGTTGACGGCTATGAAGCGCAACGCACGTTCCACGACGCCAAATTCATGAACATGCCAGAGTACAGTGACTACTTCGCTGGTGGTGTCGCCTTCGAGTATTCAACGGAAAACGCTAACTCTATGGCTACGTCAGCCTACCCGTTCACGACGTACGGGCCACAGAACTATGGGTTGGGTTACTTTTCGCCGGAGGATTGCACGGACGCAGGCACGAACTGCACTTTTCAGCGGTTCCCAAATTTCGACTTCCTCAAGGAGGCGTACACGTCGTATGACAGCTCTAGTGAGCCCACGTTGAGTAACTACAAGGTACCTGCAAACCATGTCAAGACGTCAACGTGTCCCAAAAAGTCTCCCATGTTGAGTGACTTTACCTGGGAAGGAGATGCCGCTGGTGATGCTGAAGCGTGCCCATCGGAGACGGAGGCAAGGTACCAGTGTCCTAACCTCCCTTCTCGATCTCAATCTCGGTCTTCTCAAGATGGGTCTCTACATTTAAATGAAATCAACTCTGGGAGTGGCAGCAACGATGATAGAGGAGGCAGTGTGGCAAGGTCTGGAGCTTCTTCTGAACAAGAAGGAGTTGCTATCAGGTTCGTCCTGATGGCTTTTGCAACGATAGCTTTCTACCTATAACCCATTTTCAAGTCGAATAGTGTGATAAACATTTGAATCGTACAGGAAACCTGCATTATTTTCTGCATTGTTCTACCTATGCCATCAGGACGACCGCTAGCCACAACACGAAGCAAGCATTCATCCTAAGTGAAAAAGATGCTGAACTGGATCTCGACTTTGAGCTTGAGCTGCTGTCAGATACACCATCACAGTCAGTGTTAGACTCGGACGCAGAGAATCCCAAACTCGAATTCCCCCGCATATCACGACAGCTGTAGCGCTCGCTCTGAAGGCTCAGTGTCTTGAATAATGTGTCGAAATCCAACGAGTTCGCCGTAGCGCACGCCGTCGACTTATCACCAGAGTATTCAATACCGAACACAGGCTTGTCCGCCTTGACGAACGGCACCAAAGTGTCACACTCGTCGTACTGTACGCACTGCTCGTTCACTGAGAAGTCAAAGGCCGACACGAGATCGTCGATCTGGTCCATGTCGTTCTTCAGACCCACCGTCAAGTCCAGACCGTGAGCTGTCTTGGCCAAGAACTTGTTGAAGTCGAGCTGATCGGCTGCCGTCAGGTCGAATCCGTTGTCATTGAAGGCGCCATCCACGTTGTCCGGGTCCACGCCATCGCAGCCCTTGGTCTTCGCGTACTGCATTCGGTCGGCAACGATGTCTCGCAGCTTCTGACTGCGGATGTCCACCCAACTCTCACCCTCCCACTCGTCCAACCGCGCGCCGATGATGTCGGAGCTGTAGCGGTCTTTGTCGGATCTCCAGTCCTCATACGTTCCGGCACTGAAGTAACAGATGACCTTGATACCTCTTTGCTGCAGTTCAGCGACGGTGGTGTTTGGTGTGTCGAACATGTCGACATCGTACATGTCGACGTTGTAGGAGAGATCGAGCGTCCCGCTGAGTTGAATCTGGTAGGACGTTCCTGGTGTAGGTTTTCACCAAGCAGCAGCATTGCCAAGAAGTCCTAACAGTAGTGCGGAGATAAAGAACTTCATGGCGATGAGTGGAGTAATTGGTCAATTTGAAAGTGAGAGAATGCAGCGCGGCAATGTAGCTGGGTGAGCCATTAATTCGTACCGGTCGGGTCTGAAGTTGGTGGAATAGACTTCGTATTCGCCACATACAGCTGTGTGTGTACCGTTGTGCACTCCACGAAATTCTATGGCACGCGCTTTACGAGATAGCGTTTGTACTCCACCCTTGACGTTTTACTATTTGTTTCTCCTTAAGCTGTGAAGACTTTACACATTTGCGTGAAGATGGTCTACCGTAACAACTTCTTAGTGTGAAAAAGCCCGACACTAAAGGTTATGATGCTACGATCTGGCATTCCGACTACCGAAAATCATCTGCATTCGGGTGTTCCTTGAGATCAGCTGCAAAAGTCCTTCTGGCCAAGATCAAACACGTCGGACGAGAGCAAATAGCCTAAGATGGCCCCGACGATAATTGCCAGCGACGTCGGTACATGAAACACGCCAACCATCAATGCCGTCGCGAGCCCCACTGACGCACTGGCATTGGTATGCACGGCCTTGTCCCACAGCAGAAAGAAGGAAGCTACAATGAGTCCCGTTGCAGATGCATTCACCCCGGACAGGAAGATCTTCAGGCTTCGATTGTTTCGCACGCGTTCCCACAGCGGAAGCAAACCAAAGAAGAGGATGATACCAGGACCGAAAAGACCAAGACTCGCAACGATAGCACCACCACTTCCGTAGATGAGCGCACCTAAGTACGCCGAGATGTTGAATAACGGTCCTGGTAGGGATTGTACTAGCGCGAGACCAATCAGAAACTGCTCCTTCGACACCCATCCAGCCATCACGACGTCGTTTAGCAGCATTGGAAGCATGACTTGACCACCACCGAAGATAATGGAGCCGATCCAGTAGAAAGTGTAGAAGAGTGATAGGGGAGAGTGTTCTCCACCGTCCTGTGGGTGATATTGTGCAAGTAGCACTAAAACAACCAGCCATGAAAGCACGATCAGGACACCTGCGATCGGATGAATCCCTATTTGTCTGCATTCAACAAAGAAAATAACAATACATGAGCAACAATTTATGCTTTCTGAAAGATAAAAGCTCAGTCTTACCGCTCAAGGTGACTAGAGGCGACGCGGTCGAGAGAGATCGGGGGTTGGGAATAGCCACACATCGTCGAAGCCAATATGAAAAGGCCTCCTGCTCCCATAACTGCTGGAAAGATCAATGAAGACATCCCTTGAGTGGCCAGAATTACACAGGCGGACACTGAAGCGACGAAGTTTTTAGCCGGATCGTCTTCGCACGCTTTTTGCCATAAGCGAATAGCAGCGATCACGACGATCGACACGGCGGCCGGTGCCAACCCGGACATCCACACAGGAAGGCCATCTAAAGCAGATAACACAAAAAAGTGAGTTACTACATCCAACTCAACCAGTAGTATTACTTGACACCTTGAAAATAGGATTTAGCCCCGAATCCAGCTAAAGTCATGGCGATCCATCCAGGTAGAACCCAGAAGAAGAGTGCGAGTAAACCTCCAAAAGGTCCAGCACGAAAAAGTCCCATAGCTGCAATGGTCTGCGTCGACGATGGGCCTGGAATGGCTGAGGAAATAGACAAAACCTCGAGGAATCTATCGTCCGTCAGCCATTTCTGCTTGTCTGTAGCAGCGTTTGATTAGTTCGTTTTGTAAGTTATTATACTTTTCAATTCACGCACACACGAATCGGTCGTGGGCGAGTGCCAAATGCGCCGGTGGTCCCCCAAACGAGAAGAGTGACAACGGGATAACCTCCCGCGGGATGGAAAGCAGACGTTGAGCATAAGACTCGCCACTATGCAGCGCGTGGTCGTTGCCTAGAGGCAACAGCGGCTTCATCTCTATGCGGGACATAAGGTCGTTGAATCTTGCACAATAAATTACGTAGAAACTATTATAAGGTTTTGTATTTGGGTAGATTTAAGTTGAAGTGATTTTGAGAACGATGGTTTTCTTGGACGGTGGTAAAATTGCTGTCACAATTGAATGTGCTGGTACAACGGCAGTGAATGTGTTGGAGTCAGGTAGCAGAATACTCACCACTTCCTCTGAGCCTTCACGGTTCAAAAATTGGATGACGACCTGATTCTCTGGAGTGACAAATGCACTGGTGTCTAACTCGCTTTCAGCGTCTTCTGCTAGGGAAATTCTAATGCGGCGAGAGCCTGCTGGTACGAACTTAGAGAAGTGGCCCATGAAATAGAACATGGGCTGTTTGAAGAACTCGGCGCCGTTTTCAGCATCCACCAGGATGGGCGCGTCTACCATATTTCTTGCCCAATTCGGTCCTCCTTTCGTGTTGAGTACCATGTTCCAATCTGTCCAACCGCCCGCGTAGCTGTTTAAATCTCCGATAATATCGCGACCGTAGTTCTCACCGCGTTTCCAGCTAGTATCGGCATCTGTAAGTGAAGGTCCCTTACCAGTACCCAACGGGTTTGGCATATATCCTTCACATGCTTCGGATGGAAGAATGAAGAGATCTGGGTACGAGTCGTGGAACTCCAAGAGTTTGCCAAAATGTCCACCCATGCCGAGAACGAAGTCCACATTGCGATACCAGTGAACACCAACGCCGCTTATATACTGGAGCGAATCAGGGTCTTCCAGCGGTTCTAATCGAGATAAAATACTTGGCTTTTGGTCATCATTTGCGATAATCTTCAAGTTGGGGTGGTTTTTCGCCATCAATGGTCCAAGATCGAACTTGATGAAGTCTCTCTCTTCTTCGGGGGTAAGTCGCAGAGTCTGCCACTTGGCAAAAGCAAGGAGGGGTTTCTCAGGCTCATTTTGCACCGTCATCGCCCAGAAGTTGATGCCTTCCTTCTTGTAAGCAGTGAAGAACTTGGAGTAGTATAAAGCCAACGCTTTCCAATTTTCGTCACCAGGTTTACCTTTGAGATGGCAATTGATTGTTGAACCTTCTTTCGTCATCCAAGCAGGAGGTGCCCAAGAAGACGCAAACAATTTAATATCACGCGACGTCATTTTCAGTACACGTTGAATCAGCTCAATTTTGCGAGAGTTCGGAGACTTGTCCACGTCAACGGAGAAATTCTTCATTGCGAGATCACCCTCCACATCGTTGTACGAGTAAATACTCGTGGAGAAGTCAGTTGATCCAATCGGCACTCGCCCAAGGTTGTACTGTAGTCCCTTTTCCGAAAAATATTGATCTAGCAGTATTTTCTGCAGCTTTGGCGACAATTTGTAGACATTGATTGCTGCTGAATCCGTGAAAGCTGCTCCGAAGCCGATGATAGTCTGGTACTGGGTCGAAACTTCAACGGAGAAAGTAGGGTTACTTACTGTACTAGCGTCGACTTTGTTTTCCTTGTACTCCAGTCGTGCTCCTGCCTGGGACGTAGTGAAAACGCCCACTTGGCCTTTTGTTAGGTCCAAATAGTCGTTCGAAACCGAATCGCAATGAGTTTCGTTGCAGACACAAACACCGTCAAGGTGGGTCTGGTACAGGGAGGACCAACTAGAGCACACTGCAAGCGTTTGATAAGGCATAACAACCAGCATTGTAGCACTCGCCATTAACCTCAGAGCGGACCTCATCGCAACTTAACAGTGAATCTGCAAGCCAGTCCCGTTTCGGGATTCCCAATCGAGGAATTGCAATCTCGATCGAATCAAATGACTAAATCACAAATTACAATGCAATAGCCTACAGAATCGCAGTGCTATCCGACGCTGGGAGGATCACCGTCTGCATCGAGTGCGCAGGCAGCGACAATGTGAACGTCTTCGAATCCGTTTGCTTCACACTCACCGTCACCGCCGAGCTATCGCGGTTCATAAACTGAATCACCACACGGTTTTCTGGAGTTACAAACGCAGTGCGGTGGAAGCTGCTCAGCGTTTTCGTCTTGGGGAACTCGATACGTTTCGATCCGGCTGGAATGAACTTGGAGAAGTGACCCATGATGTAGAACATGGGCTGTTTGTAGAACTCAGCGCCGTTCGCTTCGTCAACGAGAATCGGCGCGTCAACATAGTTGTCTGCCCAGTTCGGTCCACCGGTTGTGTCAAGAGCCAAGTTCCAGTCAGTCCAACCAGCGACGTAGTTGTTGATATCTTCGATAATGTCGTGTCCGTAGTTCTCAGCACGAGACCAGCTCTTGTCAGCGTCAGTTAGAGAAACACCAGATCCGGTGCCCAGCCAGCTGGGGAGGTAACCCTCACAAGCTTCCGTCGCTAACATGAAAATATCTGGGTAGTCCTCGTAGAAGGAAAGCAACTTGTCAAAGTCGCCACCTAAACTGAAGAAGAAGAAGTCGAGGTCACGGTACCAGTGTACGCCCAAGCCACTGATGTACTTCAAGGCGTCAGTATCTTCAAATGGTGATAGTCGATCAAGGATTCCAGACTTCTGGTCATCGCCAGCGATGATCTTCAAGTCTGGATGATTCTTCGCCATCATCGGACCCAAGTCCAACTTCACGAAATCGCGTTCTTGATCGGCAGTCAAACGCAGAGACTGCCACTCCGAAGTCTGCAGAATTGAGCTCGATGGCTCGTTCTGCACCGTCATAGCCCAGAAGTCGATGCCCTCGTCGGAGTACGCGTCGAAGAACTTGGAGTAGTAGAGTGCCAGAGCCTCCCAGTATTCCTCACCTGGATTCCCCTTCAGTGCGCAGTTGATGGTCGTATTCTTCGTCGTCATCCAGGCAGGAGGGGCCCAAGAAGACGCGAAAAGTTTCACATCTCGCGATGAAGCCTTGAGCACACGTTGGATGAGGTCGATCTTGTGCGAAGATTTGTCCACAGCGACGGAGAAATGCTCCATCTCGAAATCGTCCACCACATCGTTGTACGAGTAGATACTCGTGGAGAAATCCGTCGAGCCGATGGGAACTCGACCCAGCGTGTACTGCAAACCCGTCTCCGAGAAGTACTGGTCCAAAACCATTTGCTGCAGCGTCGACGACAACTTGTACACGTTGATAGTAGCCGCATCCGTGAAGGACCCACCGAAGCCGATCATCGTCTGGTACTGCGTGGACACATCGATCGAGTACGTGGGACTACTCACAGCCGTCGAGTCGACGTTCACCACCTTGTATGTGAAGCGATCTCCGGCCTTGGACGTGGTGTAGACCCCGACTTGGCCAGTCGTGAGACTAGTGTAGTTGTTGGAGACCGTGTCACATTGGGTAGCATTGCAGACGCAGACCCCCTCGAGGTTGGTTTGGTAGCGCGTAGACCAGTTGCTGCAGGTAGCTGACGCGCGTTGAGTGGTGATAAGGAGAGCTGCGAGGGTGGAGAGCACGTAAGGTGCAAGCATGGTTGTAGTGACTTGAAACCTTCTCTTGTAGTGGAGACTTAAGTGCTTTCTGGCTTTTTTACGAGTGGCTATTATCTTAAGAGGAACTGATGAGAGAATTGCTACGGATAACCAGGATGAAGTGTTTCCTGTGCCTCTTACTGTCGTCTGCGTTTGCAAGTCACGAGCCTAACATATCTTGCAGATTCCATTGCTTCACCAGTCGATTTGACACTGATGTTACTTACAGTCGCGGGAGATACAACGTGCCAAGGTTGTCAGAGTCAGAGAAGGTTCAGCGAGTTATGCACTAGTCCAGCGGTAAATTTCCAAATGCAAGTCGAATGTAGCGTATGTCCTTGACATTTTCATTAACGACAGACTAATTCACCGTGTATGTTTGCATACGTTAACGCTTTACCTACAAGATCTTTGTGGAAGTTGACGGTGGGAGGATCACCGTCTGCATCGAGTGCGCAGGTAGCGACAATGTGAACGTCTTCGAATCCGTTTGCTTCACACTCACCGTCACCGCCGAGCTATCGCGGTTCATAAACTGAATCACCACACGGTTTTCTGGAGTTACAAACGCAGTGCGGTGGAAGCTGCTCAGCGTTTTCGTCTTGGGGAACTCGATACGTTTCGATCCGGCTGGAATGAACTTGGAGAAGTGACCCATGATGTAGAACATGGGCTGTTTGTAGAACTCAGCGCCGTTCGCTTCGTCAACGAGAATCGGCGCGTCAACATAGTTGTCTGCCCAGTTCGGTCCACCGGTTGTGTCAAGAGCCAAGTTCCAGTCAGTCCAACCAGCGACGTAGTTGTTGATATCTTCGATAATGTCGTGTCCGTAGTTCTCAGCACGAGACCAGCTCTTGTCAGCGTCAGTTAGAGAAACACCAGATCCTGTGCCCAGCCAGCTGGGGAGGTAACCTTCACAAGCTTCCGTCGCTAACATGAAAATATCTGGGTAGTCCTCGTAGAAGGAAAGCAACTTGTCAAAGTCGCCACCTAAACTGAAGAAGAAGAAGTCGAGGTCACGGTACCAGTGTACGCCCAAGCCACTGATGTACTTCAAGGCGTCAGTATCTTCAAATGGTGATAGTCGATCAAGGATTCCAGACTTCTGGTCATCGCCAGCGATGATCTTCAAGTCTGGATGATTCTTCGCCATCATCGGACCCAAGTCCAACTTCACGAAATCGCGTTCTTGATCGGCAGTCAAACGCAGAGACTGCCACTCCGAAGTCTGCAGAATTGAGCTCGATGGCTCGTTCTGCACCGTCATAGCCCAGAAGTCGATGCCCTCGTCGGAGTACGCGTCGAAGAACTTGGAGTAGTAGAGTGCCAGAGCCTCCCAGTATTCCTCACCTGGATTCCCCTTCAGTGCGCAGTTGATGGTCGTATTCTTCGTCGTCATCCAGGCAGGAGGGGCCCAAGAAGACGCGAAAAGTTTCACATCTCGCGATGAAGCCTTGAGCACACGTTGGATGAGGTCGATCTTGTGCGAAGATTTGTCCACAGCGACGGAGAAATGCTCCATCTCGAAATCGTCCACCACATCGTTGTACGAGTAGATACTCGTGGAGAAATCCGTCGAGCCGATGGGAACTCGACCCAGCGTGTACTGCAAACCCGTCTCCGAGAAGTACTGGTCCAAAACCATTTGCTGCAGCGTCGACGACAACTTGTACACGTTGATAGTAGCCGCATCCGTGAAGGACCCACCGAAGCCGATCATCGTCTGGTACTGCGTGGACACATCGATCGAGTACGTGGGACTACTCACAGCCGTCGAGTCGACGTTCACCACCTTGTATGTGAAGCGATCTCCGGCCTTGGACGTGGTGTAGACCCCGACTTGGCCAGTCGTGAGACTAGTGTAGTTGTTGGAGACCGTGTCACATTGGGTAGCATTGCAGACGCAGACCCCCTCGAGGTTGGTTTGGTAGCGCGTAGACCAGTTGCTGCAGGTAGCTGACGCGCGTTGAGTGGTGATAAGGAGAGCTGCGAGGGTGGAGAGCACGTAAGGTGCAAGCATGGTTGTAGTGACTTGAAACCTTCTCTTGTAGTGGAGACTTAAGTGCTTTCGGAAATGTCATTCACCTTGGAAGTTAGCATTTGCTCGGGTGTGAAGTTCGAACAGCTCAAAGAAATGCTGTAAGTTTTTGAAGGGCTCTATCACAACGGCAACTATCACATAGACCATGATTCACTGAAGCTGCTCGGGGTATGTGTTGGATTTGGTTGGCATCTTTCAGAAAATGACAGGCTTTGGCTGTGTTACACATCATACAGTCAGGAAAACTGACACCTGTCCTGGCTCAGGTCGACGCTTCGAACACTTTGTTGCACATGTATCTGCAGTTTTAAGCTCCTGGCCCAGGAGTCCTGGGAACACCAGATCTGTATTGAAAGAGTCTACAGCGAATAAAATTGATACTGCGAAGTTGTCGCATTCAGAATGCTGCAGTGCACTTGTCGGTCAGTCCATTTTACTACCTCAAACAGCTATCTTAGGCCATAGCGGCCACCACAGCCAGCACACTTGCCACGGCAAAAGCCAGGCTAGAGGGGGAGTTCATAGAGAGAGCGTCGCTCGAGCCACTGGCGGTGGCCGATGAGCCGCTGTTACCGGAAGCGGAGAGGTCCGGCACGAAAGCCTGCGCCGCAGCGCTGAGCACGGTGATGTTCTCGGCATCTGAGCACGTCTCATTCTCGCAGATGATGCTGTCCACCAGGTGACGCGGCTCCGAGCTGACGCTGTTCAGGTATTCGTTCTTGCTGTCCAAAGACGCAAAGTAGATCTTCTGGCCGTTGTTCAGACACACGTACTGGAAGTTGGACATGGTGACGTCGTCTCCCGTGACGGGGTCCTTGATGCCGTTTGCGCACTCGTCACACGAGGCCTTGCACTCGGCGTAGGTTGTGGCGTCCGTGGAGTTGACGATGAATTCAGCCACGTTGGCAGCAAGGTATGCCGTGTCGGTCACCTCGAAGCTGTAGTCGTCGAAGGAACGCGCTGCCATGCCGCACGTGTAGACGGTCTGGCCGTTCGCGAAGCTGATGTGATTCAGATTGTCGTAGCCCATGTCCTTGGTTGACATTCCGCACACGGGACACTTGTAGTCTTCGTCCGAGGTGACGGTCGAAGTGGTAGAGGAGGACATATCCATCGACATGGACATGTCCATCGTGGAGCTGGACGTACTGGAGGACGTCATGTCCATCGAGTGGGATGACATGTCCATTCCGCCCATGTCCATCTGCAGACCACGCATAGCGTGCGAGTGGTGCATGCGGTGCGCCGAGATGGAGGAGGAAGCCGCAGCAGCGAAGGCGATAGCAATGTATGAACGCATGGCAAGGAAATAGAAGAGGGAGGTGCTCGCTTCGGCTCAAATGGAGAAGTGAGGGTCTCACTCAGCGAGTGGAGCAGCGGGAAAGTGAGGGAGCCAGAAGTTGAAGAACCCGTACCTCCGTTGCACCTGGCCATTCAACAATGGCAGCGACAAATGACTCATGAGGAAGTTTCCTTCATGGAATGGCTCACAGTTTGAGTCAAACGGCCATCTAACTTGTACTATCAGCTTGTTTTCAGTAGCGTTTATTGACGAGCTTGTTTGTATCCATAAGTCTATAGACAACACCGTCTAAAATACAGCAAGTTTATATAGTACGTGCCCTGCTACCTACAATACTTGACTCTTGCTCGTTGACTCATGTGCATTCTTTCGATGGTCGTGCGTCTCTTCATCCTTTTCGCTTCAACGTACACGCTTCAACTCGTATCACCTTTCGTTCGCAGTGTACATCTTGGTGGCAAGCTCCTCGCCGTCGGAGAGTTGAAGCAAACGCACATGCACCTGTACTGTTTACATGCTGTAGACGATATGAACACCACGTTCAAATGTAACACATAGATTCCATCAACTCTGCAGCGAATTACTTACCTTTCAGGTCAGTGAAGGGGTCGCATCTTGGATCAAGGCCTTCCATGTGGCCAAATCGACAATATCTGAAAGCGTATCCATTTCCCGACAGTGCACGTTTCTTGGTTGCTTGAAAGTTTCAAGTGAGATTGTAGTCAAGCAGCGCTTGGAAGCCCAACTGAAGATAAGGGAGCGTGTGCATGCAAGAAAAAGCAGAGTTTGAATATGCTACACGGCCCTGGTTTACTTTTGAAGACCGTGCATTTGTTGGCACGTTTTACAGACTACATCTTTTGGATGGTGGTCATCAATCCATGCTTATAGTTAGCACGAATTGTTGTCGGGCGTGGTTGGTTCGGCAGTCTCTGTAGCAGAAGAAGCGGCAGTCGACGTCTCTGGGGTCGCCGTAGTAGTGCTGGGTGTCACCGTCACAGTGCTTGTTGATCCCGAGGACGAGCTGGACACGGAGCTACTGCTGCTGTTTCCGCTTCCCTCACCGATCACAATTGTCTTGATCGACAGAGCGTCCAGGGTGACCTTGGTGCTCAGTTTCTGGCTGGACAGACTAAGTGTGATGTCGTGTGCAGAGCTGTCCCGGTTGGAGAGAATAAGCACGACCTGTTCGTCCGGAGTCAAGAATGCAACGCTGTCGACTTTAGACAGAGTCGACGAAGCGCTCGAGCTGGTGGTCAGGGCTACACGGACCGAGTCAGCAGGGAGGAACTTGGAGAAGTGGCCCATAGCGTAGAACATAGGCTGCTTGTAGAACTCAGCGCCACCTACTTCATCAATCAGAATCGGCGAGTCTATCAGGTTGTCAATCCACGTGGGACCACCAGTGGTGTTGAGCACCAGGTTCCAATCCGTCCAACCTGACGCGTAGTGAGCAAGATCCCCGATAATATCACGAGCGTAGATCTGCGCACGCTGCCACGCAAACGTGGGATTTTGGAGCGTGGGGCCAGCACCCGTAACGATACCATCAATGAGATAGCCTTCGCACGCTTCCGTTGCCAGAATGAAAAGGTCAGGGTATGCCTTGTGGAACGTCTCGAGGTCAGCGAAGTTACCGGCAGTATCAACCAAGAAGTCAAGGTCCTTGTACCAGTGAACGCCAGCACCGGACACGTATTGTGCCGAGTCGGCGTCAAGCAATGTGGCATCCCAATCCAGCAACAGGTCCTTCTGGTCGTCCATCATAATGATCTTCAGGTCTGGGTGGTCGGCCTTCATTCTTGGTCCAAGGTCGCGCTTGATGAAATCACGCTCCGTTGTGACGTTGAAGCGCAGACTCTGCCAGTATTTGAACGAGAACTGCTTAGTGGGCTCGTTCTGCGTGGTCATAGCCCAGACAGGAATGCCTTCCTCCTTGTAAGCCGACACGAACTTTGAATAATAGAGCGCCAGAGCCTCCCAGTACTCGCCGCCCGGGTAACCCTGAACGGCGCAGTTAATAGTCGTGTTCTCCGTCGTCATCCATGCTGGCGGCGCCCACGACGATGCATAGAACTTTATGTCACGAGACGACGCGCTCATCGCCCGCTGGATGAAAGGGATTTTCTTGTCTTTATCCATGTCGATGCTGAAGTTCTCCATTGCCAAGTCGCCTTCAACGTCGTTGTACGAGTAAATGGTGAGCGAGAAGTCCGTCGAGCCGATGGGGATACGGCCGATGGTGTACTGCAGCCCATCGTCACCAAAGTACGCGTTCACGAGAGCTTCTTGAAGTCCAGAGTCCAGTTGATACAAGTTGATGGCCGAAGAATCCGTGAAGGCACCTCCAAAGCCAATAATCGACTGGTACGTTGTGCTCGTGTCAATGGTAAAGTCAGCCGCAGCGTTGACCGTGTTTTCCACCTTAACCGTTGAGAAAGTCAGACGGTCTCCAGCCTTCGACGTCGAGAACACTCCAGCTTCGTTACTTGACAAGTGCAGGTGGCCGTTGTAGACTGTATCACAAGTAGACTCGGAGCAAACGCAGACGCCCTCAAGATCCGTTTGGTAGCGCTCCGACCAGGACGTGCAATTGTTGGTGGCAGCACTCACGCTGTGCACTGCAAGCAGTGCCAACACGTAGCCAAAGGGCTTCATCACCAGCATCTTGACAGCAGTGGAAACCTTTTTGTCCTCAACCAAGTGAATTGGGGAATGGTGATTGCCTGGTCCGCCAATTCGACCTGGGCGGAACTGCCGCAGTCAATGACCAGCGTGGGAAAACGTGCGGATGTATCCTCGCGAGGTTAGAGAGCGGTGCCTTCTCTTGCCCCGTTTCATGTGTCACAAAGAGCAGATTCAGATTCAGGTGGAAGTTGAAGGCATTGCAAACGTCATGGCGGAGTGTTTTGTGCTGGAAAAGACCGGAAAAGCATGGCAGAATCAGTGGCCCATATCGTAATCGACACTGAAGAAATGATTGCCGCTGCTAAAGCTTCAGCATCATTGTTGGTGTAGTGATCACCGATCACTGATCGGTGGACAGTTGAATAGGGATCCGATACAAAAAGATAGAGCCAATTTGATGTATACAGCATTAGTATGTAGAAAACGTAAATGTATGTACTCAACACGAAATTCCTTATTTAATGTGCACCACATGAGTATGTGGCGCACCTAATTTTTGAAGTTGAAGTTTGATGTGTTGACAAGGATCTTGGCACCGCGCGTCTCGAGCACCGAAGCAGATTCATCCGGCTCAGCGAGCCTTCTTTATAGCAGCGGTGGTGTTGTGAGATACAAAAGCCTGTAGTGTTTTCTTTTGCCAGGATAACACCGTTTCCATACTGGTTTGCTTCCCGATTCGAACAGTGAATGGCAACGTTGGATGATTCGTCCGTTTAACAGTTCTTCGCATCGTTGAAGTGTCTGTGCATGCAGTTAGTTAACAAGTGCATTCTGTAACTGCCTTGGTCTAAGGCTCTTAGATTGTCAGCCCTAGTTCCAGGAGATCTGGCATGGTCATTGGCAAGGTGCCGATGTACATTTACAACGTGTCAAAACGTGCAGGCACGCTTACTTATCACACGCGGAGTGATAGTCCAACCAAAGAGGGGCATTGTGAATCGCAGTACGATCAACCATCCTGCTACTGCTGATATTTTGCAGACAGGCATCGCACTGTGATTCACAGCGTGGCTTACACATCTCCTAGTCGCTTGGACTCCGGGCTCGGACTCCAACTTGCTCACTTCGGAACTCGTCACCAACCTCTCAAGCGACCAGTGCAGTCCACCTAAACCGTTCAATTTCTGATAACGAGCCATGGCTGTATCACGCTCGTCAGTCCGCGGGTTTATAACTCTTGCGATGGCACTACCATTTGCCCAAGGCATAGACTGCAACAACTGGTCTATGCGGTACAATAAATTCTTGGATGGAGTGTGCGTCTGCAATAGCACGGTGGCCTGTGATACATTCCCGAACGACTACCAGAAGCTATCGTCAGGTGAAGCTGGAATATTCCGCACTACCCGAGACGGCGAACGATTCCGCTACGCGACGGCCTCATTCGTTGACGGTTCCTCCTCTGATGCTGATCTGATCATCGATGCAAGCACCACGTACCAGACGATCATCGGATTCGGCGGCGCATTCACGGATGCAGCTGCCATCAACGTGTACAAGATGGACGATACGATCCAGAAGATGATCCTGGACGCGTACTACTCGAAGGACGGCATTCAGTACACCACCGGCCGCATTCCCATCTCGTCCACTGACTTCTCCACCAGCGTTTACTCGTACGACGACACCGTCGATGACTTCGATATGAGTGACTTTTCCATCACTGTGGACAAAACGTCGGCAACACACAAGCTGGACTTGATCCACCGCGTACTGGACATGACGGAGCGGGATCTCTCCATCTTCGCGTCTTCGTGGGCTCCACCCGTGTGGATGACGAAGGAGAATACGACACTCAATTGTCATCTAAAGGGCAGTCCAGGTGAGCAGTACTGGGAAGCACTGGCACTCTACTACTCCAAGTTTATCACTGCTTACAAGAACGAGGGGATCAATATCTGGGCTATGACGACTCAAAACGAACCAGCTGAACCCCTCGTTAAGCTCAACGCTTGGCAAAGTCTACGCTTCACTGCCGCAACAGAGCGTGACTTCATCAAGAAAGACCTCGGGCCACGTATGAAGGCCGATCACCCGGACCTGAAGCTCATCCTCATGGACGACAACAAGAGCAACCTGTTAAGCTGGTTGGCGGCCCTGGAAGACAGTGACGCGGCTCAGTATGTGGATGGCGTTGGCATTCACTGGTACTCGAACGTCGATTTCCCGTTAGGAATTGGCGGGAGTTTCAGTGACCTCACTACTTTCCACTCCAAGTATCCGAACGTCTTTATGTTAGGGACGGAAGCTTGCGAAGGATACATTCCTGACTGGGTTGTCACAAGCACAGGTGCCGGTGTCAAGCTGGATAATTTCAATATTGGATGGTGGAGAGCACACAACTACGCCAAGGACATCATCAATGACCTCACGAGTTTCGTGTCCGGGTGGACGGACTGGAACCTCGTGCTAGATACAACTGGCGGTCCCAATTGGGCTAAGAACTTTGTCGATGCGCCGATCATCGTGGACGAGACGAACGGCAACGAGATCTACAAACAGCCGATGTACTATATCATGGGCCACTTCTCCAAGTTTCTTACTCCGGGGTCGGTACGGCTGAAGTTCACAGCGGCTAGTGGAAGTAAGTCACGGCTCAGTGACGTGGATTGGACTGCGTTCCTGACGCCTGAAGGACAGTACGTGGCGATACTGTTCAACAAAGGCAACGGCGAAGAGACTGTGACGATCTTGGCACCCAGCGCGAAATTGGTGGAGGTGGTCATCCGCCCCACGTCCATCCAGACGGTAGTATTCAACAAGTAAGCAGTCATGTAACAGTGAAGCTGTCGGAAACGGTGATGTCTTGCGTATTACTTGGTTATAGTGTTACATGGATAACAGTGCACAGGATCAGCCTGCGTCATCAAATATGACAAACAGCGAGGGTACAGGCCATGGCTTCTGCTTTGATATCGTTCATGACTGCTCAAGATCAGTTCTTCGTCATCAAATATGAGCTGTAGTAACTCACAATGACCATCAAAATAACACTCCCATTCATTTGCGAATCTTCCAAGCGTCGGAAAATACCACGTCACTGCAACCATGCTTGCACCTTACGTGCTCTCCACCCTCGCAGCTCTCCTTATCACCACTCAACGCGCGTCAGCTACCTGCAGCAACTGGTCTACGCGCTACCAAACCAACCTCGAGGGGGTCTGCGTCTGCAATGCTACCCAATGTGACACGGTCTCCAACAACTACACTAGTCTCACGACTGGCCAAGTCGGGGTCTACACCACGTCCAAGGCCGGAGATCGCTTCACATACAAGGTGGTGAACGTCGACTCGACGGCTGTGAGTAGTCCCACGTACTCGATCGATGTGTCCACGCAGTACCAGACGATGATCGGCTTCGGTGGGTCCTTCACGGATGCGGCTACTATCAACGTGTACAAGTTGTCGTCGACGCTGCAGCAAATGGTTTTGGACCAGTACTTCTCGGAGACGGGTTTGCAGTACACGCTGGGTCGAGTTCCCATCGGCTCGACGGATTTCTCCACGAGTATCTACTCGTACAACGATGTGGTGGACGATTTCGAGATGGAGCATTTCTCCGTCGCTGTGGACAAATCTTCGCACAAGATCGACCTCATCCAACGTGTGCTCAAGGCTTCATCGCGAGATGTGAAACTTTTCGCGTCTTCTTGGGCCCCTCCTGCCTGGATGACGACGAAGAATACGACCATCAACTGCGCACTGAAGGGGAATCCAGGTGAGGAATACTGGGAGGCTCTGGCACTCTACTACTCCAAGTTCTTCGACGCGTACTCCGACGAGGGCATCGACTTCTGGGCTATGACGGTGCAGAACGAGCCATCGAGCTCAATTCTGCAGACTTCGGAGTGGCAGTCTCTGCGTTTGACTGCCGATCAAGAACGCGATTTCGTGAAGTTGGACTTGGGTCCGATGATGGCGAAGAATCATCCAGACTTGAAGATCATCGCTGGCGATGACCAGAAGTCTGGAATCCTTGATCGACTATCACCATTTGAAGATACTGACGCCTTGAAGTACATCAGTGGCTTGGGCGTACACTGGTACCGTGACCTCGACTTCTTCTTCTTCAGTTTAGGTGGCGACTTTGACAAGTTGCTTTCCTTCTACGAGGACTACCCAGATATTTTCATGTTAGCGACGGAAGCTTGTGAGGGTTACCTCCCCAGCTGGCTGGGCACCGGATCTGGTGTTTCTCTAACTGACGCTGACAAGAGCTGGTCTCGTGCTGAGAACTACGGACACGACATTATCGAAGATATCAACAACTACGTCGCTGGTTGGACTGACTGGAACTTGGCTCTTGACACAACCGGTGGACCGAACTGGGCAGATAACTATGTTGACGCGCCGATTCTCGTTGACGAAGCGAACGGCGCTGAGTTCTACAAACAGCCCATGTTCTACATCATGGGTCACTTCTCCAAGTTCATTCCAGCCGGATCGAAACGTATCGAGTTCCCCAAGACGAAAACGCTGAGCAGCTTCCACCGCACTGCATTTGTAACTCCAGAAAACCGTGTGGTGATTCAGTTTATGAACCGCGATAGCTCGGCGGTGACGGTGAGTGTGAAGCAAACGGATTCGAAGACGTTCACATTGTCGCTACCTGCTCACTCGATGCAGACGGTGATCCTCCCACCGTCAACTGTTACCAAGATTTTGTAATCTGTTGGCCAAAAACAGATAACGTTTCCAACACTTTCATTCTTACCTTCCTCATTCGTAATGAGCGGTAGTTCCGTCCTGCAGCTCAGTGCTTCTTTCAAACAGTACTACAACCAACTTCGTGATCCCAACTTCCCACCAGCAACCACTCCTCTGCATGTGGCCGTCCTAAATAACGACTTCAATCGAGTGTGCCGGCTTCTATCCAAGGGCATCGTAGATATTGGGGCCACCGACCAGGTTAGACACAAAACTGTCCGATACTTCACTACATAAGCAACTAAGCGCTGCTTGATGCTGGAACTGCTTCGTAGACAGGATGCAGCGCGTTGAACCATGCTGCACTTCTTGGACATTTAAAAATCTGCGAATTGCTGATTAAATCTGGAGCTAACATCAACCTCCCAGCTCATGACAACAGTACATCTCTTCACAAAGCTGCTCAGGGTGGACACGCTGAAGTCGTCCAGCTACTTCTTCGCGAAGGGGTCGATCCGTACGCATTGAACAAGGCGAGTCGACCCCATTTGATACCATTCCCATCAAATTGTCTCGAAGTTAATGCGTACTCGTTTACACTGTAGAAAGGAGAGTCCGCTTATACGATAGCCAGCCATCGAAACCACGTACAAGTTGCAGTTCTGCTACACCCATACTCGGTGACACAAGACAAACAGCACTTGGAATAGAGAAGGTAGTGTCATGTATTTCATGCCTTAGTGTGTCCCTGAGCTCGTATCATTCTCACTCGGGCTTGCTTTCAGCTTTTTCCGCATTCGAATCGATGACGTTGCGGTTTGAGGAATATCCTCGCCGTTATTCCACATTAAATGCCAGATTTGACTGCACGTAGCATTTTGATACTCACTTGGTTCATGTGGCCGGGGTTTATCACAAAGGAAAACCATTCCCCCTTTGAACCGTTCTGTACACGCCGGGCAATAGTAAGAAGACAGAGAGGCGCGTTTGCGATTCCCACGCAGCACAGAACACACTTTACAAGTATGTTGACGATGACTGCGAATGGTTGCGCCGAGCGGGTTTTTAGTCTCTCGATACTCGTCCGTCTGCACGAGTTTGTGGTACGGCCGGCCAATAATGTCACCCCACACTTGGGCTCCACGATAAGATGTCGATACCGTCGTCTGATTCTCCACTACAGCCACAGATTGGGGTGCTGCTGGAGAGGGGCGAGGGGAGACAGATGGAGGCGACGACGTGGGCGATAGTTCCCGTGTTTGTAGTTGAACTGACTGGGCTGCTGCTTGTGCCTGTAGCACAGTTTGCATCTGCTGTTTCAGCGTCTTCACTTCCTCTTGAAGTTCCTGAACGTGTGTGTTGAGGAGTTTAATCTGTTCCGCTTGCGCTTCTGTCGGTGGAGTCTCCAAAGTCATTGGAAACACGTATTTGGGAGCCCATGCAAAGTCTGCAACACCCAACTTAATCGTCACTTCCAGTTGTAGAGTTTTGTCGTCATCTTCACGGACTAGTGTTGGTCCTCCGTTCGCAGCGGATTCCTTTAAACTGGCCTGCAAAATGCGAAAATGTGTGAATTAATTCTAAAACCTTGTTTGAAAAGAAAGCTGCAGTCTCACACACCGCTACATAATGAAGCACTGTTTTCTGAGGCAAAACGACGCCCTCGGGAGCAAACGCAGTGACGTCGGCCACCTTGCATGTCCTACAGACAAGAATACTGTTCGGTTAATGTTATGAATCGTAGAATTCTACGTAGAAACGACGCACCAGCGCTTCTTGGACGCGTCATTTTCCAGCCACACCTCTCCGACGTCATCTAAATGTATAACGCCGAAGCGGAAGCTCTCGCCTGGAAAGGACTTGAACGCAGCGTCGCCCTCCACATCCATTTTGGCGCGCGATTGCGAATGTAATTCTCTGGTATTTTGTATAAGTATCCAGAGGGCCTTGGATCATTGTGTGTACACGCTAAGTATCCCCATCAAAAGCGTTGAGAAAGTGATCTCCAAGCGACGTTGACCATGACCCAGCCCAGTGGCAGCGCACGTGTGCTCAGCGTCATACAGGAGCTGAGGCAACTCCGGGACAAAGTTTGCATTTTATCAGAGAAGAACCGCGCATTGGCTAAAGCATTGGTGAGTTGACTCTTGGATGGTTATGTCTTCTAGTGCGTAGCTTCACCATTCCGTTGCTCGCTGTGGCAGACTGGAGTCAAGCAAGAGCTTACCAAAGGTGGACATTGTCGTGACTACTACTGTTGACTTGGCTGTTGTGCTGACGGTTAATTGCAGCTCGAGCGGCTCAGACTGCCATGTTCTCGGACAAAGGTTCGCTTTCCTCGTAAGCAGCCTAGGCACCACAAAGTTTTGACAACAGTGTTTACTGATGTGTTGTAGTGACAGAGTGGATGGAGACACGGTGCAAAACTACTGAAGGCAAGGCAATGATATTCGTATATTTTTTGCTCGGTAGATAACTTTATTGTCGCGCAGTTCAACACCGCTCTATTCAATGCAACATCAAGGAACTCGACCAGGATACATGTGCTACAGTGGGAGCTAACCTCGAGCCTGAGCCTGAGCCCGAGCCGTCCTATTCCCCATGCTGGAGCGCAAGAGCTATAAGACTATCTCAATCGGTACGACTGGAATTGATCAGCTACGGTGAAAATCGATCTAACTTGCCGGTGTTGATAACCAGACACCGCGAGTGTCAGTGTCAGCTGTGTCGTACAACAGAGCACCAGCGATCTTTGCGTGCACCAAAGTTATCGACAGAGCTATAGAGGTATGCAGTGTTTCATGTTTGTTGTGACTGGTAATTCGATTTCAATTCTGTCGATGCCAGGAAAACGCAAGCACAGTGGAAAGCGGCGATGAAGATATGACCAAGGCTGTGGCAATGACAGATTCCACTACGAACAACCGCCAGTACGCATACGTCAACTCCAGTTCAGATCGAGCAGGTTCGCAGGTACGTGTTTCATTTGACGACAGACTCACTGCAACCGAACTCACTCGCGTGAAGAGGCAACTACGCCAGCGAGATACCAACATGTCATATGCCGAGCCCAAGCTGAACACGAAACTCCGACGGGTAAGATTCCTCCAGACAGATTCGCCAGGATAGCTAACGTTGTCAACAGGGAGACTACTATGGCTTAGGCAATCGTCCGATTCACCGATTGCCGAAGCCTTGCGTAATTTCTGGATCTCGCGGCGCGAAGTCGGCGATCGTACCAGCACGCTTCGGTCAATGCAGCCCATTCAGAAGAAGACCCACTACCAGGACAGCCAAGCGTGTCTCGTACGTGGAGCCCAAACTCAACACGAAGCTCCGGCAGGTACGTGCTTCAAGCCGCATATTCCTGGACGACTCACCTTGATCTAAGCCGTCCAACTTGTTGCCAATTTCTTGGACAGGGAGACAAGTTTACCTTCACTACCTGAGCACCGCAGCCATTTCTAACAGATTCGGCCACGTACTTGTTCACCCAGAAATAGATCCCCCACCCCTTCTATAAGCCAGCGCTGATTCGCATAAATCATCTATATTTAGCTAAAAGTCGGTCCGTTTTAGCCGCCTTTCGAGCTTCGACAAGACCGAGCAGCAACACCACAACACAACTAGAAGCCCTCGACTGACTCCCGAATTCCTTCCGCTGCATCCAGAAGCAATATGGGCTGCGTCAGTTCTAAGCCCGTACGCGCAATAGTATTGACGTTGCTTATACCACATGAACTAATGATGAACTATTTCATACCAGGACCAGGATGTGGTGACCCAAGTGGACACCAGCGGCGATAACAACGCCACGGCGAACGGGAAAGCAGCACCGGCCGCTGTAAATGCCAACAGCTTCGAGGAACAGTACACACTGGGCAAGGTCATTGGCTCAGGCACCTTCTCAGTTGTACGCATCGCCGTTCACAAGCCGACGAGCCAGCGCTACGCCATTAAGTGCATTAAGCGCGATGGTCTGGTGGCTGAGGATATCGAGGCGCTGACAACAGAAGTTGCTATTCTGAAGCAGGTGAGATCATGGAAGCTTCGACTGGTGAAGTGGGGTGTCTAACCTGCTACGGTGTGATTGTGTTACAGATGAACCACCCGAACATTATGATCTTGCACGATTTCTTC
The DNA here is from genome assembly GCA_031305395.1 of Phytophthora citrophthora. NCBI lineage: Eukaryota > Oomycota > Peronosporomycetes > Peronosporales > Peronosporaceae > Phytophthora > Phytophthora citrophthora. The sequence continues at coordinate 2,063,954 of JASMQC010000004.1, read as the reverse complement.
GTTGAGGAGAAGTTCTACTACTTGGTGACGGAATTTATGGAGGGCGGCGAGCTCTTCGACCGGATCGTGGAGAAGGTTGGTGCTGGTATTGCTTTACGGTCGTTGCAAAGTATTTTTACTGACCAAGATGCTTTATATTTCTAGTCGTACTACAACGAGAGGGAAGCTCGAGATCTAGTGAAGCTGCTCCTGGAGGCAATCAAGTACTGCCATGACGCCAATATTGTCCACCGCGACTTGAAACCGGAGAATCTTCTACTAACCAGCAAGGACGACGATGCATCCATCAAGCTAGCGGACTTTGGTTTCGCCAAGAGGATCGAATTCGACAGTGAGGGTCTCGTGACCGCCTGCGGTACACCCGGATACGTCGCCCCAGAGATTCTCGAGGGCAAACCGTACGGCAAGACTGTGGATATCTGGAGCATTGGTGTCATCACGTACATTCTATTGTGTGGTTACCCTCCGTTCCACGACGACAACCACAACGCGCTTTTCAAGAAGATCAAGAAGGGTAAATTCCAGTTCGACTCGCCATACTGGGACCACGTCTCAGACGATGCCAAGGATCTCATCTCGCAGATGCTCGTCGTGGATCCGGAGAAGCGGTACATCCATGTTTGCATTGTTTGGCTTGCGTTTTCGTTGCTTCTAATCCTTATTTTCTATTATTGTGCTCTGCAGTGCGACGGTAGACCAGCTGCTGTCACACCGCTGGGTCACGGGCACGGAGGTGGCCACAGTGCAGCTCACGAGCGCTCTGGAGGAGCTGCGTCGCTTCAACGCACGCCGCAAGTTCAAGGCCGCCGTCAGCACCGTTTCCACGACTGTGGGTTTCAGCAAGAAGTACAGCAAGTCCTACAGCCAGCCGCAATCGACTCTGGATGAAACTGCAGACGCCGACCTTGAAAACGTCCCGGAAGTCTCGCCCGATACGGTGGACGTGGTGTTGGACGGCAACAAGGCGGACTAATGGGACTCGAAGTAGACGAAAGGCTCAAGTTGAAGTGGCCGGTATTCAATTTTTATCCAATGAAATCATTTTAATTCCATTTTTAGCGAGTAAAATTCCTCCTCTTGCTTAAAGGTCATAAAGAGACATCGAGCTTAGGATGTTCGTGCCGGAAGAAGACCAGGCACACAGGCGCAAGATCGTTCGCAGCTTCGCGCCGCACATGAGCAATGAGGTACTGATTACGCAGGAGCGCCGCTACTTTGCGCTGGGATTGGCGCGTGTGTTGATGGTGTTTGTTGTTCCATCTGCCATCGTCTTCTGCACGCGCGACTGGTTCGTGGACACGATCGTGTTCCTGGTGGTGGCGTTCGTGAGTCTGGTGGAGCTGGCGCTGGTGCTGGTACGAATCAGAATTAGCTGTGTTGGTTGGGTGGAGAACAAGCTGACAGATTCCTTATGTGCCTGCGCAGTATCGTTACTATGTGCTATGGCCCGAAGGACTGCTGATGCGCTGGGACTACTGGACGGAGGTTGCTATTTTGCTAGAAACACAGAGGTAGAAAGTGTTTTTTATTGGTCTATGGTTCTGTGGTGTGGGGTTAGATCGTCCAGGCAGAAGATCAATACCGACTCAAGATCATGGGCTACTACATCCGCAAGATCGAGAAGTTTGTAGGGCGTTTCCCACTGTCCCTGAGTGCAAACAAGATCAAAAGCCACTATTGGAAGCGCACGTGGCCTCTTCTAGTGCTATTTGCGCTAGCATATGCAGCGTGTCTTGTGTTTCTTGTGCAAACCAAGCGCGAGAAGGCGGTGATGCGTACGTGGGCGTTCTATTTGCTGTCAATCGGTAGCGGACTCGTCGTACTGCGTTATGCGAAGTTGCATCTCGTGGAGCTGCCCCAAGTACTTGCATTACGAGACCGCCCGGAGGTGAGTTGAGTGTTGTTGCATTCTTGTCGAATTTTTATTCTCATCAAAGCTTTGACGACTTGATAGTTTGCGGTAGATGGCCACTCGAATGCAGCAGAATCGATTCCATTCGCCCGCGCAGTGCCATCGTACACAGGTGACAGCGACCACTTTGTGCAGGTTGATATGCAGAAGAACGTCGCCAACATCTAGCAGGACGTTATGCTGCCGGGGAGTAAGGGTGAAAGATTAGCGTAATGAATGATGTTGAAGTGACATCGGATGGTGAATTTTAATAATCGCAGTACGATTTTTGGTAATGCGATTTTTGGCTTTATACTGCTGCAATATTTGCAAGTCCAGGAGCGAGGACTCCATGCTGTGCACTTCCCAGGTGTAAAGCTTCAAGTGGAACGGGAACTGTTGCCCCAGGTGGAGAGCACAGCCGAGAAGATGCAGCGGCAGCTTCCCTACGAGGCGCTGGACCCGGAATGGGAGGCGCGCGAGTTCCAGAAGTTCCGAGCTGCTGCCGGGAGTGCGCAGCACCAGGCTCCTTACGGCGCGTACCTATTCGGGCGGTTGATGCAGTCAGATTTGCACCAGAGTTGCCGGCCAGCGCTGCCTCCAGACGTCGCGAAGCTCAATGGCTCCACTATCCAAGGCATGTGCATTCTACAGGTGAAACAAACAGATACAATTTTTCATACTTTGTGCAATATTGACAGTTCAATGGCTGGCTGTGACTGAGCAGGTAGTGGATGTGGCTAACATTGGCGCCAACTACGAGCATCGGACGGAGTTTTCGACTGCAGGGCCGGCACGAACACTCAAGCTTGGGCTTACGGACGGCCACCAATTGGTTTTTGGCTTTGAGTATTTATCGCTGCCCCAGTTCAGTATGAACGTGCCGCGCGGTACCAAAGTTATCGTAGAAAACGTGCCTGTACGACATGGTTTGCTGATGCTGGGACCTGATAATTGCCAGTTATTGGAAACATCAGCAGATTTCTCCGGATGTGGCAGTGGACAAGTGCAGCAGCCAACGGAATCCAATGGATTGAGCGCTGGCGCGTACTCGGCAGCTCTGGTAACGTCACAATTTAATACGGGGCAGCAGCGTGTAACCACACCGACGCGTTCGCAACAGCCAGCCACTGTACCCTCAGCGATAAGTGCACCAACCAACAGCACTCCTCGGACACACCCATCGAGAAATTTCAACCCACCTGCACCAACAATTTCAGAGCCTTCACATCGCATCAGTGCTACTAGCAATGGTGCTTCGAAACCTGCCGCAGTACCGTCAGTCTTTGTCGACATACCCTCGTCAGATGAAGATATGAACAGCGATACCACCGATCCAATGGTGGAACATCTCTTCTACAGCCCGAAGACCCCTCGATTCCCTGTTAACGTGGATACTGCAAAGACGACACAAGCTAGCAAAAGGGCAATTCCCTCAAGGAAGCGTCCTCGATCATCGTCAATGGAACAGACTGCTAGAGTAGCGACATCAAGTCGACCTACAGCACAGCAAGGTTCAACACCAGCACGATCGGCTAACACTACAGCCCCAGTTTCGCTACAGAGTCAACACGGAAATGCTAGGGGCATTGTCCCTGCGGGTAACCCGGCACGCCCGTTCCAGTACTTTACAGCACGTTTACCAGCTCTGTCAAGTTTGACACAGACCACAAAAGCGCATCGACTCCAGATTCGTGCGTGCATCAAGTCGGTGGTAGGCTTTCAGTTCAACACTGGTAAGTATCAACTTCGAGTTTCCGTGGAGGATTGCACAGCTACAAAGGAAGCGGACGTAGCTGAAGATTTCGTGACTCGACTCATGGGTGTGCCGTGCTCTGAGTTCTTGCAAACGATGCAGACGAACATGCAAGTCGCGCATGGGTGGGCTGCAAAGATGCAGTTTGCGCTCATGAACCTTGAGGGCGTCATGACTTTTGAAAAAGGGGCGGCTTCAGCTGGCTCAGCTCCACTTCTACTAGTAGATTGTCGTGACTTCCAGCTATCAGACACTCGTGAGCTGTTGCAGCGTGTGAAAACGTTACTTTATGTATCTCATGCAACATCACATTCAACATGAAGTCTATTACTCGAAGTATTTCGGTTATGCGCTTAGCATTGCCTTGCGAACAAGGGAGTCAGTTGATAGCATGTCCTCACACTCCAGCTGAAATAGTCTGTCGATAGTCTCTGAAGTACGTGGAATCCCCACCAACACATCATTCTTGGGGGTGGCCGTAGGAGGGTGCATAACGAACATGAAGGTGTCGTACTGAGCTTCCTCTGCTCGCATGTTGCGATCACTCTCCAGTAGCGTCTTGCAGCGTCGACGTCTGCGATTGATATCAGTGTGCGCTACAGCAGCACTACTCGAGTGACCAAAGTCAGCAGCCTTCGCTAGTACCTCGTACTCAGTGCGTGAGAGCTCGGCAGCCAGAGCAGCAGAACGAGGGTAAGCTAACTCGCTCAATTTGATCTTGCCGACGCAACACGGAGCTAAAACGTATGCAGCTCGCTCAGTCAAACATTTCTGCATCACCATGTCGGTAGCCTCACCGCAAGCATGGAGAGCGATGCCTACGTCAAAAGGCTTGTGGTAGTCATCGATGAATCCACAGAAAATCTCCACATTAGTCAACTTAGCTGCAGCAATACGTTCCTCGGCTAGATTGTACACGAAATTAAAGTTCAAGTCAGTTTTTCATACTGCTGCTCAATTCGATCCAGGATTGCGTACCAATAGCGAGCGAAGGCTCTTTCTTGTCAAGTAGGACGAACGTGCACTGCGGAAATAGGCAAGCAAGCGGCAGTGCAACATACCCAGACCCGGCACAAAACTCGACAACGACATCGCCTGGCCTAGAATCGCATTAACCAAAATATCGTCAGGTTAGTACGCATAATAACTTCTGCGTGCGTAGCAACTCACTTTAGTATACGCTGCAAAAATACTGCAAGATTATCTACTTGCTGCCGCTTGTTCCTCGCTCGCTCTGCTTGCAGTTTGCCATCTCGCGGATGGATCCCGTCGGGCAAGTCGGCCCACGGAATCCCCTGCTGCTCCACTGGATCCTCATCCAACTTGTGCAGACACTTAAGCGGATTGCAGCGGTAACTTGCCTTGCTGCGACCGAAGGAGGTGCTTTCCACACGCTCCAGTAGTTCTTCGAACCAGAGTTGCGAGTTTTTTGGTGCTTGCAACCCCTTCTTGCGCAATTTGCGGAGGCTCCGCTGCTTTTGAGGCGAAGCTGTTGGTTCAGCTGATTCAACAGAAGCAGTAGAGGCTGGCGCCGCAGTGGCGTCGCTTCCAGAGCCCCATTCGGCATCATCCCAGGTGCCCCACGTCAATGTCGACAGCACGCTGTTCATTTTGACTTTGATTGGCCAACTATCGAGTTTTAGAAACTAACTTATATCAATAGAATGAACATACTGATGTCGTTGCTGGAGCACGGCGTTTCATGTGATCCTTCGCCCCTCGCACATGGTGCACCTTACGGCTGCACCTGCTTCTAGGAAAATAAGCCGATCGTAAGAACTTATGATACCTATAATCTACCGCCTTCCATCAGTAATGTTGATTCAGTGCTGTGACTCAACTGCAAGGAAAGCGATACTATATGCAAGCACTGTAGTTGATCTCAGTATCACAGCTACAGTACAGAGTACATGTAACGTTTGCTCGCTAGGTTTCGAACTCATCCTTAGCAAATCGTAGCTCTCTCGAGCTTGCATCTCACGTTGTCTTCACTGAAGCCGCTTCTGCGCTAGTAACCATCCATGTATCACAGCGAAACGCTGTGTTACCGCTGATTACAGTTTGTTCAATTCAGGTTGCAGTGAACGAAATAACTGTCCATGGTTTCATCTCCAGGTGTCCACAATGCTTTGATGAATAAGCTTCGCGCGACGCTCGTGGCGGTCGCGTCGTGTGGACGGACGGGTTTCTTGGCGGCTGAGTTCTACACCACGCAATGCTGCTGGTGGGATCAGGCGCCATCTATTCATTGCTCGAGATCTTGGCGACATTTAGGAGCAGCAGAGCAGTGAGGAGAGAACCAAGGCGAGTAGACGATAGGAGAGACGATCGGTCGGGTCACGCCGCCACGTACGCACGTTTGAACACGCCAAACAATGATTTCCCCGTGTCGAGCGTGATTGGCAGAAAAATGTCATGAATTACCTTTAAACATGGATTTCCTTCTCAGAATGATATATGTAGCTCTGAGAATTGTCTAACATTCTTCATTATTTTAACCTATATAAAGTAATGGGTCAAAAAGGGAGATGGGCCTGAATGAGGCCTGAAATGAGTGGTGCTAAAAGCTTGCTAAGCAAGCATGGCAAGTCCAGCTTGAAGCCATTCTCGGCCACCGAGCAGAGGACACGTCAGCAGCAACCTACTTGAGCCTTGCAGCACGTTTCACTAGCGCCAGCGTTGTGTAAGCAGTGCTATTTATTGTGCGACGTTCGAGGATGACGTCGACCGGTGCTTTGGCAGAGCGAGTGTACTGTAGGCAAAGCGAATGTACGTCCTCTGACTTGACTTCGATCAGGCAAATGATTGGCCCCTGAACTGTAACGCGGATATTCGATTGGCTGAAAGCGCATCTCTCGGGCCACCACTCACAGTCACTGAGGTTTTTTCGCCTTCAAGCCCTATTTCCCCGAGGTTTTATCCTCGGAAACGCCGCGCCATCCATAGGGCAATCTCATTCTGGAATTTGCTTGCCGGCGCCCACATTCACTCCGCCCTCTCAAGAACTTCTCAATCCCAAGTCAAGATGACTCAGACCGCCACCAAGGACCGCACCTTCCTGTTCACGTCCGAGTCTGTGAACGAGGGCCACCCGGACAAGCTCTGTGACCAGATCTCCGACGCTGTGCTGGACGCCTGCGTGTCGGAGGACCCGAACTCGCGCGTGGCATGCGAGACTTGCGCTAAGACCGGCATGGTCATGATCTTCGGTGAGATCAGCACCAAGGCCATCGTTAACTACGAGAAGGTCATTCGCGACACTATCAAGGAGATCGGCTACGACGACCCGGCCAAGGGCCTTGACTACAAGACGGTCAACGTCATTGTGGCCATCGAGCAGCAGTCGCCTGACATTGCCCAGTCTGTGGACTCGGTGACTGACGAGGACGTTGGCGCCGGTGACCAGGGTATCATGTTTGGATACGCTTCGGACGAGACCCCTGAGCTGATGCCGCTGTCGCACGTGCTGGCCACCAAGCTGGGCTCCAAGCTCACTGAGGTCCGCAAGAACGGTACCCTTGACTGGATCCGCCCGGACGGCAAGACCCAGGTGACTGTGGAGTACAAGCAGGAGGATGGACGCATGATTCCCCAGCGTGTTCACACCGTTGTCATTTCCACCCAGCACAACGACGACGTGACCAACGAGCAGATCGCTGCTGACCTGATGAAGCACGTCATCCAGACCGTTATCCCGGAGAAGTACCTGGATGACAAGACGGTGTACCACCTGAACCCGTCTGGACGTTTCGTTATTGGTGGCCCTCACGGTGACGCTGGTCTGACTGGCCGTAAGATCATTATCGACACCTACGGTGGCTGGGGAGCCCACGGTGGCGGTGCCTTCTCCGGCAAGGACACGACCAAGGTCGACCGTTCTGCTGCTTACGCAGCCCGTTGGGTCGCCAAGTCGGTTGTTGCTAAGGGCCTTGCCAAGCGTCTGCTTGTGCAGCTCTCGTACGCTATTGGTGTGCCTTACCCACTGTCGATTCACGTCGACTCGTACGGCACGGTCAAGGAGGGTCTGTCTGATGATGAGCTTGTGGAGATTATTAAGAAGAACTTCGACCTACGTCCGGGTATGATCCAGAAGACCCTGCAGCTAAAGCGCCCGGTGATGCAGAAGACCGCTGCTTACGGCCACTTCGGTCGCGAGGACGCGGACTTCACGTGGGAAACGGTGAAGGAGCTCGAGCTGTAAGGTGCTGGTAGCCGGATGATGTGTATATTGTCTCCTGCTTATTATTTGCCCAGCACTTAGCCGCTACGAGAACTCACTCCGCCGTCAGCTTTCCATGCATGGAGAGTGGGGTGGTATCGGCACTGCAGTGTCCGGTCCCTGCACCGGTCGTTCGGAAGAACTGCACTCTTGACGCCTGCTGTCAACCGTCCATTCTTCCTGCGACCTTTGTGTAGCGGATACGAGCAGTTTGCCCATGCCACTGTCTCACAGTTTCGTCTTTAGCTTAGGAAATTGTTAACGATGGAATGAAATAGGTTAGCGCTCAGTTCGATTTGGCACATCTTGATCTCATGGTTTCCTCTTGTTGACGTAGAGCTTGGATGATCGCATTGAACGGAGAACGTGCAAATGCTGATTGTTTGCTGACTGCACCAGCACAAGCCGGAATGGTGTACAGCGAAGGTTTTGATGGATTCAGTCGCTTCTGTTTCCTTCGGTTCTGACCATCGAGCTGATCAGCACCTTCACGTAGTACAGCACAGATATCTCGTGAGTGTTTTGATAGCTTTGGCATGTGCGAAGACTTGTATCGTTCACGAGCCGCTTGGTTCAATCGGCGCTGACAAGCAAATCATAAGCAAAGCCAGAAAAGCTTAACGTCATCTGACTAAAACTTGCCTGCCGATCTTCTAGATCACGTTCCTGCCGAGCGACGAATGCAGCCACCGCATGACACGATGTTCGCTTCACAGTATTGTTCGGCATGCATACAGTCGCTCCCACGACTGCGCCTGCTTGAGGCTTGTACAATCGCTCGAAAACGTTCCCATCGGCAAGTCGCCTACTGCTTTTCTGCAGACCTGGACGATTCCTTTGCTGGTTCGTTGTTGCTGCGCACGACGTTCTGCACTTCTTCTCCACCTGATAAGTCGAAGGTGAAGACCTTCGAGGCCGTGTAACCAACTGCGGACGGAACGTACATTCGGCTTCCTCTTCATCGAGCTGTTGCTGCTCTGCAAGTGTCTGGAGCACTAATTTCTTCCAACGGAGCGTGTTAGCAGCGCGGTAATTACGAAGAACTGCAGCCTGGACTTGACCCAACGGAAGCGTCTTGATTGTAGACAGAAAATGCTCCTCCTCTTCCATTCGTTTGTCTTCTTGAAGTTGCGCTTTCACTTCGCCTAAACTCGCACAAAAGTTAGTTGTCAACTTAATTGCTCAAACATTCGGCCGACTCACGATTGGCATCGTTGCGCTTCTTCCATTGCAGTAGTCTAGCCACAGTAGTTGAGGCTTGTTTCGTAGTTACTGGCTTATGAGGCTGGATATCTTCGTAAAGAAGCGCACATTAGCTACGAAATACTCACTTACTTCCATGGATGAAGCTCCTACCTCTGAAGTGCCGTCTTTCAACCATTTCACCTGCTTCTTCGAAGCCGAAACCCCCACTACACAAGGCATATTTGCTGCAAATACAGGAGCTTGTTACATTTCTCATTGCTGCCACTGCTACCGTTTCATCACCACCTCGCGATCCCAGGGGCAAACGCGTCCCGAATCTGTCCCATTTTTCCTAGATGATGGCGGTAACCGTGTCCAGCACGAAGTACACACAGTGTGATTGCAGGGCTTCATGTGCACGAGAGCCTGGTCATTGAAGCAAAGCTGACACAAGTTGGAGTCTTCATCTCCCACCATTTCGAGCGAGCTGGTTTCACGTCTAGGCCCCGGAGATATCCGTGTGCGTTGAGGTGTCTTGCGTTTCTCGGTCACCTTTCCATCAGCTTTAGTTGGCACCACAGAAGGCAAATTCACCACACCTGTAATGCTTTGCCGGCGAGCCTTGCGTCGAGATTCTTGTGCTTCGTGTGCTGAGGACCGACTCCGCTTTGTACGTGGCTCACTTATTGAAGTTGAGCCATTGGCTTCTTGTGATTTCTTGTTGATACTTGCTTCGACAGTTGATTGAAGGTCTTCTGAGCTAGGCAACACGAGACTTCGTCGCCGATCTTTAGATCGTTTTCGTGTTGCTAAACAGCGTAATAGATAAGGTATTAGTGTTGGCAGATCATTCTAGACTTAGTAGTAGCCGTACCTGAAACACCACTTGCTGATTGAGTCCGGCGTTTAGTGTGATCGAGACCGCCAGATTCTCCAGCAAACCAGGAACCCCAACTGTTCCACAGTTCCACCCTAGTTTTATCCACTGCAGCTCTGAATGCTTTATCTTCAGCTCGATAAACTGATGAAGTCGTCGGTACATTTGCTGCAACAGGTGAGAAGAAATTTTTGTCGATAATACAGCTTGACGTGATATCAATTCCCAAAGTCTTCATGAAATGTGCACCAATGTCAGGTCCTGCAGATGCACGAGGCTGTGTTGAAGTGCCATTCTGCTCGTGTTGGCCCGCTTTTGCCGCTCCATTTTGTACAGGAAACATACGCAGCACAGGGTCGACTTCATGTGCTTTGACGTACTCCAGATATCGCTGCTCATACGTCCGCGTCGATATTCTTGCGCCAGTAACAGTGTCAGTGTACTCGAACAGATCGTCCTCATTTCTGGAGTGTTTCGTCTTCGTATGCATCTCTCGATGCTTGTCCGCTTTACTCCATTCCTGGTTCATTCGTTTAAGAAAATCTGTCAGCTTCTCCACTGTTTTCTTCCGGTATTCTGAGTCTTCCGAGAATTTCAGAACATCCTTCGTCATGGGTCCTAACTGGTACCCAGTTTCTGCATATACTTGCTTTGCAATCACAATTGCTTCCTCACTCATCTGATTCAGCGACATATACTTCCTTACAAGCTGACGGAATTCTTCCTTCTTGACATAGGCAGATTTTCCCGTACTTAACTCCAAATCTGGTGTTTTCCGCTTCAATTCTGACATAGCATCACTATTAGTACGCTCCGTCCCATCGCCAGCTTGATTCATCTCCTTCTCCGCTCTCATCTGCTTCTGAAGTCGCTGGATGAACTCATCTCGATATTTCGGACTTGCAAATGGTCCAGGCATGAAGGTAAACTCGAGTTTGTCGCCTTCTGCCAACTTTACTTCCACACCTTGTACCGTATTCTGCACTGTAGTTGGATGGACATTAACCACGCACTTAATACCCACAAAAAGCGCCTCCGCAGACTTGTGCTCCCTAGATTCCTGTCTTGTGATGTCCTGCAGCTCCTTCCTGCGCCGTTCCAGTGCGTCTGAGTCCGACTTAGTTGTCTGCAACCACACGAAACCTCCTCCTTCCGTTTCTGCCACTCCCAGCTCGCCCAGGCCTCCGTCAATGCCCACACCATTGAACTTAGCGGCCACATGCTGGAACAGAACGCAGCGTTTGTCCTTCCGCCGCTGCTGGAAGCGAGAAAAAAGGCGCTCGGACATGCAATAGCGACTCAAAGCACTTAAGTTTAATCGCTTAGTAGTCTGCGTCGTCCCAGCGTCGAACAGATCCGAGAAGGACCCGAAGCCGTACGTGTCTTCGTCTTCCTCCATATTACGCGCCAATTATGCAGTGATTTTAAATATATGCCAAATGATAGTTTCGGTAGCCGTCGCCATCTTGCAGCATAGTTGCTCATCCAGCAGCCGTCGCCTTCTTGCAGCACGGTATGTATGATGCCAGTCTCATTCGCGGCCCCTAGAAAGCGGCGGTGCTCCTAGGAGTCCTAGATGATAACGCCCTTGAAGTGAAGCTGGAGGCAGCCACCACTTGTCTGAGGAGCACACACCCACGACAAGTAAAGCTGCAGACTCATGTGATAGGCTCACTGCTAGTTTTGCCAAGGGCCACTCTAAACGGCATGGGCAATGTACAGATCAAGGTGGATTGGTCTCCTGCTCAATTTGGCCATTGGAATTCACTACCCCGGGTTTTGCATGGAGAACTGAGAGACCATGAACAGGATTTCCCGAGTGTGAGCTACTGTGACAGATTGCCTTTCGTCCCCTGGAAAACTCTGGAGGCGAAAATGAAGCATGGTTCGGGGGATTTAGCTGTTGTAGTCAGGGATTATTTCCATGGCGAATGTCTACTTTCCAACGCCTCCGGGGCTCGAATAGCTGTTGGCCCTGTTCCAACTAAACGTTCAAGGGATGTTACCTATCTAAGGCTGAAGCATGCAATTCAAGCACCCCAAATGCTGGATTTCGTGGAACATCTACACTCCGAATGGCGCATCAACTGCAGAATGGCTGTTCGTGAATATCCAAGACTTAAAGGGACTCACAAGGCCAGTGTCATGTATAAAGCACCTCAACAAACAACTCCTGGTGTCTACGTCTTAGGATGTGGACCTATCAAAGAGTTCGACAACCGGTTACACGCCGGCCCATGCTTCATCATGAAGACCGGCTGATATGTCTAGACGCCTAGAAAATCACACACTCATTTCCCAGCACGAAAGCTTCAACGCAAAGTCGCTGCCCTTAGTTCACGACTGCAACCTACGAATTGTATATCCGCCACCTCCTACCCGCCGTCAGGGCTGTAGTGTTACCTTCATTGTTATTACTAAGCGTTGCCAATCTCGAGCTACGTCGATTGGAGTCGCTCCAAGAACGTCAGCCACAAAGAGATTTGAACCAAGCAGCAGTTGAACAATATCATCATGACCATTGCGGCAAGCGCAGTGAAGAGGAGTTTGACCCTAAACAGAACACATCGCATTATTAGTGGAAAGTATCTTCATTAACCTGTATTTCCAATTAGTTGCTACGGCAAGTCCCGGGGTACATCACCACTTACTTCATCTTCTACAAAATAGTTGTCTCCTTCGCCTCAACCTATCGGATTAAACTTTATTGGCATCTCTTAGCGTTATTTAATACGGTTCTCGTGGATCTGCCACACCAACGAGAGCTGGGAGATGGATTCACTTCTATTGGAATTCATATTGGAGGTCAACGTTGAAGGTCAATGTGCGACCTAGACGTAGTGAGACTTAGCAGATCAAAGTTAAGCGCTGTAGGACTGAACGAGCATAGTCAAGCTAAGACTACCATAGTCGCTGCATGTGAAGCGAGGACAAGCCCACTTAAAGAGCTCTGGTACAGAGAGAGCTCACATCTAATCTCACTTTTCATTTTTCGGTATCAAGTGAACTTGCCTTTGGGTTCTGTGAGCATCTAAAAACTTCAATTTTCAATACTTTATCTACGCGTCTACATAAAAAGTTTGACTCCAGTGATAGTTGGGGGAACTTCCCCGAGCACACAGCTTGCAATGTGCTACCTGCCGTGTACGACGCACACGGCCAGGATAAAAGCGTAATGTAATCTCTTCCTCAAACGCAGCACTACTTCACGAAGTAACTAAAGTAACTGCGGTGGCCAATCAGAGCGTACTAAACAAAAGCAAAAATTAATTGTCTTTAACAAAAATGAATTGCCTAACAAAAATGAATTGCCTAAACAACTCGAGGGAAGTGCACCATGTAGCGAGACCTGGGGTCAGCAGTGTACTTGCGCACGTTCTTCTGCATCTCTTCGCGGTGGTTGTTTGACAGACGCATTAACACTTGGTACGCGGCTTCACGGTCGGCCAATAACTGTTCGTCGGGTTTTCTGCCAATTTGCGCCACCATCCACACACCGTCCAGTGCACTCAAAAACCCTCGACAAGCCCCCACACTTTCGTGCCATAGTGGTTCCAATAATGCGTCACCAATGAGACCAACGTAAAGCTTCTTGTCTCGTGACGACAGGATATTTGCAGCTTTATCAGCACGTGTGAGAGAACTGAAGTCGAACAAACTGACGCGGGTGAACTCTGCTCGTCTTGGAATCCCTGCGAAATCGACGATGTCCTTGACGAATTCGTGTAATGCACTGTTGTTGATGTTCTCGTCCTTTACCAGATCTGCGGGTGTTACACGGTCTTCGTTCACGACGTGAAGCTCCAGCAAATTCTGACGCTTAGGTGTCATGACCAGGTAGTGCATTTCGCCACGGTAGTACACTACGTTCTCCAGATCCAAGCCGACCTCGCGTAACTTGTCCAGCATCGCGTGTTTTTGCTGAGTAGTCCATGAAAACTCCTTAGCTTTCATCTCGTCCGAAGTACCAAGGTTCGGGAAGTAGCACACGATACCCAGAGACTCTTTGTTGCTGTACTCGAAGCGGTTGATACCTGCAGGTTCCGCCAGTTTATCACTTGTTCCAGAAGCACCAAGCACCGCTGTAAACTCCATGACTGGGATCGGTGGATTGGTGACGATCGAGTAGAACGGTTTTCCACCGTTCTCCTCCAGATCAGGAGGCGTGATAGTCTCGAACTCAGTCGATGTGTGCACTGTCACGCCTACCAACAGTGCGACCTTGAGTAGAATGAGTTGCATTTGCCGCGTACTGATGTGGAAGTAGCTGCTTGACTTGCAGAACTGCGGGAAGAAGACTTTGGCGCCCAGGGAAGCCAAGTCCTGCACCACCCACGGCCACAGACGCAGCATGTTTTCGCGGCTGAATTGCTCTCGCTTCTCCAACACGATCACTTGTCCGCCAAGCAATGCCATCTCGACAGCGGCACGAAGACCAACTGGACCTGCACCAACGATACAAACGCGCTTCCTGGTGGCTGGTTTACGCTTGTAGACGTCCAGGTTAAAGCGCGAATCCAGCAATTTGAAGAGCTGCTTGTGTCGAAAGCTCAACTTGCTGTACACGGCCGCCTTGATGTGGTAGTACACGTGCCACGGCTCGTCCACTTGGATTCCATTGAGACCGCAGTCGCTGACCAAATTCGTGTAGGCTGCCAACGTATCACCCAAGTCCTGTGCGGCGTCGAAAGCCTTGAATGAATTCAGCACTGTCGGAACAACTCGGGCTTGTAAGGTCTCTACAACGGTTGGAGCAGCGGGAGGAATTGACAAGTACTCCGATGGAGCTTCAACGAACGGCTGCGCTGGGTCTCGAAAGTCTTTTTCTTGGTCGATGGCATCGTTTTCGCTTTTGGTCCATTGTGAACTCGACAGCCGTCGCAATCCCCGCTTCTGGTCGTGCTTTTTGTCCATATCTTCGCACGCGATCATGTTAATCGAAGCCAAATGGGACGAAATTTTCGCCATGGAGGCTTCCGACAGCTCCGTCCTTTGAACAGTTCGAGTGACCTGGTCCAACGTCGCTAGAAGAACCAGTCGGACGGAGGATTTCCCAGCTACGAAAGGCTCTTGCTTAGGTCTTCCGTGGAACGCAGAAGGTGGTTGATGACGTCGTGACTTGAAGATCTCGCCACCTTCATCGTCAGACGCTTGGCCACGGTTTAGGAACTTGGAGATCTTGGTTCCCATTCGGTCCATGTGTCGTGCGAAAGCCTGTTGTGGTAGTTCTTTCGCTTCTTTCACCTCTTTCACATCGGACGCAGATACAGAGCTTGAGGTGATGCCCGAGGAAGAAACTTGCGATTGAATAAGCGACGCGTCTACGACTGGAGCAGTGTCCACATCGGATGAGACGCTGCGGTTGTACGTGAAGGTGTCGCCCGATTTCGCCAATGCGTCCAGGAGTCTCACCGTATTGACGTTGTCTTCGTCCAGCTCCGAATCCACTGACTTGCTTGTGCTGTCGATGCTCAAAGCTTTCTGTTCTTCCTCGAGAAGGAGCTGCCTCACCTTTTGCCACGCCAATTCCTTCTCAACACGAGCTTTCTGCTTACGTTCAGCCTCCTCCGCCACGATCTGCCCCAATTGAATGGAATCAATCTCTTGAGGGTTCACAACAGCCGCACGGCCGCTCCCAGCAGTTGGCGTGAATGGGATCGACTGGTGTCGTAACGATCGTGTATCATCACTGTAGAAGTTCCCGTCTTCACCGTCCGTACTGCCATCTCCGTCCTCTCGATACACATCGTCCCCAGCATCGATCGCCAAGTAGTCGAGCAGTTTACGACGACGTCCGACGTCACTGAGGCGGTCCAGCGCATCAAGTCCGTTGGCGTTGATAGAACCTTCTCCAGTATTCACTCCGGCATTGATCGACCTGTCGTGGATGGGAGGTTTCCGTTCCAACTTGCGTTGACCCCGTTTGTCTTGATCTAGAGTCGCCATTTCTCTCAATAACCACAACGACAAACCACCGCAGAATCTGAACTGAGGGCTGCTCCTCTTTTTGTATTGGGTAGACGCAACCTCGACCAGAGCAACACATGGCACGTCTTAGCAAGTCATCGTACGATACTTGGCCAGAAACACAACAACATCGACGAAAAGCGGCCGGGATAAGACTTGATGGTGATGGAAATGCCTTCCAGTCGCCCTTATCGCATAAATAGCTCAGTGAAGACATGTCCACTTCAACAACTCATGAAATCCTACCTTTGAAGGACGTGCAGGGGGTTTATATTCGACATGAATAACAATTTCTTAACACAACTGCGGGAATTTCACCGTGTAGCGTGACTTGGGATCGACCGTGTACTTGCGTACGTTCTTCTGCAAGTCATCGCGCCGGAAGCCCGATACGTGCTGGATGACACGGTAGGCCATTTCACGGTCGGCCAGTAGTTGCTCATCCGCCTTCTTGCCGATCTGAGCCACCATCCACACGCCATCAAGCGCACCAAGGAATCCACGGCAGGTTCCGACGCCCTCGGGCCAGAACGGTTCGATCAGCGAATCGCCGATGAGACCAACGTAGAGCTTCTTGCCTTGGGAAGTAAGGATACTCGCGGCCTTGTCAGCACGAGTGCGCGAGCTGAAGTCAAACATGCGGATGCGCGAAAATTCGGCCTTCTTCGGGATCCCTAGGAACGACACGACACGCTTGACGTATTCGTGCAGCGTGGTCTTGTTGATGTTGTCGTCCTGCACTAGGTCCTGAGGCTCTGGGTAATTCGCCTTGAGAACCTTCTGCTCCAATAAGTTCTGTCGCTTTGGAGTCATAACGAGGTAGTGCATCTCCCCACGGTAATAAACAATATTCTCCAGGTCGACGCCAATCTCGCGCATCTTGGCAAACATTTGCTGCTTGAACTGGATGGTCCACGAGAACTCCGTCACCTTCTTCTCCTCCGTCGTGCCGAGGTTCGGGAAGTAGCACACAATTCCAAGCGCCTCCTTGCGGCTGAACACGAACCGGTTGATGCCTGCAGGTTCAGCCAGCCTATCGTTGGTTCCTGAAGCTCCAAGTACAGCGGTGAACTCCATCCACGGGATCTGCGGCTGAGTCGCTACAGTGTAGAACGGCTTGTTGTCACTCTCCTCAGAGTTCGGGGAGATCACCGACTCGAAAGCTGTCGACGAGTAAACCGTCACGCCAACAAGCAGTGCTACCTTCAATAGGATAAGCTGCAGCTGGCGCGTACCGACGTGGAAATACGCAGTCGAGTGACAGAACGAAGGGAAAAATACCTTCGCTCCTAGCGCTGTCAGATCCTGCACCACCCACGGCCACAGATGCAAAATATTCTCGCGACTGAAGTGCTTGCGCTTCTCCAACACAACCACTTGACCACCGAGCAGAGCAGTCTCCACAGCCGCACGGAGGCCGACGGGGCCAGCGCCGATGATACACACACGCTTCTTGGCAGCAGGCTTGCGCTTGTACACGTCCATATTGAAACGA
Organism: Phytophthora citrophthora; assembly: GCA_031305395.1. Classification (NCBI taxonomy): domain Eukaryota; phylum Oomycota; class Peronosporomycetes; order Peronosporales; family Peronosporaceae; genus Phytophthora; species Phytophthora citrophthora. The sequence continues at coordinate 2,046,564 of JASMQC010000004.1, read as the reverse complement.
GCGTCCAGCAGTTTGAAGAGCTGCTTGTGGCGGAACCCCAGCTTGCTGTACACGGCAGCCTTGATGTGATTGTACACGCGCCATGGTTCGTCCACCTTGACACCACTGAGGCCGCACTCGGTCAACAGCTTGTTGAAGCTTGAAAGCGTTTCAATCAGGTTCTGGGCTGCATCAAACGACTTGAACGCGTTTAGGACGCCCGGTCCAGCCTTCACCTTGGCATTATCAACAGTGGCGGAGGCTGACGGAACCGCAACCGGAGCAGGTTCACGCGGAATCTCAGCGACCGGCTTCGGAGGAGGCATCGGGGCTCTGCGCGGCTTCTCCTGCTCGTGTTGTTCATGCTCGCTCTTCACCCAGTGGGCACCAGACAGCCGACGAACGACACGGTTGGGCTGGCCGCGGTGCTTCTGAATGTCGTCACGAACGATCTGGTTGATGGACGTCAACAGAGTCGAAATACGAGCGATCGACACCTCCGACAGCTCGTTCTTCTGGCACGTGTGCGCGATCTGGTCCAGCGTAGCGAGCAGCGGTGTCATACGCGCAGAGGTCGCGCTGTAGACGGCCGGTGCAGCAGGCGGCTCTGGAACCTTGGAAGCATGGAAAGCAGCCTCCAGACTCATCTTTTCGTTGGATTTGGAATGGAACGGAGACGGAGGCAACAGTCTGCGCGAACGAGGCGTGTTGTTGTCTTCCGACCCGTTCGATGAACCGCCCCGGTGCAAGAACTGCGCAAAGCGATTGCCCATACCCGTCAACCCGTTCGGTGTTGGTGGCGTTACCATATCGTCATTGCCCTGTGTGAACGGCGTGGTGGTGTCGGCCTCGAGCGAGGAAGCAATTGATCTAGGAGATGACGCCTCGCTCGGTGGACCCGAGTCGTCCACCTCAGACGGCACACTGCCTCCATTGCGGCTACGGTGACCATCATCTGCTGCACGGTCCAAGTAGTCAAGCAGATTGACCTTACCGTAGTCGTCCACCACGGTCTCTCGACGCACAGTGGACTCGTCGACAGATTTGATTGTAGCTTCATTGCCAGATCCTTTACGCTTGGCATGCTCCTTCTCTTCTTCAAGCAAGAACTGGCGTACCTTTTGGCGCGCGATCTCTTTGTCGGCGCGTGCCTTCTGCTTACGTTCAGCCTCTTCAGCCACCATTTGACTGAGCTGTGAGGAGTCCACATCGTCGGGGTTGAACAGCATCATACGGGACTTCTGTGGCACTACTTTGGTCACAAACTTGTTACGAGGATCATTGGAAGACGGAGCCGAGTGCGAGGATGAGAAGGACTCAGTGCCGTTGCTGTTGGGGCGCTTGCCCTTCTTCTCGTGCGCTAGGAACGCTAGCAACCGACTGTTGGCACGTGCCGAGCGGCTGCTGAGCGTGTGCAAGTCCTCGGCGTGCTCGAACTTAGGCTCATCGTCACTATCACACACAAGTTCGTCCAAGCCGGCTTCATCTTCTCCACCTTCACGTTCTTCTTCCTTGTAGACACCGTTCAGGTATCGTTCTCCCACATCATTGGCCAAGAAGTCCATCAGTTTTCGACGCCGGTGGGTCGACTGCTTCGATCCGTCGCCATTCTCCGTCGGGTACGTTTTCGTCAGGAATTCACTGAGTTTCGTAGCTTTCGCATCAGCCGCAGCAGTCGCGGCGTCCGCTTCCGATGGCGGTGCGTCGCGTTGTACAGCTACCGATTCCTTGACAATCTCGGCGTACGCCACGTCACTGAGACGGTCGATGGCTTCGAGGCCGCTGGCGTCGATTAAACCTTCACCGATCCACGTCTCGCGGCGACTCATAGTGCTTCGGCGCACGTCTGCGTAGTCATTTGGCTCTGTTTCAGGTTGGTCACCGTCTTCGCGCACTGTTGGCACCGACTGAACACTGCGTTTACTGGCAACGGATGAACGTGGCGACAGGAAGACGTCGCCACCGCCGTCTGACGATGAAGACGAGTGCGTATCGAAGTCCGCCATGACGTTAACGGACAGCTTCGACGTTCACTTTGCACCGCAGAATTCTCACTGACTGCCGGCGGGCAGGGGATCCAGTGCAGCATGTTGCGTGGCTGTGTGGTCGACGTGGGGTTCAAATTGAAAAGCTTGGTGACTCGATGGGAATGGAGACGACTCGTCTATGTGATGCGCGTGAGCTTTGTGTCGTTTCGATCTTCAGGAAACGGCCTTGAAGAGCTGATCGGCTTGACCAGCACTTGAAAACCACGAACTACATTGAAAATGGACGTACAATGTCCACGCTCCTGTTTTTAATTAGGAGTGCGTGCACCTTAGTCCACGAAGTCGTTTACTTGTTGTCCACAGACGTTTGTTCATTATTGCCAATTCCTTGCATGTTGGGACGAAATTAAACGCAGTAGCCTTTGCAAGTTGCCGAGTCTGACATGTAACATCTCGCCACACACACTCTATCGTTTGCAACATTTCAGCTCACGTTGAAGAAGCTTATCTGCGGTGCACAAGAGCCGACGATGAACGGATAAACTTCCCAGCCAACCACTCGATTCTGTTTGCGCTCGTACGCCAAACAAACGTAAATTGAAGTGTCCCTCTATGTAGGAACGTCCTCCTCTCGCCCGCATACAATGCGTTTCAGTGAAACCTCGCTATAAGAGGCCTTGTCCCTCGTCACATGGACACGAGCCGCAGACGGTTGCACCGATACCACATGCCACTCGCTTGAGCGAACTCAGGTTTGTATTGTGCGCTGTATACCACGACGGCGACACCCATTAATGCCAGACGCGCCGTTGTCACATTAGGTGCCGTCGATCGCCGCAAGGCTAGTACACCCGCCGGACTTGTTTAGCAGAATGCCTGATGTTGTTGGCGTGTCTGGAAGACCTGATGTCAGGTATGGTGAGTGGTCAACAGCGTGAGTAACTTGCCGGTGCTGCGAGCTTCTTGGCGCTTGCTCGATCCAAGCACCATAGCGAATGACAATTTATGAAAGGTTACCGCAGAGTATCAAAACCGGTAACAGTACACGTTGCTATTGCTGGCACTCGGATCGAATCGATCAATCATGGATAGTACTGAGCAATTGACTTCCGACGTTGGTCGTTCCGCCGCTGTGGCTATCCTGTTCGGTCGTCGCAATAAAGCGATGGGCGACATTAAACACGTGCACCTAGATCAATTAATTGGTTTGCAATACAAGTATTCAAATCCAATTAATTGTAGTGTCAACCACACAAATTAACAGACCCAATAGCTCCAGTACGGGACGAGGCTCGCACACCTGCCGTCATGCCGCCCCCGTCGCTCGAGAGGAAAGAGCAGCCGCTCTCTTGGCAGCAGAAGGACAAGCTCAAAGGCCCCTTCAAGTCCGAGGATCGACCACGCAGACGTAGCTCTTTCCAGCTGCCCCCAGTGCCTTTCACTCCTGAACCAAAGCAGAATTCGTACACCGAGCAGTTCAGACGCAGACGCAGCCAACAGGAACAGGTGGACCAGAGCCCAAGAACTAACGGAAAGCGGCGGGTGGAGCGTAGACGAAGTAACGAAGACGTAGGAGAGCGAAAATCATTGCAAGAGACAGAAGAGGAGAACGGCTACCATCATTCTCTTGCTGCCATGGACACGACAGTTGAGAAAAAGCTTTCAAGAACAAGTGAAGACGTTGTGGCTGCTATGTCTGGGAAAGGGAGTGATTGTCCGATTGACCAAGATCAGAGGAAAACGACTAAAGCTATGACGAAGAAACGGAGAGCTCCGTGCGGTAGATCTACTGTTGCGCTGGCTGCAGCTGGAGTTGCCACTGTTATTGTGGCTGGTGGCTTTGCCGTTTGCTACCTGTACCCGACGTCCCCTGCTGCGACTTCAATCCGGATTGTGATTAGGAAAATGGAACAGAATCTCGTTTTGTTGCTCAACAACGAAGCCATACCGCTTGCGATGACATTGAAAGAAGTAGTGCGGGAGAAGGGCATGATGCTGCTACGGAGCAGGAGACTTATGAATTTGGCTCGTGCAGCTGATGCATTAGTGGAAGAGAAGTTACGAGGATCTTTGGAATTGGCCAGGTGGACTCCGGTGAGCTTCGAATTGGTGGAGGACGCTCCAGAGCATTTAAGATCAGCAGTTTGGGCTACGGTTGAGGTACTAAAACTCTTCTTGGAGGGCATACAGGCACATTTGCAGACTCTTTTCGAGTTCATTAAGCAGCAAATGGGCGAGGACTCTGAGCTGTTGGATCGAGTACGGGCACTTATATCTTCTCTTACGGAGGTGCTAAACCATTGCGAAGAATGGACGACGTCACAACTGACAAAATTCGGCGTGATTGATGGACGTCGATCGAGTGATCAGTTCCTTTCACTACTAGAGGGGAATAGAGCGGTTATCCAGAGTATTGGAGAAGGCATCAGTACGCAGGAGTCCCAGACACTACAAGAAGTCCAGCGCCTTGAGAAGCACCGAGACACAGTTGCTTCAGCTACCGACGAGATCTTGTTGAAAACCCGGGATTTCGCACTGGAAAGCATTGCCAGCGTGAAGATGGCTGCTCTTGATGCTATTGAGTTGCGCGGGCAGCAGAGGTATGAGCGGATTAGGCGAGAATTTGACCAGGCTCTTGAAGAAAGCAAGCAAATTACACGACAACTCGAACTTGAGGGCTGGGATGAGTCTGAAGTGGAACGCCAAGCGCGTATGATTGTGATGAAACAGTTCCTGATGACGGAAGGAGCTGTTGATAAAAAAGTAGTGGACCTGGTGGCTGAAGAACAGGAATCTTTTCAAGCTGAATCAAACGACAAGTGTTCTGCAGATCACGACGAGGAAGAACAAGAAAATATCGTATCCCCTACTGCGCCAATAGAGCAAGGTGCAACGGAAGTTTTAAATCTTGGCGTCGAGGAAGATATTCGAGTATCCATTGAAGTCGCTATGGAAGGCCAAGTGACTATTGAAACACTGGTGGTCGAGTCCACTCGATTCGATGATTCCTTGGAGAATGAGGAATTAGTCCAAGGACATGCATCTCGTTCTTTGGACGATGATACCTGTGAGGATGAAGATCAAGGCGTTAAGGAAACCCTGGTAACAGTGAAGGATATGGAGACTGGTGAAGAGGAAGGTTCAGTTATCGCGGAAGTCTTGATGGACACTACTAGTATGAACGATGCTGTGGTGGAACACACTGTGTCAACGTTCGAGTCGCATAACGTGTCTGGAGGAGATGTGCTGACTCTAGATGGGACGCGGCTGCATGTCGTCATTCCAGGTGAAGGAACCGACATGGAACTTGATGTGGAGGTTGAAAAGGTTGCCTATGAAAGCACGGAACAAGTCGGAGTCGAGCGAGTTACCTCTGACGTGAGAACTCGCATTGCCATTCAACCAGTTTCGGTGGAGACAGAAATCGTGGAGGAGCAGCAGAGCGACGAGTTGTTGCCTCAAGCTGAAAATGTTCTAGTGCACGAAGAAGTTTTGGTTGCAAGTGATGTTGACGTAGAGGTACAAAGCGAGAAGGTGGACACTGAAGTCATATTTAACGTGGAAAAGGATGCCAGTGAGGTGGATACTGTATTTACAGTACGTGAAGACGTGGGGAAAACAGAAGCAGAGAGTTTGAGTCATGATACCACTGTTAAGCAAGAAGTGCCAGATCGTGAAGCAAGCCCACTTAAAGAAATTGCTCGAGAGCTTCATGCAGTCAGTGAACAACAGGCAAAGGAACTCCAGGAGCTGGAACAATTGGAGCAGGCTCTATTGGAGAAAGAAGGCGAACTTGTCGAAGAAGAACTGCGAGCTATTGCGGAGGAGGAAGAACTCTGGTCGCGAACCGACCAAGCCCTTCCAGCAGATAGAGTTACCAATGAAAATCCGGGACTAACTGAAGTTGTGGAAGTGCCTGCCGAGTTGAAAAGTGATAGCTGGCAGTCAAGTCTTGATATTCCAAAATCAGCGCTGCCCGGATCCGTTTTGATGCAGATTGGAATGTTTTCAGTCACGTTCATTGGTCTGGCAGTGCTGACAGCGTATTTATTGATTCGTTACCGAAAGCGTGCCCAAGCACCACGCCGGCGTAGGCGGTGGCGGAAACTTGCTGAAATCGATGCTGAAGTGGTGGTTCTGCTGCCAGAAGCGAGCTCGGACGAAGAAGACGACAAGGAACAGGCTAGTATGGATGTTCTCGAGCTGATTTCAAGTATTAGTGTGAAGACGACAACAGTGTTGACTTCCGATGATGAGAAGGCTGATGATGAAGAGAAACCCTCTGACATTACCGGAGCACAAGTGGAATCAGACCAGGAGGAGGAAAACACCACACCTGTTTCAGAGTCTGTGTCGTCTCAAACTACTGCCATTGAACATTTTCAGACAACCGTGGAGAATACTACCACGCCACGCTCGGACGCATCAGCTGACAGTATTGATACAACTCACGTGTCTGTATCGACTCCACCGGCATTGAGGCTACAGACACCTGACACATCCCAGCGCACTAGTCGACGCCGTCACCAAATTCGCACGTAGGAAGCTGCACAAGCAGCAGATACCAAACGTACAAAAGAAGAAACATGCGTCTGACAGGAAACCCATCGGTTAAACACTATTAAGGCAAAAGCAAGCGCGATACGGCTTCATATTCCCTTCCCTTCTACATATACAAACAACCGGCACGCGTCTAGTGGATGAAGGCTGACGCTGGTTCATCACGCACTGCTAGTAGCATCGAGATCCCTGTAGTCACTATGACGCAGCTGCCGCGGCGACTCCGTTTCTTCAGGACGTTTGACCACCAATTTGTACCCGGGGCGGATCTCGCCACGGTATCCTTTCGGGAAGTAGGCGCGGTTGTACTCGCGCATTTCGTCGTACGTCATGCCGTAGCGCTTCGCCAGCTCCTCGGGCGTATCACCGACCTCCACGACGTGAATCTGCTTGGTTAGTTTCACCTCTGCAATGTTCCGTCGACTGGCTGCTTGCTGTGCCGCCAAAAGGTCCGGAACGATGACGCGCTCGCCCGCTACAAGCTCAGCACGTTGGCCGACGGGGTAGCGACCGCGGTTGATCTGTAAGAAGTGAGAGTACGGGATGGTGTACGCCTTGCAGATAGACTCGAAGGTGTCAGTGGTGGATACCAAGTGCGTTTTGTACCGGGCGAAGGCGGCCGACGTGCCTGTGTACGTCGCCTCCTGTTCGCCAATGTCGTTAAGTGCTGATGCCTTGGCGTCTGCGTCTCCACTTGCCGCAGGATCGTCCTTCTCCATCTCACCAGTGTTCATAAGTCGCACGTGAAGCAATTGACCAGGACACAGTAGACTGCGTTCACCTGTGGGGAAGTAGCGACGGTTGTCCTGGCGCAGAATCTCCTCCGTTGTGTTATACAGCACCGCGATGCCGCGCAGCGTTTCGCCTGCATGCACCAGATGCATCTGGCCCCATCCGTTGTCAATGCACTCGGGTGGCGGCGGAAGCGATACAGCGCGAGCCTCCTCAACAATAAGTTGTTGACCAGGATACAGCTTGACGTGCCGCTTTTTGCGGCCCAACAACGGGTTGAGCGCCAGTAACGCCGCCTCTGTCGTCTGCGTCTTAAGCGCGACACTGGCCAGCGTATCGCCCTCCCGTACGTGATAGCGGAAAGGCGACGGTGTGGGCGGTGGCGGCGCCAGATCGTCGCGAGAGTTGCTGGTGCTGGTGCTTGAGCTCACTGTGCCATACATGGCGATCCTTTTGATTGGCGAAATGTTTTAATAAAGAGATCGTTGCCAAAATTGTACTTAAATGTTTAAAGCGAAGATTATCAGATTGATAGAAAAATCAAGATACATGGAGGCAAATCATTGCAAACTTTGAATAACAATCAACGCGGCCAAGAACATCCTCAGCATTTCTGCAGAACCAGCTCGCGGGCATTTCCCAGCGGCCTCTCCGTCTCTGGCACTAGCCTCCCACAACAATAACTAATCTTCAGCCCATCCATCCGCTGGGTGGTCTCACTCGCGTGAGAACGACTCCTCTTTTGAAAAAGGAGGAGCGATGTTGACCACTGGTTCCTCTCAGACCAAAAAAGAGGAAATCGGCATTACGAGGACTGGAGCACTTCAAACGCAGGCGATGGTCGTTCAAACGATATAAAACTTCGGTGGGGAGTTTTTAGTTCCCTAAGTGGAGCAGCACGGGTCAATACTACCGCTGAGCTCGTCTGCGTCGGTATCTTTGAAGACAGCAAAGCCCAAGCCAATACCGAGGATCACAGCCACGAACATGAGCGTCTCGTACGTCATGATGATCAGCATAATCCAGTAGCCGAGAGACAAATGCACCATGTACATGACGGCCAGTGCCAACTTGCACCAGAGTGGCAAACGACGCACGATACTAAACTTGGGGGAGTCGGGAACGCGACCAGGTTTGTGCAGCAAGGCCTCGTGGCCCATGCTAAGGCCGTCACTAGCACTGCTTGCATGCGGGGTTGCCAGTGACACATAGTCTGCCTGGCTGGACACGACACCGTGGACTCGGTATAGTCTTGCCATCACAAACTCACGCAGCTCACCAAAGCCCTCGAGCGACATGGCCAGCAGTACGACGCCTAGAAAGCCAAAAGCGTACTTGACGGATGACGAGAGCACCCAAGGCTGGAAGAGCAGCATCAGACACGAGGCGTCGCCGCCCATTGCCAGTTGGAAACCGTTGAACATGACAGAACCTGCGCCGTAGCAGAAGTCGTCGGTCGAGCCCTGCGCTGCCACGTACTTGGTGGGGTTGTCAAATACAAGTTGTGCGTGTTCCTCTGAGCATGTGTAGATCTTCTGTGCACCCTTGGAGATCCACGGCACAGCATGCGTGAGCTGGTCATAGCCTTTGCCACACACAGGACATTTGATATCGGTCGCGTCCTTATAGATTTCGTCTGTGGAGAGGTCAGCCTTCTCGGGCGAGCCCAGGTTCGCGGCCTACAGCGACAAGGAACAACGTTAGAAGGTGACAGTCAGGCACAGACAAAGTTATAGACGTACCGGGTCGTTCTGCAGAGAGTCGATGTGACCGGCCATCTCGCAGGCGTAGATGTACTGGTCGCCCAGGATGGTGGCGTTGATATTGGCCTTGACGTCCATGTTACACAGCGGACACGTGGTCTTACGCAGGTTCTGGCCGGCGTCCGCATGCAGCACCATGAGCAGCAGCAGCGCCGCCAGCAGTAACGACCGAGCTCTCGCCATTCCGAGAGAGTGTAAAAATGAGGTGTGACAAAGCCGGAGATTTACCGGCAAAAACTATCTCGCCAGATGTCGACCAGGTCGCACCCAAAGGAAAAGGATCAAGTGCCGCAATGTCGATGGAAGCTCGGAAGAGTTGGCGGTAGCGTTCCAAGGCGGAGATGCAAATGAATACGAAGCTCGATTATGAGTGGAGCCTTCCTTTGGGCAGGTCAGCTGCGGCGATGCAACACGGAAAGCGCGCCCATTCAATAATTGTTGAATGGTCATGAAGGCAAATGTGCTTGCATCCCTCAACCAACCGTCCAAGTCGCTTGATGAGTCTTTCTCCACCATTATTAACAGTAATTATCACCTTCGCATGCAGGTACAAACGCCCTGGTATCCGATTCCTCACCTTCTACGATAGCCATTTTGTGTGGATCGATAGAACTTGTGCATTTCGAACGTGTACTGTACATCGGTAATACCGACCGTACCGGTATAAATATGTTGGAATTTGTATTGCCCGTCTCTCACAAACTTACGGGACAGATGGGCAGGTGAAAACTTTAGGCTCAGTCTTCATTCTGCCTGCAGCTCAAGATGTCCCGTTGTCTGCTCTTGGCTGCCGCCACCACTGCGCTACTGGCGTCGGTGTCTGCGCAAAGCCACCACAATCACCACGAGCTGCACCAGCTGCATGACATGCACGCGATGCAGGCGCACCGGGACCTGGCGTCTTCGGGCGTGAGCTCCACGGACTACACGTGCCCTGTGTGCGGAATGTCCACGCTAGACAGCGGCTACGACAACGAGAACTACGTGGTTATGACGCACGGCCAGAAAATCTACTCGTGCGGTATGGCGGCGCGTGCCTTCTCGTCCTACGACTTTGATGTGACGGACACGTCCTACCTGGCTGCCAACATGGCGGAGTTCATCGTCAACCAGACGGACGCTGAAGCTTACGCGGAGTGCAAGAACACTTGTACCGAGTGCTCAAACGGTATTAGTGACCCCGTGTCGGGTGACGCCGTCACTACCGACAATTACGTCTATGTATGTCTGGTCAATGGCCAGAAGATTTACTTCGCGTCGCAGGACAACAAGAACACGTACCTGGGTAGTGTCAATTCCGAGCCACGGTATCTGGTCGACAGCGTCATTTGCTCGGGGACTACGTGCTCTGATGCTACTAACATCACAACGCTGAGTCCAGTTGCACAGAGCTTTGTAGCTGATTATTCTTCTGCGAGCGCCAGTGGAACAACCGCTGCATCGACCGCGTCCAGCAGTACTGCCACTGAGTCAGACTCATCTTCAACCAGCTCAGACTTCTGTACGGGCCAGGGATCAGTCATGTTCAATGGCTTCCAGACGTCCATCCACGGGTCGTGTGTGATGCTGCTCTTCCAGCCATGGGTGCTCAACAGTGGTGTCAAGTACGCATTCGGCTTCATCGGATGCTTCCTCATTGCGCTGTTCAACGAGTCGCTGGTCAAGGGACGTGAGGCTGTACGTCAGCGGCTGCTAGCTGCGCGCAAGCTCCGTCCCCACGATAAGTTCCACAAGATGCAGTGCAAGGCGACACTCGCAGTTCTGTACATGATCCAGATGACGATCGCCTACTTTGCTATGCTCGTAGTCATGACCTACGAGACAGGTCTGTTTGTGGCCCTCATTGTCGGCTTTGGTGCCGGTTTCCTGTTGTTTAAGAACCTGGACCAGGACATCACGGAGGAGCGTGGGTCATGGCGCTACACGGATCCGTCCACCGTGCGGATCCAGGTGGAAGGTATGTCGTGCATGAAGAACTGCGGCACAACGGTGGAGAACGCTTTGAAGAACGCGCCTGGTGTGACCGACGCAGTTGTTGAATTCGACGAACGCGCTGCCTACGTCTCCGGCTCTGCACAGTACAGCGACCTGGTGGCGGCCATCGAGGCTGTTGGCTTCACTGCCGACGTGAACAACCAGGCCAGACGCAGCAGCAACGCCTCTCCTCGCGCGTAAGAACTCTATGCATAAGCCACGCTGTTCTTAAGAAAACAGCGTAATTCCTCTCGTATATGATTTAATGATTTTCTGGCTTCTGCATGACTGTAGTGAATGCCGCAAGGACATTTGAGTGATGCATTCGACAATTTCGGAGGAGGTAAGAAGCAAAAAAAGTAGTCTGGATGATGATAATTTACGTCAAGTGGTGCTGGGCGGTTGAAGTCAAGCGGGAAGAAGCTCTTCCTTGCACACTTACACATTTTTGATATCGTACGAATTGAAGATCCTCTTGCAAGAGAGTGCAACCTCGACATGTTTCAGTGATTGTTGACAGACCTGTGCAAGTTGCACTGCAACAGCTTGGTCCTTTGCACCGGACAACGCCACTTTCACTGCTTTGTGAACGGCTCTTGGAAAGTCTCGAGTAGCTGCCGCACCTTCTTAGCCCCAACACCAGGGCACAGCGACAACTCCTCCATTGACGCATTCATAAGTCCCTTCACTGTTCCAAAAGTCGAAAGCAACGTCACTACGTCTGTCTTGTTGACAGATCGGATGGACGTGAGGACATCGTTGGCTTTCGGCAGAAACTCGGACTCCACCTTCTCCTTGATAATCGTCGCCGACTTGTTCTCGTATGCCTTGAATGTCTCGAGATATCGTGCAGCTTCTAACCAACTCCACGCCAATACCAATGTGAAATCACTTAAGAGAGCAACACGGTTGATCTCCCGTAACGCAACCTCGTTGTCGTCCACATCCACAAAACACAAGACGAGCTTGACCTTGTACCGCGTGGGATCATCTTTCTTCACACTCTGGACACGTTCGTCCAGGTAATTATTGTGCAGTAGATGATATCGCACACTGAGGAACAGTACGCAACAAGAAGCTTCTCCCATAACATAGTCTGGGATCAATCCGTCTCGGAATTCGAGGCCAACATTGCGCACAGACTTAAGCATCGGGTTACCTTTCTGCCGCCGGTTCACGTAGATTGTGGCAGCTGCGTCTCTCGTCACCGGTTTGTCTTCTTGAGGAGGTGGTGGAGCCACATACGACGATGTATTCCTAAGCTGAGCAAAAGCCTCACTGAACGTCAGAGATCCATCTTGTTGGGGCAAGTATCGCGGTGTAACATCGCTATTTTCGCCTGAATTGGCCACTGGAGGCAGCGTCCGCGAGTCTAATAAACTAGGCACACTGGAGTCGGATACAACAGGCACTGGAGCTGAAGATGGTGCTGTTTCAGCGTCAATAGCGCGGTCGTCACTAGCACCGGTAGGTACGTCTTCCATTCTGTAGCTACAGCTTTATGGATCGATGTGGATTGGAGGAAATAACAAATCATTTGATTGGACAAAAATGATTTTTATGATGACGAGTGCCCCTGTCTCAATGAGACAGGGGCACTCGATAACGACACGTCAATCAACAAGATGCCAGCAATTGCAGAGCATCCAAGCGGATCTACGCTAAGTGCGTCATATTCTCGGCTTTCGGAGCTACATGGAGACACTCAATTGGCTCCAGAGCGACCTCCGTTCTCGTGGGGTAAATTCTGGTCTTTTGTGGGTCCTGGCTGGCTCATGAGCATGGCGTACCTGGATCCGGGCAACCTCGAGGCGGATCTGCAGAGTGGAGCATACTCGCGCTACGAATTACTCTACGTCACGTTCTGGAGCACAGTACTTGGTGGTTTGTATCAAGTTCTGGCTGCAAGATTGGGGTCGTGCACTGGACGCCACCTGGCTGAGCTATGCCGAGCCGAGTACCCCCGCCTCGTCACCTATGCGGTGTGGATCATGATGGAACTCGTGATCATCGGTTGTGACATCCAAGAGGTATTAGGCACTGCCATCGCACTGCAGATTCTGTTCGGCCTTCCGCTCTGGATCGGCTGCTTGATCACTGCTCTGGACACCTTCACCTTCCTGGCTATTGACCGGCGCGGCGACAACAAAAGCAATCGTATGCTGGAAACCTTCTTCATGGGACTCATCGGCATCATGTGCGCGTGCTTCTTTGTTGACTTCACAGTCAGCAAACCCAGCGGCATTGAGATCACAAAGGGTATCGCCATCCCGCGTATTGATAACCAAAACATGATGCAAGCTGTCGGTATGCTTGGCGCTATCATCATGCCGCACAACGTCTACCTGCACTCTGCGCTTGTCCAGTCACGCAGCGTCCATCCTCGTCGTAGTGTGGGCACTGGACCTGTCAAGGAAGCGAACTTCTACTTCGGGCTGGAGGCGATATTGGCACTGTTTGTGAGTTTTCTCATCAACATGTTCGTCATTTCTGCGTTTGCCAGTACATTTTACAGCGAACAGTGCGACTTCTTGGGGGCAGACCCGTCTTCTGATGTCTATAGCGCAGGTATACAAACAGCATGCATCCCTGCTGCTGCTGCGCTTGTATCTGGGAACGATATCTACAGCGCTTCCACTGGACTTACCTGCGTTATTGAAAATGGAGCAGTAGCGGCATCATGCGCACAATGCTTCACCGTAAAACACGCAGCTGGATACTGCCAACAGGTCGGGCTAAAGGAAGCAGGAGAAGCGGTCAGCAGCTCACTCGGACATTATGCCAAGACCATCTGGGCTGTTGGTTTAGTCGCTTCGGGACAAGCGTCAACAATGACTGGAACATACGCTGGTCAGTTTGTAATGGAAGGTTTCCTGGATCTTCGCATTGCGGCTTGGAAACGAGTGGCAATTACCCGTACAATGGCGCTTGGTCCGGCATTGATAGTGGCTCTGTTGACGGAATACGATGGTTTCCATAGCGACATCGTAAGCGAGATGATCAACGTCATGCAGAGCGTGCAGCTCCCATTCGCTCTTGTTCCGCTGCTCACATTCACAGCCAACAAGCGGCTCATGGGGAAGCCATTTGTCTACAACCGATGGATCGTCACCACATTGATCGTCGGTACACTTGCACTCTTCGGTGTGAACTACGCGTTGGTCTTCAGAACGCTACAGCAGAGCTTCGACTTGTCATCCAAAGGCTGGACAGTTGTGGGTGTGGTCGCCACAGTCTATGGCGCATTGGTATTGTACCTCATGGCGTTCCCATTTATCTCTTGGTACAAGTCGAGACGTGAGAGCGAAGGCGAAGCCTAAGGTGAAGTCGCCATTAGTCCATCAACAGTCCCTAAATTACACTTGTAGCCAATTGGACATAGGGTGTAATTTTTCCATAATATGGTTGTGTCCGTTTCTAGAAAAGTAGACCTTTAATTTCCCTAAATTACAGTGATAGCCAACATCAAGCGCCGTTGAAGTCAACACCATCACTCTCGATTTTGTCGCGTCCTACGCACGTCTCAATGGGGGAAGACGCGCCCGCTCTTCACGTGCCGCCTGCGCCGACCAGTGGCGTGCTCTCACCGCGCAACGAGTTCTTCGTTTCGCAGCGAGCGGCCACGGACTTCGAGCTGAGTCGACTGGACACGCTGTCGCTGGAAGAGCAGGAGATTCTGGCCAACATCCAGGAGCTGCAGCTGCAACTCATGCAACTCCGCGCTGAAGAGGAGGAAGACAGCGACGAGGACTCGACGGACAAGCCACTGGGTGCGACTGGGAACCAACTCATCGTGGTGTCCAACAATCTGCCGGTTCTACTCGAGCGTCAGCCTCAAACAGGCCGTTGGAAAGCCACGAAAACTACAGGAGGACTGGATAAATTAATGTGTTTGACGGGTGTAAGAGCGGAGATGAACTTCCTGTGGGTAGGTTGGGTGGGCCAACATATTCCCAAGAGCGAACATGAGGCTGTACGTCGTTTGTTGCTGCAACACAACTGTCTACCGGTCTTTTTGTCTTCCGACGTGGCTTCCAGACACACTGGTTTTTCATCGGAAGTGCTATGGTCGCTGTTTCATTACGTATCGGAGCCAGTACCGTTCACGTTTAGCACTGGAGGCAACACGAGCTTCCACTCCACCAAGAGATTTAACAAACAGGACTGGAGAGCTTACGAGTCGGCAAATGAGAGCTTTGCTGATGCCATTGCCGAGATTTATAATGAAGGAGACTCCGTCTGGATCCATGACTATCATCTTATGCTGCTACCGTCGCTACTGCGTCAGCGAATCCCGCCTTGCAGGATTGGATGGTTCCTCCACACGCCGTTTCCAGCGTCAGAAGTCTACTGCCGTTTACCGGTGCGGTCTCAATTGCTACAAGGAGTTCTGCAGGCGGATCTTGTTGGCTTCCAGACTTTCGACTATGAGCGGCATTTTCTTTCAACGTGTCATCGCTTACTAGGAGTGGAATGCTCCCACAAAGGTGTACGAAGCACACTGCCCGATCGCGATCATTTTACGTCAATTGGCGTGTTTCCGATTGGAATTAATTTAGAGCCATTTGCTCGTGCAGCATCCAGTATGCCGACACTGAATCGGGTGAACGAGCTGCATGATAAATTTGGTGGCAAACGAATCATCCTGGGAATTGACCGACTCGACAACATCAAGGGGATTCCACACAAGATGCTGGCGATGGAAATGTTATTGGATCGCTTCCCAGAGTGGCAGCACAATGTTGTTCTAGTGCAGATCGGTATCTCGTCGCGATCAGGTGTGGTTGATAGCAAATCTACGGGTGCAGGTGGTGCAGGTGAAAATACTCGAACTGCTCGTCGTTCCAGTGCGACTAGCACGAGTGGAGGGGACAGCGGTAACATTCTTCCTCGATCCTCTTCGTATCCAATAGTGGGGTCAGGAAGCACAACCGGCAATGACAGTTCTATTAAAGGTATGTCTGAGTCTCCACCCGCTGCTGCTAGCCCAATGGCTGGTGGTAAGAGCAATGTTGGCTACGACGCTTGTCATCAACTCGAGATGAGCTCGCACAGCTATCACAATATCGTCATTCAAGTGAATCAGATTGTTGGCCGTATTAACGGCATTTTTGGGACTTTGGACTACGCACCGATCCACTTTATCCAGCAACAAGCGACTCCACACGAAGAACTGTGTGCATTGTACGACCTAGCGGACGTTTGTTTGGTGACATCTACACGAGATGGGATGAATCTGGTATCGCATGAGTTCATTGTGTGTCAGCAGCATTTCATGCGGAATAAGGATGAACGGAAGAAGGCTGCTCGAGCTGCTGCCCAGAAAATCAGTGCTAGCAGAGATGGAAGCGTGCCAACTCCAACGCAAGCGCTTAAAGGCTCAGTGAATACCGAGAACACAAATACTGCTGGAGAGAGTCTTTCCAAACCTGGCGTTCTGTCTCCAGCTCCATCTCCAAGACAATCCTCAGCGTCTGTACTCACGGATTGGGAAGGTGAAGACGGTGGACCAGGTGTATTGGTGGTGAGTGAATTCGCAGGCTGCTCGCAATCTCTAAGCGGAGCTATCGTCGTCAATCCATGGAACACAGAAGACGTCGCTCTGAGCATTCACCAAGCCTTGAGCATGTGCCGAACCGAGCGTGAAATCCGACAGCAAAAACTGTATCGCTACGTGTCGTCGAATACGGCAGCGGCGTGGGGAGAACAATTTTTGGAAGAACTCAGTGAAGCCGTGGAGAAAAACCGCAAATCGTCAACACAACTGCCAAAGCTCGACAAGAAGACTATTGTGCAAGCGTATCGTAGCGCTCAGAATCGTGTGATCATATTAGACTACGACCGAACGTTGATACCGCAGCACTCGCTTCTCCCACTAGCTGCTGTGGGTCCCAACTTCAAGTCTCTTCTCGATGCGCTTACTGCTGACGAGCGCAACACGGTATTTATTGTCAGTGGCCGGGAACGGAAATTTCTTGAGACGTGGTTGAATGGAGTTCGAGTGGGTGTTGCAGCAGAGGATGGTTTCTTCTATCGAATGAACTTGAGCAATACGCGTGAGCAGTGGAAGACCATGAGTAAATTTCAGTATGACGTCGCAACCGCTCGGTCTGGTGGAAGTACTGCGGCGGTGGCTGGTGTAGGAAGTGTGAGCGGTGGCAGTCTGGATACGTCGTATTCAGGTGATGCACACAGTATGATGCATATGATCATGGGTAGTTTCCCATCATATTCGAATCATGCTTCTGCGCCGGGGTCAACTGATACAGGTAACGGCACTCCGGTCGCAGGGAGTATCGCCCCTACGGACGATTCTTTTGGTGGCGATGATATGTCGTGGAAGGACCTGGTGCTTCCGACAATGCTTATGTTCACTGACCGAACGCCTGGAAGCTATATCGAAGACAAGGAAAGCTCATTGACGTGGCACTACGGAGATGCGGATCCCCATTTTGGAAGCTGGCAAGCAAAGGATTTACAGATCATTTTAGAGCGACAACTCATCGGTACGGCTCTTGAAGTGTACCAAGGACACAAGTCAGTTAGCGTGGAGCATGAAGGGTGCACGAAGACTCGCGTGTTGGAAGGGATACTTAAGCATTTGTCGCTTCCTGACCAGATCTCCAAGAGAAACGACCAAGAGGTTGATTTTGTCTTGTGTGTGTGCGATGATGTGACCGATGATCAAATGTTCCAGACGTTGAATGCACTGGTAGCGGAGTCCAATGAGCGACACAACGAGAGAAAGCGGAAAGAAGAGGAGCAAGCTGCTAACGAGCGGATTCGCCGGGATTCCATCGCGCTAGGTAATCCTGTACCCCCACAGCTTCACGCTCAGCCTGTTCCATCCGCCGCTCACGTTTCGAAAGCTAAGCCTCGCATGCCTCGTCCTAGAGATGGCAGTGGTGTCACTGATGAACTGGAGCCGGCTAGACAAGCGAGAAATGGAGGGAGAAAGCGTCATCACA
Organism: Phytophthora citrophthora; assembly: GCA_031305395.1. Lineage (NCBI taxonomy): Eukaryota > Oomycota > Peronosporomycetes > Peronosporales > Peronosporaceae > Phytophthora > Phytophthora citrophthora. The sequence continues at coordinate 2,028,600 of JASMQC010000004.1, read as the reverse complement.
ACACGCAGTTGATCGGGGCAGCAGCTGCAGCCGTGCGCGGCCATGAAGAATACTCGACCGATGACGATGATGAGTTGGATGCAGGTGATTTCATGGATGATGACAATAAGGTGGTTTTCAGTCGCTTGCAGAAGGTTCCAGTGCGACTGGCGGAGAACGTATCGATCTTTGCCGTTGTTGTTGGTCCAGACGTCCAGCACAGTGGAGGCCACCACGCATGCTCCTTCGCTGTTGACTCATTGGCAGATGTGCGCAAGGTTCTGAAAGATTTTGTCGAGGAGAGTCGCAAAGTTGGACCAGGTGTCTCTGTTAACGCTTCTTGTGTTGCCACCACGGATACAACCCCGCCCACAGTGGATGACCCAACTGCAACCTCACCTCCATAAGTACTCGATGGCTGATTTCACCAAAGGAAACTAAGTTTTATGGATGGAGACAGTGCTCAACTCGAACCTGTTCGTTCACAGCAGATCGTAGAAAAAATCTAGGCCTGTAGATCACACAACACCGCGGGGTCAGTTGCACGTCACGTCCGACACAGACGGGTTAATTAGCAAGCACATACCTTGTCCGAGCTCCCAGATCGCAACACCCACACGGTGCTCCTTGTACAGCTTTAGACGATCCTGCAGGAACTGCAGGCACGGGAAGAAAACTACGTGGTGGCTACCAGTGCCCGCGGCAGTGTAGACGTGTTGACATTCCTACAGGTTAAGCATGGCATAAGCACTCATTAGTCGGTCTTCTGGGGATAGAGTTGATTATACTGGTTGCTCTGATTCCTACATGCGCCGTCGCTTCCCATCGAATCTTGGAGATATCGTTGTCTTTCAGAGTTTGAATGTAAGTGCTCCCCGTGATCGCATCTGTACAGAGGGACAATTAGCTATAGCGTACGTACTAATAATTCCTCTGATCATAACAACTCACCAGTATTGTCATAGCCGTAGAATGGAATTCCCATAAGGACCTTTTGCCTCTCCATCGGCGACATCTTCTCCAGCGTCTCCTTCAACCACAGATACGGTGCGTTTGGCCCAGGTGCACTAAAGTCGTACGCATTCATGGAGAAGCGGTGCACCAACGGTGCCAGATCGTTGAAAAGTTCGTGCGTCACAGGCAGTTCACCCTAGAAATCCCACAAATTGCCTCAGTTAGAAATAACAACGGATAACACTCCACCTGAACGCTTCCATTACCTCCTGCGAACTCCTTGCCAACACAAGAATCAACAGTTTATCCGCAGCTCGAAAAGCACGACCCATTTGCTGTAGCATATCCAACGTTCCCGCCGTCACCGGGATCTCAAAAACCATTCCATCAAACTCGTGTTGGATTGCCAACTCCAGCATCTTGTCTATGATCACTGGAATATCCTCCGAGCTGAGGCGGTTACGCTCGTACACAACACGAGGGACAATAGCAGGTCCTTCCCCCCCTTCAACTCCATTTTTGACATCAAGTACCCACTGACTGCCGATGTCATGTGTACCAGTGATGATCGGTACTTGATCAGGATCTTCGCGTACTTGCAGCCAAACAGGGGAGATGTACGTGAACTTGGCAGCGAATTTCTTGGCCCAGTCGTAGCCGCGGTTGTTCCACGGAGTGACGTAGCCCAGTGTCTCGCCCTTGAACTTCTTTTCCACTTTGGTGGCCGCCCGCCCATGTTCCTGCAGAATGAGTTTCGGCTTGAGCTTAGACGTCACAAGTCCACGCTCCCAAACGGAGGGGATGTCACCGCTGCTGTCTGCCGCACACTCTTGGCCGTCGCACTGCACTTCCACGAATCTATCGTGCTTGACAAAATCTAACTACATGTACAGAGATATTAGAGATCGAGCTACTATGATACCGTTCAAGAACTTTTTGCCTACGTTGGTGGTGACGAAATCGAAGTCATCGTCATCTTCCTCCACTTCGTCGACGTCGTCGTCTCCTTTCCACGCGTAGGTGCCTCGTTCTAACGTCAGTAACAGCGTCAAGAAGCACGCGGCCAAAGCCACAAGCATAGTCGTCCTCATCATGTGCAAAGTATCTGAATGTGATTGGAGAACGCTGATTGGCTAAGACGTTTCTAGCAGATATTTTCATGGGTAAAGTGAGTGACATTACGCATTCGGTACAGCATGACAACGTCGAGCAAGGATACATGTACCGTACATGTATCCTTACATGTATCCTTGCTCGACATTGTCGACTTGCATCGTAGCAAACGTGGCCAATTCGGCCCGGAACAAGTCAAGCAGAAAGCGCAGCTTCAACTGATTTTGTGCCGCTGCTGCAGTGCATTTTCGAAGCGATTGAGCCAGGTCGGATAGACGCTAGGGACATAGATCCATGACACCAAAGAGTATCTAGCATCCAGTCTTCGCTTCGCTTCAAGATGCCGCTGAAGATGGCGCAACTTGTGCAAATCGAAGTGCGCTGCACCACACGAGCAACAGAGCTCTGAGGAATCGAAAAAATCCTCGCTGATGTGGGGGCGGGAGACCACTTTACACTTGTACCCCCCCCCCCAAGAGTTCATGGATGAACACTGTCAACTGGAGCTCTTTGCATCAGTGCTAACTTCTCTAATGACAGACGCTTCCACAGTCGCCACCGTCATGAAGCACGAATCATCCGCTTGAGATAATATCCTATTCTTCCCCTGTCCATGCTCGACATGTGCTTGAGCCTATGGCTCGGGGCAGCACAACGTCGAAGTGTCGGACCGAGTAGGTCGAGGCTATGCAGGTCGTTTACACCAGTCGAAAGCGGCGTTGTGCAAGCGTCCACCTCGCCGCAACCAGCATCGTCTTCGTCTCGGAGAATTTTCGTAAAGCTGGTGATGTAAGAGCTCGTCATCGCACTCATCAAGCGTATTTCTTCTGTCTCTGTGTGGCACTTGACTTGAACTGCGATCGGACAGAGGATACCTTCGACTGGGGCAGCTACCCACGAATCGACGAAACCATTTTGAATCAGCGCTGGCGAACTAGCCGACCGGACGGATTTCCTTGACATCCACCCGCACGCGGTTACCTGGTCCCTCGAAGCGCCTTGAATGCCGCCACGAGATGCCGCTGAACACTTGCCCCTTGTCCAGCTTTTGCCCATAAACTACTTTTGATACACATCGTTTAGATGTTGGACTGGCCAGTCCTTCGGTGTGTAACACCGACTTCACTGGGATCAACCAACCAGACCAGCCATTCTCAATTCCGCTGTCTAGAGCACACGACAACTCCTGCCGCTCAATTAACGATGACGCGCGAGTTCGGCAGCAGCTCCGGTATCTCGTCGCGCAGTATGTTCACCTGTTCGGAGGAGACCAACTTCCTGAGCTCTTCGGGACGGTTGACAGCACCGTCGCCCAGTATGCGCTCATTCTTCAGCTCCAGCAGCGGCAGATCCACGTTCTCCAAGTCCCGCGCTTCTCTTGAGTTCAAGGGGGAGGACGACGCGTTGCTGGTGCTGGCTGCAAACGCGCGTGCCAAAGTGGAACAGACCCGGCAAGTGTTCGCTACTGCTGGATGGAAGGAGCGCAAGGACGGACAAGGCGTTCGCGTGTTCGAACGAAAAGCGACTGGAGTGTTTGACGTTGCAGCGTCGACGACTCTGCCCTGCAGTGCCAGTGAGATTCTGGAGGTGCTCTCCAGCCACAACAGTGATGACTTCAACGCTACAATGGTGGCTCTCGCAGGTGACGCCTTCTCCTACGCAGTGACTCTACGTGAAGTCCCCACGGCGTCGTTAAACACCCACCTGACGACCAAACGCATGCAGTTTTCGGGGTCCATTCCACTGGTCTCCAGTACGAAAACGATTGAGTTTTTGGACTACGTCGAGTTCGACTACAAGACGCGCACGGCAGTTCGCACCTTCCAGACGCTGAAGCGTGATCATGCCGGCCGCCTCATTGTCGCTGGTGATGTGTTGGCTGGTTACGTGCTAGCTGAACAGGTTCAATCGCATCAGACGTCGGTGTTTTACTTCGGAACGAGCGCGTTTGACGAAGCTGCTTGTAAGGGCAACGTCAAGGCCAAGTTGAAAGCTGCAACTGTGCGCGAGGCTTCAAGTCACGCGCTTCTAAAACTCGCTAAACTGATTCCGAAGATCGGCGACATCGCTCTCCGGAGACGTTTAGGAGCGGAAGACACTGTGGACCCAAGTGACAACACTGACGATGGAAGCTGTTCGGGATGCGGAAAAGTAGTCAAGGAGTCGCTACTGCGCAAGAAACACGTGTGCTACATCTGCGGCCACCACACGTGCGGCTCGTGCTCCAAATCCCAGGACGTAGAGGGGCTTATCGGAGTTATCGAACGCCTACGGATCTGCTGCATGTGCATTTCGTCGGCACGGCATCGCGCGTTTGATACCGTCGATGAAATCGAAGATGGACCGGTATGTCTGCTTCGCCCAAGTATCGTTAGTGGATTGAGCACCACGTCCACAAGCCGTACTGCTTCAACGACGCCTTCGAGTATGCGAACGCGTATCTTACCTGCTACTGCGTAGGTATCTTCTAGAGAGACATAGGAATCCCTTACCATTATCTATCTAACGCATAATTCTAATTGAAAGCACTTTTAACGACATGGTTGAAAGAGGATGGCAATAGTTCGGTCCTATTGCAGACTAAAGGGTAGCTATCTTAGTTACTAGTGATTCGACAACATGGAGCTTCGATCGCTCCTTATTCTGCGGTTGGGACTTCTACCCAAACGAGTGCGATGGCCACCAGAGCGTACGCTGTGAGTAGCATGGATCCTTCCAGCCAGTTGGACTTGCCATCCGCGATAATAGCGTAGACGATGATGATTGACATGAGGTAGATGAGGATTTCGAACTGGGGGAACGCCAGCGACATGGCGCGGTCCATGAACCAGCCAGAGAGCACGACCACAGGCACGACGAAGAGAGACACCTGCGTAGCGGAGCCCACTGCGACGCCCATGGCCAGCTCCATCTTGTTGTTCAGCGCCACTTTGACGGCCGTTACGTGCTCAACAGCGTTACCGACGACTGGAAGCAGGATAATGCCAATGAACGACTTGCTCAAGTGCATTTCGTTGGCGAAACCGTCGATGGAGCCCACGAGGAACTCGGAGAACATAGAGACGAGTACAGTAGCGCCAAGAAGAACCATCGCACTGGCACGCTTGGAGAGTGCTACAGTCTCCTCTGAATCATCCTGCTCGTTCTCGAAGAAGTCAGCGTGCGTCTTGAGCTGGAAGAAGAGATACTGGATGTACATGAACAGCAGAAACGCCGCTGCAATCCGTGAGAGCGTGAGTGTGTTTGCCACACGCATCTCCTCCGAGTCGTGGTCCGAGAAGTAGAAGATGTAGCTGGGTAGTAGCATGGCGAAGCTGGCCAGCATCAGCAGTGACGAGTTGGCGCTGGCGCCTACAGCGTTGAACGAATTCTCCTTGTTGCGCACGCCTCCAGCAATAAAAGCGCAACCAAGCACCAGCAGCAGGTTGGACAGCACAGAGCCAATTAGAGAACTCTGCACCACGTTGATCTCGCCTGCTTTCAGTGCGAAAATGGCTACAATGACCTCGACAGCATTGCCAAACGTGGCGTTCACCAGTCCACCGATGGTTTCGCCTGTATGGAACGCTAACGACTCGGTCGCTTCTCCCAGTAAATTCGCGAGTGGGATCATGACGAGGAAGTTGAAAATGAAGATCCACAAGTCGCTCCAGCCGTCGAGAGAGGCCCAAACGGCTAACGGTGCCGCTAGCAGCAACAGGTTAAGTGGCTGGTCTTTGAGCATCGCGTAGATCGCGTGTGCGTCCTCCTTTAATGTCAGAGGCGTCTCATTGATGTCACTAAGACCGGACGACGCTCCGTGCTGGAAGCTGCTGCTCATTTGGCCGTTGCTGCCGCTGTGGCCGTTGCCATGGAGCAATGACGAGTGTTCACTCGGATATTTGCGCACACGAGAAGTGCCGCCTTCCGCGTCGTACGTGCGCGAGCGCCGGATGGACGCGAGAGCTTGTGCTGTGTGCATCTTGGCGGTGGGTCTCGAGTTGCTTTGATCGCGCTGGTTCGGTTGTGTGACGTGCTGGAAGCCGCTGACGGCGCTCCCTCCGTCCGCGTTGTAGATCTGGGGCGTTGTGGATGGGGAACGGACGGCCAAAGTATATGGCGTCCAGTATGCCAGCGTTTTGTTCCGGCCTTTGAAGGCTGTTTGCTCGATGTGACAGAAAGCAGAGTGTGGGATCTGCACGGTTATGAACACGATTTAGCTGAATGGAGACGTGTGATTGGCGGAGGACACTCGAGCAAAAATAGTCGAGACTGAAACGGATGTCATACATCGTGTAATCGAAAGCCAACAAAATCCACTCAAGAAGAAGAGAACTGGTCCCCCAGTGTTGCTGCAGTTGACCCAAGTGAATCTTCATGTTCGCTGTCGTGTCCACCTGCACCGAATTGCCGACGTTATGCGCCCGGACTCAGCTTAATCGAATTCGCTGGTCATCGCCTGCGGAAAGTATCCGTTTTTGTCGCTTACCGCAAGACTCAAGACGTGCAAGTGTCGTGCACTTGAAGGCGATGTGGATTGTCTTCACAATGAACTGGGGTGATCTACAAGTTACGTGTACATGTGCATGAAGGAATTCATGTATCGCAAGAGTTTACGCCGTGAACTTCAGCTGTAGTTGGTCGTAGAACCACTAAGGCGTGAACTTCACACCTCACGTCAAGTTCAGGCGTTGTTAACCAGATTCACCTAGCCAGCAGCAAAATCCATTGCACAGAGGCAGGATTGATGTGGGATTTGACTGCGGCCCCGTTTCGAATCTTGAAAGGCTGCAGTGGGGGGCACCGCACTCTCTTGTGGTACTTTCAGTGCTGCATATACGATTCGAATTACACCAGGATTCCTGGTCCCGGACCAGTAGCCCAGGAAGATCCAACAGAGCGTCAGAGAAAATCGGCGTCTGCACAAGTAAACGCGTCCACGTGATCTAGTATACATGCACTCGGGTTCACGAAACGAGAGCTGTCGTTGTCAACAGCTCAAATCCTACTAGTAGCAAGTGGTGAAGCAAGCCCATTTAAAAAAGATAATAGTCGCAAGTTTTAGCGACACTAGCGCACGAATCCGTCGCAGTTCGAAGACGATTGCCATATTTTGGAGGCGGATAGTACAAGGACCTGGTACTTCCTACTCGAAAATAATATATTTCGATTGCCTCCTCTTAGGCCAGCAAACAGTCGATCGCCGACGGAAATACAGCGAAGGCCTTGGTTCTCTTGACACGAATGGACTCCAGTGAGTCCGTGCGCTTATGCGCAATATGTACACTTGCCGGTGAATACCGGTTTCTGACTACCTGCCCTCGCGGACTGTGCTCCGAGCCATACAAAACGCAAGTGTACTTGCTGCGAGCGTACTGGTTACTACCGCACGCTGATTGGCCAGAAAAGTGTCTCGTGCTTGAGAGCCACGACTTGTCCGCCGTTTCCTGGTCACACCTCAGCTCGCTCTCGACCACCTCTTCACGTGCCTCCGGCCAGCGAGCGGAAGCTCAGCACAGCCCACAGGCGTCAGCGCAGTAAGCGCCGGTGTCTCCAGTGTCTACTTGCTCGTTTACACCCTCCGTCGCGTCGCGAAACCGCCGCAGTTCAGTCCTCCACACGTCCCAAAAGTGCAACCACCATGCTGCATCCTACCAACGCCTTCCGGGACTTAGACTCCATCAAACAGAAAGTCGCAGGTAAGATTCGGCTTAAATGTGCGCAAAAGTACTTAGTTGACTGCTGTGGGTATTGGTCGAGGGGATGTTGCTTGGATTCACAGCGTGTCTATGGGTTTCTGACGTTTGTTAAACTGCAATGCAGGCAAGCGCCCCGTTGTGTTCCTTGACTACGATGGCACATTGTCGCCCATCGTGGACGTCCCAGACCATGCCTTCATGACGGACGCTATGCGCGCCGCACTCAGCGAGCTTTCATCCAAGTTCGTAACAGCCATTGTGACTGGCCGCTCCACGGAGAAGGTCTACAACTTTGTGCAGCTAGACAACCTTGTATATGCTGGCAGCCATGGATTCGACATAAAGGGCACCAAGACACGCCCTATTAACTGCCAGGTGGCAGATCACTTCCGCCCCGAGCTGGAGCAGGCACTGCGCGACTTAACGGAGCAGACCGCACACATTGCAGGCGCTGATTTAGAAGACAACGGACTGGCCATCTCGGTCCACTACCGCCACGTGAGTGCTGCATGAAACTGATGGGTGTTCAAGTCATCCTGGGTTGTTCCTTCGGTTGACGCCAATGCATCTGTCTTGTCTTGTGCTTCACCACTGGCAGGTTGATCCAGCTCTGCAGAACGCCGTCGAACAGATCGTCGATGATTACGTGGCGTACCACCCGAGTCTCACCAAGAAAATGGGCAAGATGGTCTTCGAGCTGAGACCTCGGGTATGTTTGCTTCTTGAACATGTACTCTTCATCTTGTTATCCTTGTGTTCTGACTTGTGTGTGTTCATCATCTGCAGGTTGACTGGGACAAAGGTCGCGCTGTCATGTACATCCTTTCTGAGCTAGGACTAGATGCTGAAGATGTCGTACCTTTCTATCTGGGCGATGATGTTAGCGACGAGGACGCCTTCAACGCGCTGAACGGGCGTGGCCTCGGCCAGGGAATTTCGATCATCGTTCGAGACCCCGAGGCGGTGAAAGTGGATCTGCCAGGAAACATGAAGGAGCTGCCGGTGACGAAGGCGTCGTACTCGCTCCGTGACACAGCAGAAGTGCAACAGTTCTTGACGGAGCTTGCGAGACTCAAATGTTTGTGTTAAATCCTGGATCTCTGAGCTTGAAGAGGCCCTAAAAGGACGGAGAGCTGTCCTTGAGCACATTACCACTGGTTCTGCAGCGTACCTATGCTTTACCAAGTCTCGACATCTACCACATAAACTAAATGCGGTATTTTTTCATATTTGTACATTCATTCGCATTTTCATTTTCACCTCTCATCTCATCGTGTACGGCAGGGGTCAAACTGACCCCTTCCCTAGACTTGCATTTGATTGGATGAAAGATCAGTGATGAAGATTCCTCTTTTAGGATTGAGACCTGAGCATGGAGCCGGCGACCAAGCAATCAGCAGCTCTGCAGAAAGAGGAAAATGGCGAGCGTGAACGGGTGTTAGAAGTTTGTCCTGGAATGAGCGGGCCTCTATCATTTGTGATTAAGCCAAGCATGCTCCACCAAACGCAGGGACTGTTTCTCCATCTTTCACAGCAAGGTAGCAGCTTAGTGTCTTCTTTAATCTATATATGTAAACTTACTACAAACGAGACCTTACCGTTCACAATGAGATGTTAAAAGTTTGGAATCAGACAATCTGATCCCATTCTGGGGGTTCATGTCTATAATTGTAATTTCTTCATACCTGAACTCCCCTAGCCAAATTTGCGGCTGGAAGCGCTCCACTGCCCAGACCACAGGAACCAACTCGTCGTCATGTCCGTGCGTGTGCTCCAAGTGTCCACGCGTGCCGCTGCGGCCGTGTCCACCAAGCGTGCTGCTGTTGCCACGTCTTCTCGTGCCTTCTCGGAGGTTGCCAAGGACGAGGAAGCTGCGAAGGCCGCGGCCGCCGCTGCTGAGGAGAAGCTCATGACGAAGCTGCGTGAACAGCAGTACGAGGAGGCCGATCGCACCAGTACGATATTATTCTGTGCATTATATTACACAGGAATGAAAACTAATGCTTTACTACTTCGTTTTGTGCGATAGTTCTGCCGCTCCACGCCACTGAAGCCATGTTCCCAACTGTTGAGAAGTCACCGATGCCCTTCCCGGAAGAGGCTGCCATTGTGTCTGGCACGGGCGAGTGGTCAGTGGGCCGCAAGGCTAAGCTTTTGAAGCCGTCGCGTAACCAGATGCAAAGCGGCATCCACCAGACCAAGCACTGGGAGATCCGCTTTAACACCCCGCGCACGTGGGCGAACCCTCTCATGGGCTGGACCAGCACAGCTGACCCGTACATTGGTATGGTGACCAAGTTCGACACCCAGGAGGAAGCTGAACGCTTTGCCAAGAAGCAGGGATGGGAGCTTGAGGTCTCTGAGCCGGCTCCGGTCGGTGACTACTACGGCAAGATCTCGTATTCGCACAACTTCCTGCCGGAGCACATTGAGACGCTCATTAAACAGAAGGGCAAGAAGTCGGCTGTGCAATTCAAGCACCCTTCCGGCCGTCGCAGCAACTGGGTCAAGACGCTCAAGTACCACGGCAACGGCGTTGTGGCGCAGCACGGTGGCGAGGCCAAGGAGTGATTGTACCGTTCAACTAAAGTGCAGCGATGGAAGCAAAGCCTGCTGCTTTCTTGATGATAAGCAGTTCAACGAGAACACATGAAAGGTGCTTTGCTTCACTTTCTTCACTGGCATTTAGCAGTCTTTGATGATGCAGAGAAAAACTGATATATAACCATGCAACTTAGCTTTCAGGTTCGAGTCCTAATGGCGATGCAGGTATTTCTTCGCGTTTGGATCAGACCGACACATGCGACGGCTGAGCCTTGTTGGCCGTGGATGTTGCGGACACCGGCACCTGGGCCTGCTTCTGGTTATAACGGAGCTCGGGCATGGCCTCCAAATCCGCCTCCTCCTGCTGTTGGGCAGTTTTAGTAGCGGCGCCGGTGGGCTGCAGCATGGCTTGCTTGTAGGCCGGGTGCTAGAGAAAATCAATAGACAAGTTACAGTGTGAGACTCATATAAATTCAAGCTAAAAATCCACACAAGAGTCACACGTACCCGGTGGATGAGGAAGAAGTTGAAAAGGGCCAGGAAGAAGAAGCACACGCCAAGAATCCAGCCGATCCAGCCCTGCGAGACGGCAAGGAACGCGATGCTGTACAGCAACAAACACGTCAGTTTCACAATAGGTCACCAACCACCAACTTGTAATTACACACCAGAGGATGTAGGAAGCCTTGCCCGTAGCAGAGAACATGAAGCCAAAGTTGATCTTCACACGATCCGCAACGGACGGGAAGCGTTCGTGATTCTCAATAAACGCCAGTCCAGCACTCAGGAACCTACAGTTAACCAACAAATAGTCATAAAAACATATCAGAATACATAACTACCAACATAATCGCTACACCAATAAACGTACATGATGTAGATGCAGACGAGGAAATGCGAGTAGCTAGGCGCTTGGAACATGCGGATAAAGCACGTGACCCACAAGCCACCAGCGAACACCAGGTTCACGAGTCTCATGTAGCCATTAATACGCGCGATATCGGTGCCTGAGATGCGGCGCTCCAGTTCATCCGTGCGCTCCTTAATGGCAGTTGGTACCTGAACTTGAGAGATCTGAGACTTGAACTGAGTCGAGAACTGGCGCAGGACTTCCATAGAAGGGGACGCAGACGAACCAGCAGCAGCTCCTTCTCCTGCGGGGGCAGCAGTAGCGGGGGCAGGGGGAGGAGCAACAGTCGCCGCAGTCGTGGAGGCGGAGGGTTCCATCATCTCGTTGCTTCGCCGAGTGCAAATGGGTTCTTCGCTATGGGAAGCGCGACGTCTTGAAGGAGAGACTTGGAATTTAACAGTGGCATACAAAGTTTTATATGCGGAGAGATCCGTTGCAAGTACGTGTGGAATTTGGTTGTGGAAAAAAAGGTGTCAAGCTTCCCAGCAGAAAGGTGACATGGCTACAGGTTTCGTCTTTTTTTTATTTTGAGACGTTTCAACCAATCCGAAACGTATTTTGTCCGGATTGGTTTAAAATAGAAAGTAACTGCCCACGACATTTGGACTAGGCGGTTGTCAAGGGGATTCCAATGGACGAGACCATCAAGAAGTCCGTCGCAGCGTCACTTGGCGCTGTCATCACGTCCTTTGTGGTGCGTGCCGTTAGCCGTTGATCGAAACGTTTGCTTGCTCTGCCACTGACGATGATTCCTCGCTGCACAGGTTACACGTAAGACACTGACGTCCGATGAATATGCTGTGTGTCAACATCCTTTACCGTTTACTAAGGGTGGAATGCTTCGTGTATGCCTGATTTTACAGCGCTGGAGGTGGTGAAGACAAGATTGCAGGTGCAAGCACCCACTGTAGTTCACGCGCCGCCTGCTGTGCAAAAGGTAGGTTACCAGCCACGTTTACTGAACGGCAATTCTGGCAATCGACAATTGCTAACTGCATTTATCATCTTTGCATATGGGCAGTGTCCATACTACAGCTTCTCCAATGGACTTATGGACACAATGCTGCCGAAGCAGCGTCTCCTGACGCAATGCAAATGTCCGCCGCAGCAGATCTGCTCGCCGCCGAAGCCTGACAGCACGTTGTTCACAATGGCTCGCATCGTAAGGCTTGAGGGGCCTTTAGCACTTTATGCTGGTTTGCCACCGACACTGCTGATTGCTATTCCGTCGACGGCAGTGTACTTTACGTCTTACGAGATGCTCCTCAACCGACTCAAGAAGGCGTTTCCTGATCAAAACCACGGTCTGTTGGCAATGACGTCTGGAGCTGCAGCACGTGCAGCTTCCACTACAATTTTCTCCCCATTCGAGCTCATCCGTGTTCAGATGCAAGCTGTCGCCAACGCACACCCATTCACAACGTACGTGCGGCAAGTGTGGCAAGGCGGTGCACGACAACTGTTCGCCGGGCTTGGTGCCACGCTTGCCAGGGACATCCCGTTCTCAGCCTTCTACTGGTTCGGTATCGAGACATCGAAGGAGTATCTGACTGAGCGGGTTCCTATTGCGGACGCAAATACGAAGCGCGTCTCGGTTGCTTTCGTTTCGGGTGTACTGGCCGGTATATTGGCCACAATCGCCACTCACCCGTTTGATGTGGTCAAGACCCGCTCGCAGCTTGTCGTGTATACCAAAGACATGGCTCCAACACCATCGTTCACACAGCTGCTGCAGCAGGTTTGGCAGAACGAAGGTCCTAGGGGCTTCACGGCTGGGCTGGTGCCGCGTGTCGTGAAGGTTGCGCCGGCGTGCGCGATCATGATTTCCTCGTATGAGGCAGCCAAGCAGGCTTTCAACGTTGACTAAGACTCGAATCACACTAGACTCATCATTTGCGTTTGCCATCCAGAAGTTCTCAGGCCTCGCAGGCAATAACCACAGATGAGAGGCATTGCCAGGTGGTGCTGTCGTTGTAAGCCACAATTTTGCCCCCGATTTGCTGGTCAAGGAAGCCGCCCTGCACAGCACGCGGTCGGTGCAGCAATACTCAGACAAAGTACACCGTAGCGGAGACCAGCAGTGCACCGAAATGAACGAGATACAGCTTCTGTGGCTGTGCCTCACCACGCGGCAAAGCCAGCCAGCTGCACGGGTGCAGGGTACGGGTCGTCACCGCTGCCATCACACTATGATTTACAGCGTGTTTCGTGGCACATTTCAGAGGCAACAGGCGCTCAGACCACGAACACCTTATGCATCACCACTACTGGGCGCGCCACGACCAGGAAGGAACCTGTTGGCCCTATCGCTAGCTAATGCATGCGCCACCGTAGCCATACTTTTCATTCGGCGACTGCCGATTTGAAGTCGACTCGCCACAAATTAGAGCTAGGGTTGTGGCTATCTGCGCTGACTATCTTCCTGTGACAACACATATCCTTGGATTAGGGTGTCTTCACCGAAGTTGTCATCCAATATGTTGCGGGTTAGTGGAGCCCTGTCGAGAATTGATTCCGGTTATGGTTGCCGTCCGGATACTCGATCTCCAGAGGGCGGAGTGGCGCAACGTCTCGACCAACATGAGACCAGAGTCAATTGGCATTTGGCTTGGAAGGCGACACCACTGTTTGTTCGTGGTTAAAACGACTGCTGGATAGATAGTTTATAAAATGGTGCAGCAAGACGAGCAACAGGATATGAAGAAGCAGCAGAAGCAGTTCGACGGTGCTGCCAGCGGCGTCTCAACGTGCCTCACCGGCTCGAATCGCTCGAATGAGCCTGTCGTCGACGACGAGAGCTCTTCACTCTCTCTCAGCTCCTCGTGCCTCTCTTTTGCTTCACGGAAACTACGACGAAGACGACTACGCAGTTCTCAAGCTCGCGTTCCTCTTATTTCGGTCACGTCACTTTACAACCGTCTGCAGACTTCGGGGGTCGTGCTGGTGGACTGCCGCAAAGGCGTCGATTTCGCTGCTGGCCACCTCTCAGATGCCCTACACTGCCCACACATACACACGGGCTCGCATTTGACGTTGAGCTGTGCTGGACAAATGGTTAAGACGGTTGAAGACGTGCTAGAACTGACGGAGAATGAAAAGCTACGTGAGAAACTCGAGCGACGAGATTTGATCGAAGTGGTGGTCATTGGGGGCAACCACACGGGCGCTTCTTTCCTCTATAGGATGGACTGGGGCTACCGCTTCGCCAAGATGTTAATGGACGAAGGTCGCGTCTTTTCCGTGCGGTTCCTCGCTCAAGGATTCCAGACGTTTGCGAAGAAGTACAATTTCATGTTGGTGTCGTCTCCCCTATGGGCCCCGACCGAGGAAGAAATGCAGAATGAAGAGAGACAAGAAGACGCTCCAGTGGATACGTCAGTGTCAAGTCCGACCTCTGCGATGCACTTCCCAAACGAAATTGTGGACGGATTCCTGTACCTGGGCAATTTCTGGCAAGCAAATTCAGCCGAAGTGATCGACGCCTTGCAGATCACTCACGTGGTCAACATGGGTGCGATCACTGACCAACGCAACAAATTCGAGCACGTGCAATACCTCGACGTTGCGATCAAGGACAATGAGGACGTGGACATTACTCATGAGTTCGGTCCTACAATCGAATTCATTCACAAGGCAGCTGAGAAGAACGGACGCGTATTGATCCACTGCGTCCAAGGAGTCTCACGCTCGTCCACAATTTGCATCTGGTACGTGATGCTCAAGACCAAGTGCACTCTGTCGGCCGCCTACAGCCACGTGCTCAAATGTCGTCCCCTGATTTTCCCCAACCGAGGCTTTATGTCGCAATTAATTGCCAATGAACGAGAGCTATACGGCGACCAGAGCGTCACTGAAGAGGAGCTGGAGCTGCTTCAGAACGGTCTGTTACCGCCAGTGGACCGCAGTGGCTCAGCACTCTGCGAAACGTTCCTCCCGTAGCTGAATAGTGAAGTTGACGCAGCATACTCTCATATATAAGATTATATTATTGTTCAAGCCCTTCATTCACCTCAACGTGTGGAATATACGGCCGTTGTCGTACTTGCCGTTCATGAAGCGGCCTCGCCATTCTACTCCGTCTTTGTCCACGTACAGCCCATCTCCATGCATTCTAACAGCGCAAACAATCATAAACAAACTTCAACATACACTTGCCATAAATGAGGCGTTCCCACCGATTGCAGTGCCATCCACCGTCGTAGCGAGCGCCGTCCGTCCAGCAGTAGCTTCCAACTCCATGGAAGTTGCTGGCTTGGAACTCTCCATCATACTTTGCACCCGTTGCAAAGCTGTACGCGCCTTTGCCATGCATTTGATCACGCAGCCATTCGCCTTCGTATTTCTCAGCTCCAGTCCAGAAAGAGCCATGACCCTGACGAACCACTTTGCCGCCGACCACGCAATACTCTCCCTCTACAGAGTACAGCAGCATAAAAATTCAGCTGAAGCTAATGGATATCAACTACCTAATGCTACGTTAACGCACTGTACTTGCTGCCGTCGCTAAAGGAGAACGTGCCAGTTTTGACCGTCTCATCGTCCTCGTCCACTGGTTGCTCTTCCTCGGTCCGGGCCGTGGCAGCCAAAGCAGCAGCTGCCGCCGCTGCAGCCTTAGCATCACCTTGTCCAGCAGTTGAAGCCTTGGACTTGACCACCATGTCGCCTAATGCAGAGGAATCCTTTTGAACCGCCGCGTCTGTTCACGGTAAGGTGGTTGTTACCTGTTTTTCAAACGGAGGATGTCGTTCCAGGACTTTGTGCACAACTATGAGATGGAGAGCTTGCAGCTTGGTATCACTGCACGGCGGGATGTGATCCGAGCTATGATGGAGTTCTTCCCGTCAGAAGAAGATGACGGACTCAGCAGCAACTTCCAGGAGACGTCTCAAGCGCTAGCAGCACGACGCGGCAAGAGATCCACCGAGGTAACAGGAATTGTGCTGGTTCTAGCTGGTAACACGAAAGAAGGCTTTCATAATCGACTGCGCAATATTCAGTTGGTGGCGCTTGCCAACGCATTGCACAAAAGTCTCGTGCCTGGTCTCATTGGCCTCGATTTACGTTTCAACCACTTGGGGGAACATGAAGACGAATCGGGGCAACAAGATATCGTCGTTAGCAGCGCAGAGGATGGAGAAGAACCAGATGAACGTGAATTCCTTTTAGACACTGCATCAAGCCTTGGGAGACTGTTGCAGCCGACACCTTCCTATCCGTGTCAAATCGCAGAGTTGAATCTACAAGGCAACCGTCTTGGCAGTGAGAGCTGTCGATTGCTCTGTACTGCGCTTGATACTGCAGGATCAGCGTCCCCACTGCGACGACTAAATCTCAATGGAAATCCTTTAGGGTCTCCTGGTGGTCACGCAATAGCTGCATTACTGGGCTCGAGTACTTGTCCGTTGCAAGAACTCGACGTGGGTAACACAGACCTTGACGTATCGAATCTCATCGCTATCGCACAGTCACTACGTGTCAACCGCAGCCTTGAAGCTCTAAATCTTGACAACCCAAACATAAAGACCAAGGAGGAAGAAGCCATCCAGTACATTGGCAAGATGCTGCAAGTGAACCGCGTGCTGAAGAATCTGAGTCTGGCCAAGCACCAAATGACGGATAGCGGCGCACAGGTGCTAGCTGAGCGATTACTGGACAACCGGTCTCTCCAGTGCCTCGTACTTCGAGCCAACCGCATCGGAAGCACAGGTGCTTCTGCTCTTGCGGCTTTGCTACTGCGTCATCCGACACTTGCGATGTTCGACTTAAGTGCCAACCGAATCGGAGACGCTGGAGCGAAGGCCTTCGCGACGGTGCTTAAAGCCAACATGACTACTCCTGTGGAAGTGCTTTCACTCTGTTCCACATCTCTCACAGATGACGGTATGGCTGCTCTTGCAACTGCTTGTCTAAAGTGCCAGAAACCGGATGAAGGAACGCGTCTGCGCTGCCTGCTTTTGTGGGGGAACATCTTCGGTCCCAGGACATCACCGCTCGTCCTAGAGCTGTGTAAACCTGGAGGTCGATTCCATGAACACGGAGTTGAGACTGATTTCCTACCGCGCATTGTAGACGACGAAGTGCTGGTTGCTCATCAGGAGGCAGTGATGTTCCCTAGATTCGCCTCATCAAAACGGTAAACTCACTTCAACTTAGATAAAAACGTATGATTAAACGTTTAAACAAAACCCGTTTTAACTGATCCATATCGAACGGCACAAAATGCTCGGTCGATTATCGCTCCGACGCGCGGGCGTGACTGCCTCGTGTGCAATCCCCAGGGCTCATACCAATGTGCGAATTAATGGTCGTGTATTGCAAGCATCTTCTTCTACTGTGCACGAAATTTGGGCTCCTGTACATCGCAGGTTTTCTCTGTACACTCCATCCAAACACTTGATCACGTTCGCGAACATCCGAGCTTTTTCCTCTTCTGACGCATCTACAAACGGTGAGTCCTTCGCTTCTTTAGCTGCTCAAGCACAAATAGAGATCGAGGTCATCCACGACGTCGTCGTCACGGCACATAACGCCCAAGAACTCGCCAAATTGCGCCAAGAAGCCTCCGAGCCGAATCTCTGGGATGACGCCACCAACGCAGCGTCAGTGGTGCAGCGACTGGCTGCACTAGAGTCACGTGAGACTCGAGCGCATGATCTTCACCGTCAATATTTAGATACGAAGGAGCTGTACGTATTGGCGACAGAGGAGCAAGACGATCCCATGATACGGGACTGTGAGAATGCCATGGCTGCAGTTCGTGCGGATGCGCAGCAACTTCGACTGGAGCTCTTGCTGTCTCATGAGAGTGACGGTCGATCATGCTTCGTGGAGATCCAAGCTGGAGCTGGAGGAACTGATAGTTGCGACTGGACAGCGATGTTGGCAAGGATGTACTCGCGATGGGGTGAGAGTCGTGGGTTTCAAGTGCAGTACGTTGATGAGTCTGTTGGAGAGGAAGCTGGCTTTCGATCAGTTATGTTGAGACTTGACGGCGCGTACGCTTACGGTTGGGCGAAGACTGAGGCTGGCGTGCATCGTATCGTGCGTATTTCGCCATTTGATAGCGCTAGCAGACGTCACACGTCGTTTGCTCAAGTGCGTGTGTACCCTATCGCTGCTGAAAACCGCTCCAACGAAGAGCTGGAGATCTCGACCAAGGATCTTCGAATTGATACGTTCCGGTCATCAGGGCCAGGAGGACAACACGTTAACTCTACGGACAGTGCAATTCGAATTACGCATTTGCCAACGGGAATTGTGGTACAGAGTCAATCGGATCGATCCCAGCACCGCAACAAGGCTGAGGCAATGGCAATGCTCCGTGCGAAGCTTTATCAACGTAAGATTGAAGATGAAGCAAGAGCAAGACAGCAATTCGCTCAAGGACTTGGAGATAACGCGTGGGGAAATCAGATCCGATCGTACGTCTTGCACCCGTACCAGTTGGTGAAGGACCATCGCACTAACTACTCTGAAAGCAACACTACCCAAGTGCTTGACGGCAGTATCGATCATTTTATTGAGAAGATGCTTCTTCATCAGACAGCGGTGGACAGAATCGCATAGATAAGTAAGTCTACGTATTTACTTGACGGCACGCTACGTTAAAATGCAACTTCTCCTGTAGTGGCTACCTCTCAGCCATGATGAACGAATGGTTACCCCGCCCATGACTATCTGACGACAACAGCGCGCGAGAGCCTGGTGATCTTCGAGAAACAGCGTTATCTGCCACACGACGAGCGATCTCCACCAGCAAAATATCCCGCTGTCGAGAGGAGATGACGTGCGTGTTTTCCGCCCAATCCAGCACCTCCCCAACCTTCTTCGTTACGACATCTCGCTCCTCAACGGTGCGACTGAGCATGAAAGCTTGCTGCAAGAATGAGATCTCCATTTCACTGGGGGTTTGCAACCAGGGTTCACCATCGATCTGTACCGGTAGTGTCTCTTTCAGAGTAACACTTACAGACTTAGCCTGGCACAGACGCACCGCCTTGGACAACCCCACTTGCATCTGTCCGAGATGAAGTGTACCGTACACAGCCACAACATCCAATAGTCCATCATGAGGAGAAGACGGACCGAAGTGATTTCTGGTCTCACGACTATCAATGCTGCTGGATCGACTTCGGTCATCATCGTCCGTTTCACTGGCCGAGTCGGAGTCTTCGCTGTCCGATTCCGAGTCGTTTTGCCAGAGTTTGGACCCGCCTCCGTAGCTGTTGATGTTGAGAAGAATGACACCTTCAGTGCCTTCCGGAAGAGCGATTCGCTTGCCATCACATACGAGAACGACCTTCTCCGGGAGACCAGCGCACGTACGGACCAGAAAGTTCTTAGCCCCAAATTGACTATACCAGAGTTTGTTCACGAACTGACTCATGAAGAGCCCTGGAGAGCGTTCACGTTGTTCATGGAATTCCAAAGCTACTTGAGCGTCCACTCCAATCCCCAGATAATTGTTCAGCACAACACGCTTTGACTCGCTGATGTTCACTTGCCACCGATCCAGCAGACTCACGTGCGCTGCCTCCACCTCGCCCAGTATCTCGCTGACGTCAGTCGGAGCTGAGAAGCCCGCACCCCAACCAAGTACTCGTGCCAGATCATTACCAGTTCCCAATGGTAACACAGCGATCGGTGGCTGTCTAGGAGCTCCGATCTCGTCCAGCGCTCCAAGAACCCACCCAACAGTCCCGTCACCGCCACAAACCAAGATACGAAGCCGCGGGAGCCCAATAAATCGACGCAGAGGTTCAATGGGGCTCTGATGGGACAAATCGTACACCTGCACAGGGTTGAGCCACATCCGGACTTGACGAAGGACGTGTAAGCCCATTTTACCACCGCTTCGACTGTTGATAAACACCAAGAGCGGCGTGGTCTCCTTCGGCGTCTCCACCAGATCGTACGGAAGTCCATCTGACCCGGAAACAGCGTTCGAAGCGGCCGCCAGCGCGCTTTCCCATCCTGCAGCGACTTCACTGCGTAAATTACTCGTCGGTGGAGTCGGTGGCTCCATTGGGTTGTTCGCAACGCCACGTCGAAGACGGATATTGGACATCTTCGTCACTGCGATGTGAGCGGCACTGCGCACAGAATTAAGTGCCCGCTGCGACTTGCTGGCGATCGACACTGGTTCATGTAAAATGACGCAGGACGGTGGAACAATGAGCTTTGCGTGTCTGCCCAAGTCGCACCGGCGCAGTAGCAGCGGCTTGTGCGTCCGTTTTAATGCCTGTTGGAAACATTCTTCGTGCACCCGTACGTGGCACCAGGAGCACTTCAGTCCGGACAGAGCTAAGATACTACCACAGAACAATCCACAGAGCGAGCATGAATCCATTGGGTCGATGTTTCCTTTCACCCACATGTGGCGTTGTTGCTGGGTCGATACCAGCGCTTGTTCTCCATCCTTGTCGTCCGAAGGGATAGTAGAGGCAGGTAACAACACACCAGCAGCTCTACAGGTACAGGAAGGTGCCAATGGGAGCGTTGATGGAGAGGGGGAATCAGTAATAGCCGAAGACCCGTTCACGCCCTTGTACCGCATAGTGGTGGCTGCACATTGCGCGTGCGCATACATTCCGCAGATATCACACTTGACCACGTAACTGCGAATACCGTAGACGATATTCTCGCACACATTGCACCATTGCGGACTGTTTAGCAATAGGTTAGTTAGTAAAAAACTTAGTGAAATATGCAGACATTGCAGTACGTACCCTGCGAGGTTCCCCGGTCTCCATTGATGTTGTCCGATTACGTACTCGCCATCGCGGAAGCTGCGCCACGTGAGGAAGAAGAGGAATTTGCGTACACAAAGGAAGATAATAAGGCCCAGTACCAGCCCTACGAAAGCATAACCCACAGAGTTAAACAGCGCCACAGCCTCAGGCGGAACATACGTCGACGGAGGCTCTAAGAAGGTCTCCATGACGATGACCGTTGTGACGAAAGGACGTTGTGAGAATCACGCAACCTTCGTGCGACCTTTTTTATTCAACAGTATCTCTCTCCCACTATGATTTGCAACGGATATCACTTTCAACCAATCAAAATAAAGTATCTTTCACAAAATGGGTTCAACACGTAAGCAATCGATTCATTACGGTAATTTTACCACGTTAAGTACCACCAGATCCTTACGCCGAGAGCTTCTTGGCCACGTTGGCAAATGACTCGCCCTGGACCTGAGCAACGTCCAGTTCGAGCTTGCTGGGCTGACGGGAGCCATCGGCACCGGCGAGGGTGCCTGCGCCCCACGGGGATCCGCCGTGGATCTCGTCCATGTTGAAGAGCAACGGACTGCGGTATCCGAGCGGCACGAAGGTCATGCCCTGGTGCGTGAGGAAGGTGACAGAGGTGAACGCTGTAGTCTCTTGGCCACCACCGATAGTGCCCGTGCTGAAGAAGATGCCAGCGGGCTTTCCTACTAGAGCTCCAGCGGCCCAGAGACCTCCGCACGCGTCGAACAGCGCCTTGACTTGAGCAGGCATGCTGCCGAAGCGAGTAGGGATGCCCAGCAGCACGCCGTCCGCGTTCTTGAGGACATCGGGCGTGGCCACGGGGTGGTCCTTCTTGGGGGGAGCGTGCATCTTGGTGAGGATCTCTTCGGACAGAGTCTCCTGCACTTGGTAGATCTCAGCCGTGACGCCGTCCACAGACTCGACGCCCTTCTTGACTGATTCGGCCATGGTGGCGATGTGGCCGTACGTGGAGTAGTAGATGATGGCGATGTTAGTCATCTTGAGAGGTTTCTGCTTGGACTTGTGCTTGACGAAGAAGATTGAAGAATGAAGAGGATCTTTGGCCTGACGGCTGGTCCTACATCACGGAAAGTTGGATTAAGGTCTTCTGTAACTCTGATTTGTAGAGGGACTTTACACTTCACCTTGTATTGAAAGTCAAGAAAATAGAAAGAATTGTGCGATGCTTATCATCCTTTTAGTGCTAAAACAGAGTTCTAGTCAGTTGAAGTGCTGATGAGTCAGTAGTACTGCCTGATTGAGGCACTGACTCAGAATTAGCGATACGAACGGCGTTGAGTGGTGGAGAAGACAGAGACGCCCTTCTTGCCTGCTTTCTTTTTCCCTCCCTTCCCAGAGCTCCATGCAGTGACAGGAGGACTGGTAGATGGATTTCCCCAAGCAGAAGGCGAGCCAAACGCAATAGGATCTCTAGATTCACTCGAACCAACTCCTCCAAGAACTGGGAAGTATCCAGAGTTCTTCGTCACTCGAGCAAACGACCGCTCCTCGTCCGCTGAAGTTGATACCGTCTGGTACTCAGCTTCGAACTCGATACCGGTACTTGATGAATTGCTGAGATGGAATTCCTCCAGTGACTCAGCTAATGCTTGCTCGTAAGGTGACGGCCACATCATCCCTTCCTCCTCCAGGGAAAATGCATCTGTATTTCTCTTGAAGATCGGAGATGAAGGCGTTGGCGTGCTTTGGTGTTTCATCTTGAGCTTCCGCTGCTTCGTGCGCTTCTTCAGATCATTTCGGAACGCGTTGAGCGTGGAATGCGACAGTTGAGACGTCAGATCCAGTTCACAAACGTAAAAGTCGCAGAAGCGAGGCAAGTGGCTCAAGAAACGATAACGTTTCTGAGCTTCTTCGTCCATGACCATGTGCTCAATATCCAGGACTCGACCGTGGATCTGTTCGGGCAGCAAGTGGTACCGATCAACAGGCAGCGGCTCTGAACTGGCAGTAGACGAACCCTCATGCGTCCACGCAGCTTCCAGTTCCCTGTGGTGAGCGTTCTCTTGACTTTCCTCTTCTTGCGCATGTTGATGAGCATCAGAGAATTCCTTCAGCAGACACTTCATGTTCAAAGGATGGAGAACCACGTACGTCCCGTCCGCAATCTGGTAGAACGAGTAGAGATCCCCACTGCCATCGTCTTGGGGCTTCCCCTTTTTACCACCAGCAGTGTTGGTGGTGTTACTGTGGTTCGCACCGTAGGTACCGTGGCTAAAATCGTCACTCTTGGCAAGCCGTCCGGAAGTGTTTCGCATAGCCTCTTCCACAAACGGAAGGTTGTCTACATCACCACTGCTCCGGAACTCAGCATCCATGGACTGGAGATCGCGCATTTCAGAGTACAAAAGCTCCCGTAAGTATCCGGGCGTTGCCTCCAAGATGCGAGAATACGTCGCGTCAGCGTCCGTCACGTTTGGCAGCTTCCGAGAGCGCTTCCGTGCGGCAAATGCGATAGCCTCGGGCGACGACTGCGTGGAATGCGAAGAAACTTCAGTAGCACTATGCTTGCTCTTGATCTCTGGGGGCGGAAGGACGCGCAACTGCGGGAACATACTCGACTTTGGACGCTCCAGGAATTGGAAAGTTACGTCAGAGCCCACATGGGGAGGGATTTGCAGTTGATGAAGCTGCACACTGCGTAGATGCCCCTTTTGAACAGATTCGAAGCACATCGGACAGCGACGCCAGTATTTGTCCGTCATCGACAGATACCGGAGAATGCATGGCCAGCTACATTGGCAATAAATGGGATAAACAGTTAGTCCACTGCAATGGTGATAGTTGTGAGTTTAGTTACGCACCAAAAAACGTGGCCGCATTTAGTGATCTTCGGTGCGCGGAAAGTATCCATGCAGATCGGACAGGTTTGCGGACTTTCGACGTCGTACCACAGCAAAACCTGCTCAACTGAAGACCCTGTAAAAGCCACGATTGCCGTAAGATACTGTGTAAACTAAAGTTCTTCCAGCGTAACTTACATTCAGTGAGAGCTTCAAGATCCCAAGTCGGTACGACTGCGTCTGGGTCAAGTGGTGCGATCACAAAGCGGTAACTAATGGACATAATGAATGCAATCAGTAACAAGACATTCCCACGCGACAAGCTGCCAGCGGACGCACTTAGCATGGAGGTACTCAGTTTGAGTGCGAGGAGCAGAACTTTTCTTCTTCTTCTGGTGATGATACACAGTCTTCTCACGTTCTGGCATGGAGAAGTTAAGGAGGTGGTTGGCAGATACTCCATTTCGGGTGACACGTGCCTCGTAATCCATGTTCTTCTTCTGCAGATATAGCAAATAGTATTTAAGATCTCAAACCCATAACCAGTCAATATCTGTCCGCACCTGCTCTCGACGTGGACCACGACGGCCAGAGCCGCCATTGCTGTTATTGCGACTGCTATTATTCCTGATATTAACCACATAACAGACGTCAGTACTCGTCTTCTATCAGCAGATCTCGATCAAGCCACAAAAATGCACCTCATGATGTCGGGCGGTTGGCAGCGGATTAAATAGATATGGAGAGAAGTACAATAGATACACGTGCAGAAAACTACGGGAAAGACGAAGCGAAAGACGAGAAGCGTGCAGAGGGGCCAGACAACGCGTAGGTTGGCCAGCAAGCGAGACGTCGGCAGCGAAGGTGTCGCTATGCCAAGACTAGTGAAGTGACGTGCTTTCCACCAATGATAGGCCTTCATGTATACTATACAGTGTATTGTTAGTTTACCGGTATTTTGGTAAAATATGGCGGAGACGAAGGAAGTGCTGCGCATGTACAGGCGGATCCTCAAGCTGGCGCAGCGCTACCCGAGCATCAAGCGCGAGTCGATCATCCGCGACATCAAGACAGAGTTCCACGCCAACAAGAGCCTCACAGACGCACAGGAAATTCGCGAGGAACTGGCGTCAGTGCGCGCAGGTATCAAGGAGCTGTCCATGTACGCGAATCTGCACCCGTCGATGCCCAATTGGAGCGTTGAGGTGGGGCGTGATGCGATTCAACCTGTACATGACGGTGTGAGTGCAAAAGTCGTTGGTGACGGCAAGAAGGAGAGCAGTTAAGATTTTTGAAACAGAAAATGGTTCTCGAAAAATTGGTGGTAGTTTATTGATTGTTGTTGTTGATGGAAGGACAGAGCGAGCAGCCTTCGCAACACTGTTCACATACAGGACCGAGTTGAGTTTGTGGGATGAGTACCAAGTCTCCTGTTTGCTTGGAAGTCGTCATATTCAGGAACTGATTGATGGGGACGTTTTCGTCGGCGGCCTAGAATACAGCAGAAGAATGAGAGACGAAATCGATCGCTATTCAGGCAAGCTACTCACTGTGATGACAAGCGGGACACTATCATTCTCGTCAGTGAAATGGCCGAACCAATAGGTCTGCATGGCGTTGGGAGGCCAACCGTGAGGGTTTGGCGACGCTGCGATGAGTGCCAGCACCTCTTGGAACATGACGCTCCGCCGGATCACGTCCTTGCTCTGTAGTAGCTCGATGCGTGGCCGCAGTTGGGCGAAAGTGACGGTGTTGGCCTCTTTTTCGTCGAGATTAAGCGTCCCTACAACAGGTAGCAGTCCTCCCTGTATCGAATCCACAAAGGTAGTATCAAATGCAAGGCCATTCAGCGGAGCTGCACCTCGGATACCTCAATGGTGCCGACGACATAAGAATTCTGCCTCCTAGGGTCTGATGGGAATGTGAAAACGCGAACCTTCACCCGAACCATTTTAGTGCCAGAATGTGAGGAAGCTAAAGAGTCGCACAACAGCAGTATGAAAAACAAAACGTAGCGTTCAAAACGGCCAAGACCGCGTGTCTTGTCCCAAGGCAGCAAAAGCAACACAAACGAAGTCGAAAGATTTCAATGACGTGCATTAGTTTGGAAGGAGTCTCTGACGAGTTCCCGTAGTTTCTTAAAAGTACACTTGTGCTCATGTTTGTTGCTTGTCCACATAAATAATGTAACACGACGGACGCTGCTGCTTGGTTTCTTGCTCAAGTTTGGGCCCTCTCTTGAAACTCCATCAGCCGCTTGAGTCCGTTTGTTTCTTGGACAGTTTAGATGTACACCCAGCCGGAGCGCTCAAAGGCCGTGGATGGGTCCGATTTCTCGAGCTTGGACTGCGTAGTGAAGTGCTTCTCAGTAGCTGCGTTGCCAGTCAGCGGGCGAGATACAACGTGCTTGAGCTGATCGAACATGGTTGCGAAGGTTGGAGCGGAATTCAATTGATGGGGACGACGCAAATTGGGAACTGAGTGATGCAAAGAGTGCAAGGTGTCGTGCAGCACGAAGCAGTGGCAACCCAGCGTCGACGGGGCGGACGTCGTTTCGAGAGAATGTACCGCCGAACGAAAACCTGCGATATATAATAATATGCGCGCGACGCTGCACTCCATTAGAACAATTAGAAACCTGCAAATATAAATAACCTGGTCAAAACCATTCTTCAAGCTGTTTTCATAGAGGATCTATGCTCATTGGTTCATGGCAAAATGGATCGAGTGCAGTGATGTGGACGCGTCATCGACCTGCCGTGGCGTCTACAGCGTGTCGGGCGCGTCACAGGTCTCCACTACGGCGCTTGAGGATCGGCGTCGTTTGACGGTACATTCAACGTCTAAGCTGCAACGCAATACCAGGACTCGGCCCTTGCTTCAATAGTCCGATCGGCATTGCGACTGGCAGGCAATGGAAGCGCATTCGATTCTTCCAGATCGCAGCGCTAGATCGCAGCGCTATCTATGCGGCCGGCAGCACTCATCGGCTGACTTCAAACCAGAAGGGCAACGTGATGGGCCGCTCGATTCTGATTGGTTAATCTCCCTACTGACGCGATCTGATTCGCAGTAGACGAACCCCCTGTCGCTTTGGGATTTCCCAAAGCGACAGGCGCCAAGCTCCCCCTGGCAGCACATATGCGTTGGTTGTGCGCCGCACACACGCACTGTCGTCCTGTGAATATGGCTCGAGCTGCGTCAAACGGTCTTACATGATCGTACCAAGTTTCGGCCCCGAAAGCGCATTGTGGAGAGAACTGCGGCGTTTTGGGATTTCCCAAATCGTCACTCAACCTCCCTCTTCCCTATTAGTGGACTCAAACTCCTATTAGTGGACCCTAATCGTATTTCGCTGGACGAGACCTTCACTCACTCTGATGGACATCTCGTCGTCTAACTAAAAAGATAATGTCCACAAGTGGACTGAAATCGTCAATTGGGAGTAAGATTCACCCTTGGGTGCTGTTTGTCAGCGTTATTCGTGTAGAGCTTTGGTCCATGCGGTGCTTTCTGGAAAGGATTTTTTTTCTCGAAGAAAGAGGTGCAAATCTCGAAGATAAGGCGCCGTGCAACGCTTCCTGCAACGTCTGCCCATATTCGAAGGTGGCTGAGAGATGGGATTCACGTCGCGTTGCATAACTTACTGTACGTTTCTGCGGCGTTGGTGGCGTTGGCGGGTATGAAGACCGATTGCTTGCGATTGAGCGGATTCCGACGACGAAGGTTTTTCAACGACGGGAATGCACCGTCACATAAATTTCGCCAAACGTGCTAAAGTCTGCATGGACTATGGTTCGTGGCGCTTAACGGCAAGCTATCCGCTGTTGGTGGAAGCCTTCCACCGGAAGGCATGCTTGTGCATCTCACGTAGTGCAGCTTGACTGTTTTTTTTTTCCCCATTCAAACACCATGCGGTCGAGGGTGTTGAAGCTCAGTTCAACCAGGTGTCCACTGGATGCTCGTTCCAACGCTGGTTTAGCTAAGTACATAGCTCCGCGAGTTAATATGCTCCAGCACGTAGCAGCTTTTTGCGTTCGCATTTGGTCTGTATACGATGCAAAGATTAAGGAAATAACGGGAGAAACCTGGATGAAGCTACCCCAACTTGCTGACAAACTTATCCAGCATGCACACAACGTCTGACCTTACCTAACTTGAGGCAAAATAGTGACGACCACCGAGATTCATTACAATTTGACATTCGGTCAATCATGGCTACATCCTTCGCCATCGACGAGATCAAGGCGCTAGTGCGGCAGCCGCAGCGCGAGCATGCCCAGCGGATCCTGGAGCGCCTGGCCGTCGCGGTGTTGCCCATCATGACGCGCAGACGCTTCCGCGTACGGCGGCTGCTCGAGTTCTTTCCCAAGGATGGCGCTCTGCTCGGTATGAACGTGAATCGAGGCGCCAAAATCTACGTTCGCTGTACGTCGGTTGTTCTCTCATTACTACCGCAACTACATTGAAATTTAACTTATTAATGCTCTGTAGTGAGGCCACAGCGAAACCCTGAGTCTTTTTACCCTTACGAAGAGCTTCTAGGGACGCTACTGCACGAACTCACCCACATGGTGCATGGGCCGCACAACCAGGCCTTCTACAAGTACCTGGACGAACTCAAGCACGAGATGGAGTCGCTTATGGTGCGCGGTCTGGTTGGAGAAGAAGGTGTTAAGTTTTCAGGGGCTGGGGAGGGCCAGCGACTTGGTGGTAGCAGTGTCGGTGTTCAAATTCGAGTTGCGGCAGTGCTGGCAGCCAAACGGAGAGAACAGTACCATTCGCTGCTTGGGGGTGAAACTAGTCGCCGTCTTGGGTCGTTGTCATCGAAAAAGGACTCGAAAGAGGCTCTGGATTCTCAAATGCTTCGGCGAAAAGTGTTGGAGGCGGCTGAAAGGCGACGTATAGACAATGAGCACTGTCGAAACGTGCTTCGTGAAGGAGCATCCCACGAAGTGCTGGGAATTGAAAGCAGTGATGAAGAAGATGGTGTCGCAGCTCGGCAACAACGTGTACCAGCACCTAGACACCCTACTGTCCCTGATATAATTGATCTCGTGGGTGAGGAAGAAGAGGAGAAGAGTGATGGCGTTCAAGAGCGAAAGCGCAAGAGGGGCGATGTGATAGACTTAACCTGACAGGATCTACAGTAGAAGACAAGTACTTGCATGTTAGAAGAGTAGAATACCTCACGCCAAGACAGACCAGGACCTGCAACTAAAATTCGGCACTAAAGCGAGTCTCGAAGGAGCCCTCGTCCAGCACCACCTCGTTGCTCTTGAAGATGCCCTTGCCAAAGTATTCTGCAATAGTGTGGAAACCGTCCGCTGCGGTCTCCAATTGGTTGTAGAACTGCTCGTGGTTGCCAGCCTTCTGTTCCAGCTGCGTCTTCAGTCCCAAGATGTGGCGGTGGTCCATCGAGCACGTGATACACTCACGGTCCGTCTCCGAGATGCAGTTCAGGTGGAAACTGTGCTGGCACATGAAGTGCACGGCCGGGAGATCCAGATCGTGGTTGCACAGATCGCACTTTGTCGCCTGGAAGACCACAGCTCGACTGCTGAGCTGCGCGATCTCCTCTTTCATCTGCTTCGTATCACCCTTGAACGCCTTAATCTTCTCCTCATCCTCCTCGATCTTCTTCTCGTCACTGGCCAACTGGTTCACCACATACTGCTTTATCACAGACACAGGCAGCTCACGAGACTGACTCAGCACCTGCACAACCTGAAGCGGAGGGATCGCTGGGTTCGTATCAATGAGAGCGAGTAGCTGCCTCAGCTCCTTCCATTCCTCGCCACTAGTAGCACCCTTGGGCAGTGGCCCTCGCTCAGCAAAATACTTGAGAGCCAGAGACCACAGGTTCGGGTCCTTTTCTCCATGCTTGCGCACTTCCTCAAGGATACTCTGGTCATCGTTCTCCTCGATGTGAAACTGCACCAGCATGTGATACATGTGCAGCTTGTTGTACAAGTAGCGCTTGCCTTTCTTCATGCCGTGCATCTGCAGATGAATCAAAGCGTGGTCCTCGTCGTACTTAACCCGCGGGTTGTCAAGAATACGTAGCACAGCTTCCTCCTTTTCCTCAACTGAGCGTGACCCGTTCTCGCCATCGTCGTCGTCGCTCAGAACCATCTCCAGCAACGTGTTGCCAATCGATGTGTTGCTCACGGTCTCCACCTCCACGATATACTGCAGAAACTCTTTCAATTGGGCACGATGTGACACAAACAAGTGCAGGAAATCGCCCGGGTCCGATTTCAACGACGGGTTTCCCGGAACGAACTTCCCTGTGCACAGACGCTTCAAGAGCTCCGTCGTGGGTCCCGGCAGATGCGTAACCAGAGTGCGTCCATATTTGCGTAAGTTCGAATCAGCTTCCGAGAAGCTCAAGTACTCAATGTACTCCAGCGCATCAGCCACTCGTTCCTTTTCGCTTTCCGACAGCGCAACTGAGTCTTCCGAGTCGACGTAGCTGATGTGGTCCAGCTGGATCTTCAAGTACCAACTGTGCTCCTCGTGCTTCTTCGCCAGAGTCAATGCGTGCTGCGGGTAGTTCTCCCACAACACACTGATTGCAGTCTCCACGTCGAAGTTCAGGTTGGCAGCTGCGCCTCCGTTCCTGGGCGTCAGATCACTAGAGTCGCTGCCACTCTTTGTGCCATTCTTCTTTGCATCAATCACCTCGTCCAGTTGAATGAACTTATCCAACTTCTTGACATCCTTAAGCTTCGTGTAACAGTTCAAAAGCAGCGTAGTGTGCTCAGCATTTGCAAACGCTTTTTCGTGAAGAGCTTCAAGGTAAGCTGTAAGGTTGTGGATACGTTGCGCATCCAGGAATCGGCGAATCACGTATGATGGTTCAACGTGGCCGATTGTACGAACGTACTGGCGCAGCGATCCATCGTAGTCGCCCTTTTGATACAAGTGGTCTCCATACATCCGGAAAATATCGATGATACTGTTGACGTCGTAGTTGGAGCTGAAGGCCAGTGAGATAGCGATCGAGTACAAGTTCTTGCGGAACAAAATCTCCAACTTGGACGTCGTGTCCTTCTCGCTCAAACGGTAGACGTGACCCATAGATGATACCACGAAGATAGCGCCGAACTCACACACCACATGACGAACTTCCTCCATTTCGTCCAGACCGAAACGTGCACCTGGCGCACGGGCGTTCGATGCAAGTGGGGGCTTGCGCATCGGACCCTTAGGGTTTGTGCTGGTAAGAGTCCAGTTGAATGCGATGAACTTGTTTTGCAGATCGTACACATTGACCTGGTGTCGTCCACGGGGATCCACGTGCGCCACCAAGAGATAGTGCTTGAAGAAGCACAAGTACTTCTTTTCGCCTTCAAAACCGAAGCACACCGATCGATCTTCGGTTGTGTAAAAGTAAACAGCATCCGTCTGACCCACAGCGATCTCTCCTTCTTCATTCACACACGAACAGTTCATATCCACTCCACGTTCGTCCAACACAGTCGTACGGGGCGGGAGAGCGGCAGCACCACCAGCGCTTTTTACTAAAGCTGGATCGTCATGCGAGCAGTGATAGCACGTGAGTCCTCGCTTCGTTGATGCGTACAAAAACACATGCGCCACAGTGGCAGTGACCGGCTTGCTCGCAAACGACAGCCCCGTGACGGGGTATTGACCTGCAGGTTGGAGAAGGTGAGGCGGGCGGTCGGTTCGGCGCTTTAAATCACTGCGGAAGAGAATCACAGCGCCGTTCTTCAGTCCCACGGCGAATTGACTCAAGTCATCGTTCACTGCGAACGCTGTCACCGCTTCCTCTGGGTATTTCTTGGCGAAAATAGGGATCTGCTGCAGTAATTTGGGCTTTCCCTCTCGGTCCTGTTGATCAGTGCGCCAGAAGCGAACCACTGCAGTGGTCTTCCCTGTCGGCTTGGACGTGTACATCTACAGCAATAACAAGACCATTTAGCACCTGTGTAGTGCTAATGCCTCTTTCAGTGCACAAACCTCTTCGGCATTTGGGGTGCGACCAGCTTCTGCAATAGCTTTCGATTGCTCCCGCAGTTCTTCTGGTCGTGGATCGATACCGTCACCGATCGTCACTAGCACGTTACTGCGTTGCATCTATTGGTAGTAAAGTAACAACCAAATGAACAAAAGTGTTAGAGGCTTTGAAACTTCAAGTGAGGATCGACAACTAATCGACGCACCATGACGACATGCGATACAAATAGTTCATGTGCCTGGAACTTCCGAGCCTCCAGCGAGCGGTTAGCTAAGTGCACGAAGCCATCAGCGTCTCCTACGCAGATGAGGCCTCGATTGGCGCTCATACTGGTGATATCTACACCCTGCAGTTAAACGAACATTGTCAGCGTTAGAAAGCGAGTTAGAGAGTGGGAGTTAGGGTGAAAGATAGAGCAAGAACACACCTTCATCCATGGCCCGTTAGCATCCTTGAGCACCTCCTTATCGAAGAAGGCGAAGCGTCTCCACTGCGCCATTGCGATCGGCCTTGCTTACTTCTGTTCTCCCTCGATTCCGAATGATACCGATCAGGAACACTTAACGTTTACTTCAGATAAACGAACTTAATCGAAATGAGACTAAAAATGATTTGGGTACTTTACCTGTCAAATCTGTTGTACTTCAACTACAAGCAATTCAATCGGAACACGAAGCCAATGCGCTCTACATAGTTATTGGGGTTCGTCAGTTAAGATATGCTCCATCAGGTCTTCGTCTACGTCGTCGAGGCGGAGATCGGACTGTTGCAAAGATCGCTTAGACCGCTCGGGTGTCTGTCGATCGCTGGTTTTCACACGGATAACTGGTGTAGTTTGGATGTCGGGACGGCCGTACTCTACTTGGTTCGAAGCAGCTAGGAAGGGTGATATTATAACCGTTGGTGCTGTTATTGCTGTTGTTCTGGATGGTGGTGGTAAAGCCAACGACTCAATTTCGTGACTGTCTTCGAGATCTTCAATATCGTTTGAAATCTCCTCTGTGCCTCGCGGACTGCGAACGCTACGTCCAGTTGAAGCAAATAAACCTCGTGACGCGCCTGAGGACTGGAAATTTACGATGAGGACATAGCGTTAAATGACATTGAAGCTGACAAAACGTACCTGGGATCGAGTTAGTAGGGCTATTGGCTCTCGACCTGGCGAGTCACCCTTTTCAGGCGTTTTCCTCCAGCTCTCAAAGTTAAAGAACCGCGATCGTCCGTCTTGTGATGGTGCCTTTCTCGCGTCTTCATCTAATGCATACGCGTCCTTGATCTGCTCAAAATGCTGTTGTCTAGCGTGTGGACTCTGTTGCAGCAGTGGCTTAACGTTTTTCAGCTCGTTCAGCTGCGTCTGAGCCCGTACCAATTTCGGTGGTGACGATTTGTTTTTATCCTTTTTGCTGCGTCTCCTTTTCTTCTTTTGTTTCTCCTTCGCGTCGTCCTGTGTCTCAGTATCTGCCAGCCTGTTGCTCTGAGTATCTGATGCGTCGTGCAAAATCGATCGCACGACGTGCGTTGTGCCACCTTGTGATGGAGGCGATACCTTTTGCCGCTTTGGACTGCCGCTGCTTCCTTGCTGGGCTTCTGTGGCATCCGGGAAAACCTCAACTGCCGTGACCTCCGGCTCGATTCGACGTGGCTGCGGCTTGGAATTTTTTGCCCCCATGGCACCAGCAGCGCAGTGGATTTGCCAGGGCAAGCAAATTGACAGGAGCCCTGGTCCGTCTAATGCGTGACGCAGCAAGCGAGTCACTTGAAGCTATTTCTAAAAAATGTAGCCAAGTCTAATTTTGGATTGTCCCTACACTGTAGGCTACAGAGCACAATGTCGCTTGCAGAACTGGTTGTGGTAGACGTGGACGCTGACGCTTCCTCGCCCTCTCTGTCCGTCTTCGTACTCTGCAATCGCTCCACAGCCCAACGCTCGAGTGATGCTCTCCACATTCAACTCCTAGATCCTCCAGGCTTGTACGAAGCGGACGTCGCCTCCCGTCACAAACCTCGGGCTCTCGACTGCTCTGGGTCTAGCTTTGTCCAGTCAGTGGAGACGGCGTTGGGCCAATCTGAGTCTCGTTTCGAGTTCCGATGGTCGAGACAGAAGCGCACATTGACGCTCATGGAGCGTTCCGAGTTCGCTATGAAGTTTTGTGCCATCGAGTTTGTCGAGTCTCAAAGTGGGGACAAGTGGTGCAAACTGCTGCATCAAGTGGCTACACGTCAGAAAGAAGATAATGCAATAATTGTCAAAAGAAGTAGCAAAGTGACGCAGCTGGGGATACTACTGGAGCAAAAGGAGAAGCTACTGGAATCGGCACTGGATGCCAAACAGAAGACAGAGGATAAGCTAGTCGATGGTTTCTGCAAAGTTTTGAACGCCAAGAAGGACGAAATCAGGAAATTGCAGTACGAGGTGGATAAAGCTCAGGAGCTGCAAAAGTATGAGGTGAAACCTGCAACGAAAAGGAAGATGTCTTCGAAGAAACGAGAGAAGGGTGCCATGTTGAAGCGAGAAGTGGAGGAAGAGGACGAGGAAATGAGCGACGGATCAACAAAAGAGGAGAGTGAGGCTACAGCGAGTGAAGAGGACGAAGAAAATAATGGTACGCAGCTGAAACGAGCGAAACGAGATGCTGTCAAGGCGTACAGCCAACTACCGGCGAATCTGCGCACGAGTTCGGTGCAGATAAGCTCTGCGGAGGATCTGCTATCAGATATGGACGACATCATTAAAAATGAAGAAGAGGTAGATGCAGCAATCGTCAGAGGTACTGCACGTAGCCAAGGTGTCAGGTCGAAGTCATCCCAGCCAAGTTCTGATGGGGTATCCAAGTCTCCGAAAACATCACGGACGAAAAGCGCTGCAGGTATCAAGACTGAGCCAGCCGTTCCACCCAAAATTGAACCAACGAAGCCAATTCAACCAACGAAACCACAAGTCGACGAACCGATGGACTCTGAAGAAGAAGACATTCTTGATATGCTCTCGTAGATATTCTCTAATTTTGAACTCTTTCATGCATCTGATCTCATTATTGATGATGTAACGGTCACTACGGATTGGTCAAAATTGTAATATCCTGCCGTACCTGCTGGTAAAGTTCAGTCGCGGTGCTGCTTAGCCGCCAGAACACTTTGCATCTGCAGCAGCGTTGACAATGGTCGAGTTCCACGACAAGAAGGCAACCACCTTCTCCCTACGCAGCACTGAGAGCAAAGTCGCTGTCTGTATTGCAGGTACGTATTACCATTCTATACCCTCTTCTCCATCAAATGAACTAATTCACTCTTTTTTTTTTTCTCCTCCCGGAAGGCTGGTATGTCATCAGTCTCGTGACATTGTGGACCAACCGCTATGTAGTGGCTAAGCTACGCGTAGATTCCAACTTGTTATCGCTTGCCCAGCTTGGCATGTCAGTTGTGGGTGGCTTAGGCTCTGAGCTCTACCTCGTGGGCTGGACAGAGTGCAAGCGAGGGATGCGGAAGGTGCTGAAC
This sequence comes from Phytophthora citrophthora, assembly GCA_031305395.1. Taxonomy (NCBI): domain Eukaryota; phylum Oomycota; class Peronosporomycetes; order Peronosporales; family Peronosporaceae; genus Phytophthora; species Phytophthora citrophthora. The sequence goes on along the minus strand of JASMQC010000004.1, from coordinate 1,993,390 downwards.
GACGGACTCAAGGACATGGTGCTGCTCGCTGGCGTCCGCATCCTTACGGTGTTGCTCGGACTTACGGCGCTTAAGTATATTGCCGTTTCCTTCACGCGTATGTTGTGCTTTGCTATACCTGGAGCTGGCACTTGTTGTGACGTTGTGTTCTTGATGTATCTACTGCAGAAACGATCAAGTCCTCCGCGCCGTTCTTCACGGTTGTGTTAACTTACTTCTTGCTGGGACAACGGACAGGATGGAGAGTGAATTTTGCATTGGTCCCCATTGTTACGGGGCTGATCTTCTGTAGTCTGTCGGATAGTTCGTTCCACGTCATCGGCTTCATTGCAGCGCTCATGTCCAACTGCGTCGACTGCATCCAGAACGTGTTGACCAAGAGACTCCTTAACCGCTCCTACTCGTACGTTATCACATCGTTGGTCTGCTTTATTTTACTAACACACTCGCTTGTGTTTTTTTTCAGAACCTCACAATTGCAGCTGTACACTAGCATCATCGCTGTGGCTATGCAGCTCATGTTCATATTCTATAACTGGATGGCAACACCACCTGACCCAGCACTCGAAGCCAGCAAGACGGATCGCTCATCCACTTACGTCTTCGTGCTTCTTGTCCTGGACGGCACAGCTTTCTACATCCAGAGCGCACTCGCCTACATGCTCATGAGTCTGGTGTCGCCGGTAACACACAGCGTAGCCAACTGCGTGAAGCGTGCTCTGATTATTGTGCTGTCCATCTATCGCTACGGAGAGGTTGTAACGCCACTTAACTGGTGCGGTATGGCGTTGGTGATCTTGGGCGTCTACAGCTTCAACTCCGCGTCACGGATCGAGCGCGAGCAGGCCGCCAAGGGTCCAATCATTGCGCCCGTCTCATCACCTTTTGTCCAGACCAGTACCATCAATAACCTGTCCGAGATCCGCATCGAGAAGGGGAGGTGAAGGACGCAACAGCATTGAAGTGACCATGTACAGAAGACGCTCTTTACCTAGATTGACATTCCAATTGACGTTACCGTGAACGTCAATTCAAGTTGCTCTACCGCTGGTCCGCACTGAAATCCATTTCAAGAACCACCGCAAGGCCAGCTCTACTGTTGTCGGTATGAGTTGCATCTTGAGCACTGTCCGCGGTTAACTAGGTAGACTCATAAGGTGTGGTAGGTAGGCAAAGGAATCAGTTGCTGTAAAGTTGCTTGGTTGTCCAGTTCAGTTTACCGGTAGTTGACATCGCGCATTGATCATTCACACTCCTTCGAGCCCATCCATTCGAATCAACTCTATCCATCCCATTCGGATCCATTTCCCCAACCAACCACCAACTACAATGTTCAACAGCAGCAAGATCTTCGCCCTCTGCATTGCCACCATGGCCCTCTCGAACGACGTGCAAGCCGAGAAGCAAGTGGCCGAGACGTTCGGTTTGCTCGGCATCCCTGGTGTTGGCGTGGGTGTTCCAGGAGTCGCTAGCGTGGGGGTTGGTGCCCCAGGCTACATTGGCGGTCCTGGCGTCAGTGTCGGCGTTCCAGGTGTCGCCAGCGTTGGTGTCGGTGTCCCCGGTGTGGTTGGCGTCAATGGCGTGGGGGTCGGTGTGAACGGCGTAGGTGTCGGTGCTGCTCCTGCTGTCGGCGTGGACACGGTTCATGTTGGTGGGCTAACTACTGTCGTTCACGATGGAGCTGATGTTGGTGTCGGCACTGGCGGCAACGGCAACGGCTACTCGAGCAAGTCGGTGGCTGTGACGAGCAACGACGGTGTCAACAGTGCGAAGACGTCCACAGGTACAGGTGGTGCATCCGCGAGCACCACTGCTAGTGCGAATGCGAATGCGAATGCTGGCGCGAAGGCTGGAACTGACGGCACGGGTGCCACCTCTCAGAAGGCGTACCGTAAGCTCCGCTCAGAGGAGTAAACGCTCTCATGGGTGTCCAACCCATATCGTGCTGATGGTTATAGGTGCTGTGTTCGTATGATCATAGGAAACATCCCGTTAATTACTGGCGTCCGTAGGTCGCGAGAAAGGCCCTGCTCGTACAGTGGATTCTCCACGGAGTTTTCGTGGTCGAGGACTAGTCTGCCGATCGGCGGGTCATAGACGTAGCGTATCGCGCAGACTACGTCGTGAATCAATGGAAGAGTCTTCTCGTTGAAGGAGAGGTCTCTGTCGATCGCCCTTCACTGTTAGAAATGGTAAAGCGAGAAAAGTCGAACTCCGTCAGCGTGGTCTTGAGCAGGATTCCGCATTGGCTCGATCGCAATTTTCTATCTCCACTCCAAACAGGAATTCCACCTCGCCGTGTATGCGTAGCAACGAGTTGTTGTTGGCTTGGTGCTCGCGAAGTCGACGGAGGATATCCTTGCCCAACCTTCCGGATGAAATAGGGGTCATCATACGTGTTATAGACCACAATTTGTGGTTGAAAGATGACGTTGATTCACAGTGTAGAACGTAGACCCCTCCTACTCCATGACGATCTGGAGGTTCATAGATAACCCCATTCACATGCGGCCTGCGATGCACCACATAGTCTCGGGCTGGGTTGGGGGGGGGGGGGGCTATTCTCCCAGTCGTTGCGAAGGCTACTGGCGGCTCGGTGCATGTGACCTTCCTGCAGAACGTCCTCGAGATTCAGGAAGGTGCGTTGACCCTCACCAAAGATGTGTGTGTTAGGCTTATAGGTCATCTCATCGTTGTCGCCAACGATGATATGATCCCGGAAGTGACCTTGAAAATGATCCCAACCACGTGGTTTTTGCCAACCTTCGCTTGTAAATCTCCCCATGGGACGAATGGAAGACCTTTGTAGTAAACCAGATGGGGGAAACCTTTCTCGAAAAGCCGGAGTCGTTGGTGCGAGATCGGCATCCCGGTCGCCTGCCGTGTGCCGCGATAAGGACCGTGGCCAGAAATCCGAGGGACCTCCTTTGTTGATGGTCAACAAGGGTAGAGAGATGAACTGCAATTTTCTATAATAAAGTTTGACAGTTGTGATAGTTGGGGCTAGTGCCCCAACTACACAGCGCGCTCAATACTGCGAAATGAGCGGCGAAACTTGGCATACAATTAGAAGGCATCCTCATGACCATACCTGCACTGCGTTCGTAGCGGAGACGCGCTTGCAGCGAGCGCACCACCGCGGTATAAACGGACGGAGGGCGCCAGTTATGGAGGGGTGCCCCAAGTTTCTATAAATTGATTTCATTGGTCTGTATTTCAACCAATTAAATGCAATTCTTGAAAAGTGGTTCACAACTGAAAAAGGGTCAAAGTCTTCGGATCGAGCGAGAAACATGGCGGGAGCAACGGATTACGCGAAGGAGCTGCTGCGGAGGCAATTTCTAGGTACGTCATGGTCTTCCCCTGTATTTAATCTCTGTGTGTGGCGCTTTCCCCGCCCTTAAACGCAATGTGTAGCCCGAGAAACTGCTTATTAACTGACTGACACGTGGTGGATCTTTTTGACCTCTTAGAAATGAGCCGTAACCCGCCTGAGGGTGTGTCCGTGGGCCTGGGAGACGACGAAAACATCTTCAACTGGGAAATCCTGCTGGTGGGCCCGCCTGACACGCTGTACGAGGGAGGATTCTTCAAAGCGGTACTGGAGTTCCCCGCCGATTTTCCCAACATGCCGCCCAAGATGACGTTTAAGTCGGAGATGTGGCACCCGAACGGTTCGTTGGCCTTAATGTTTCATATCATCTAATGATATGTGCTGACTGCAATGTATTTCTTGCAGTTTACCCTACCGGCGTGGTGTGCATCTCTATTTTGCATCCGCCTGGAGAGGACCAGCTAAACCAGCAGGAGACAGCGGACGAGCGATGGCGTCCGATCCTGGGCGTTGAATCCATCTTAGTATCGGTCATCTCCATGCTCTCAGACCCGAACGATGACTCGCCTGCCAATATCGACGCTGCAGTACGTATTTGAATCGATACCTACTGGATGCTACATCATTTCACTAATATTTTGTTGTTGTTGTTAATATTATCAGGTAGAGTGGAGAAACGACAAGGATGGCTTCAAGAAGCACTGCCGTCGCATCGTTCGGAAGTCGCAGGAGGATATCTAGGCAGTCAGCAGCTCCCGTGCCGTGTCATCGTGCTGGAACAGTCTGTAATTTCCAGCTTACTGCTCAGTCTGCCAGCCAGCACTACATGACAGCACTTGCATGCTATAAAACCGACCGTCGTCTCGGACTTGTAGCCACTGCAACGCCGAGAAGGACGTGTGAACGAATGAATACATTCACTTTTGATATCGAATCCGGTATCGTCCCATCTTGTACGCACAAGACTGCAACTTTTGTCAAATTCATTGGTGCTTGGTTCCATACTTAAATCAAGTCAAATCCTCACCACCGATCCAAACGTATCTGTGCTGCCGAAGCACCAACGCCTCATCGATCACAGTCCATTTCGCCCTCCAAGTAGAAGCTCCTCCCGTCCACAATGGTCCTCGCCCTGCGTCGCTCTCTCGCCTTGTCCTCACGCATGGCCAACCGCTCTCTGGGTATGTTGCACCAGCAGCAGAAGGCCATGAAGCACACGCACACGCTTGTTCTCATCCGTCACGGAGAGAGCGAGTGGAACAAGAAGAACCTGTTCACGGGCTGGTACGACGTGCAGCTCTCGGAGAAGGGCAACAAGGAGGCGGCAGCTGCTGGGCAATTGCTCAAGAAGGAGGGATACACCTTCGACATTGCCTACACGTCGTACCTGAAGCGTGCCATCCGAACGCTGTGGCACGTACTGGAACAGTCCGACCAGATGTGGATCCCCGTGTTCAAGACGTGGCGTCTCAATGAACGTCACTACGGCGCACTCACAGGCCTGGACAAGCAGGCGACGGTGGAGAAGCACGGAGCTGAGAAGGTGCTGGAGTGGCGTCGTAGTTACAACATCCCGCCTCCGGACCTTGACACTTCCAGCGAGTACTACCCGGGCAACGACATCAAGTACAAGGACGTCTCAAAGAAAGATCTGCCTCTGGCTGAGTCTCTGGAGCTTACGGCTGCTCGTGTGCTGCCTGAGTGGGAGAGCACCATCGTGCCCAGCATCAAGTCGGGCAAGAACGTGGTGATCGCCGCCCACGGCAACAGTCTGCGCGCTCTTGTCAAGCACTTGGACAACATCTCGGAGGACGAGATCACGGGCCTCAACATCCCTACGGGCGCTCCTCTTGTGTACCACCTGGACGAGAACCTCAAGCCCATCCCACACAAGGACGCTATTGCTCCTCTCAGCGCCTTCTACCTCGGAAACCAGGACGAGATCCGTGCTCGCATCCTTGGCGTCAAGAACCAGACCAAGTAAGGAACGACTGCGACCCTCAGCTGTAGACATACGCGGACGAGTAAATAAATCCGGTCTCCACTGAGCAGCCCATCTTGCATGAAAGATGAAGAAGTTTGATTGCTCGTAGGACGAGATTCACTTTACTCTCTCCTTTTCGTAAGAAGTGGTTGCTTTTTGTTTTTTATTTCGTTGTGTGGCTATTTGTGCAATGGCTTCTGCAGCTAGCAAGCAATGCTGCGTTACTGCAGGATCTTCTTGGTGGTCTCGTTGGGCTCTACACCCGCCGTCTTCATGAGCGCCGCTACCTCTTCAATCTTGTCCTGGAGCTCGTTGTCCTTGAGCTTGAACAGTAGGTTGTTGCACGTCACACGCTGCAGCTTCTGCGATTCACTGGACAAAAACAAAAGCACAAAAACTCGTCAGTATCTCTAGCATCACCAAAAGTTTCTCCAACACAATAGACATACGCTGCAGTCTTGAGGAAATCCACAGCCTTGTCGTAGTCCTCCTGCTCAATAGCAGCCCGAATGAGGATATCGTACGTGCGTTCCGTGCTCTTGACATTGTACTTGCTGTGTCCAATCTCGTGCAGCGTGAAGACCTTGTCAAACTCTCCGTCCTTCAGGAACTTGGAAAGTAACTTGTTAAGCGTAGCCGGTTCCAGGAACAGACCAATACGGTAGTTGTTCTCCAGCACCTCAAAGGCCACATCGGGAGCGTTAAGTTCCAGCGCTTTCTTAACGAACAGACCAGCAGCATTCGCATCCGGATCCACACGCTTCTGCTCGTAGATCTTCATGATCTCCTTAGACGCCTCCAGCTGTTCGCTAGTCGTCACTGTCTTCAGGAACGACGCCAGTTTGGTGCGCTTGATCAGAACGTCCTTCTCGGCCGACAGTCGGATGTTCTCCATCCATTCTTCAGCCGAACGCGACTGCACAGCCGCAGCTGAGAACGGACGCGCCAACTGCCGTGCGCCTTGGCGGCGGCCGATCGACATGACCGTGCGGAACGCCTGCATACCCCCCGCCATTCTTCAGTAGCTTCTCCCTTCGGTTGGCAATAGACAAGCAATGCTCAGCCACTCGAGAAGAGATCAATTAATTTTGTCATTGGTTAAAAATCAATTTTAATTTCAACCAATGAAATAAATTATTAAGAACGAGCGGCTACGAACTCCGACACTTTGACTGGTCTTGGACGGGATAATATCTAGCAGGACCTATAGGATGTTGGCTGTACGATCGCTGCTACGTGCCCCAGCGGCCCGTAACCAGGCGGTGCGTGCCTTTAGTGGCAACTGGGAGTACCCTAAGGTGGAGGGTACTGTGATGGACATCACCAAGGCGTTGACGACGATTGGTGCTCGTTTGTCCATCCCTACGGCGCCTCTGTACTTTACGCCACTTAAGATCGACCACATTGTGCGTGAGATGAAGGGCAAGGACGAGCTGCTGCAGGTGCACAAGACGCTTCTTCTATGTGACGCTAAGATGGCCTACCCGTCCAACTTCGCTGCGGGTTCTTTCTTCTCTGCCTGCATCAAACTGGACGCTGCCGACACGGCGCTTGAATTCCTGCGCAAGGCGGAGAATGTGCGTCATTATGTCAAGAACCAGAGTTTCCTCCGTCTAGCTGAGTACTACGCCGCTCAGGAGGACCAGGAAACGGTGGAGGAGATCGTACAGATCATGAAGGCCAAACGTGTCCCAGTTACCTACAAGATGTACACGTTCCGAGCACTTAATGCTAAGAAGCAGGGCAAATGGGATGAAGCTGTGACTATTGCTAAGGAAGCAGCTAATGAGATTCAGATCAACTCGAACCTCATCATTGAACTGCTGCAGGACGGAAATGGTGGCATCATGAAGGAACATGTACGTTCAGTTTTTTTTATATTATTTTTATTGTTACTAATTATCTTTTTTTCCTTCTTGTAGCTTCCGCTGGCCAAGTACCTTGCGGACAAGGGTGACGTGTACGTGAATACGCGACTTGCCGACATATTAGCAGGAGGAGATGGTAAGCTGCCGGAGCCCGTAGTGGAGGAGTCAGAGCAGACTGAAGAAGCTGACAGCGAGAAGACAGAGGAGACGAAGCCTGAGGACAAGTAGATGACATTGCGTTATCCAGTCGCTGTACCTTTTAGAGTGAAGACAAGCGACGACACTGTACGCAATGGATGTGATGGTTCAAATACTTCGATTGTGTTACGTTTGTATGTGCAATTCAGAGACTCAAATGTCGTTCTTGCTGTCAATCAGAGGCGATTCGTAGAAGTAGTCGTCGCCAGAGCTCAGCATTGTGCGTCGTCGGACTTCCGTGGTAATGAAGGCGAGCAGCGCGCCGAAGCCGACAAGTGTTACAACAGCACCCAGGAAACTCACAAGCCGTTGTCCGAAGCCGCGGTGTTGACTTCCGTGTTCAACAGTGGCCTCGTTCTCGACTGTGTCTTCATCAGTGTGGACGAAACTTTCGTGCAGTTCTTCAGCTTCAGCTTCGCCGCTTTCACCGGCCTTTTGACGGTCGTGGTGTTTCTTCTTCAGCCCCGGATACAAAGCCCAAACGGATTCGACATCGGACGCAGCCATTCGTTCGCGTTGGCCCATGTCTTCCATCACTGCGAGGCGCCGGTTATCGTCTGAAATCAACGGGACAATGCTCAGACACCACTGCGGCTTGCTGTCTTCAGGGTCTGACTGCACGAAGGCGTCAACCGGGTGGTGCATGATGCTGAAAAGGTCGTACGGAGGCGGTTCCAGTACACGGTCGGCTGGTCTCGTGTTTGTGGGCATTGAACCCATGTCTTCCACTACGAAATAGCTGCGTTTGGTCTCTGGAATGCATTCCCACGCGATACGAACGTGCTCGTCCCGATCGACTCGGTCCACTGCATGACGAAGGCCTACGGCATGGAGAAACACGTGAACGACATTGCCAAGCCCACAGTCAGCGGAAACGCCGAGCTTCTGGGGACCTCCAACACGCCCTACGAACGAATAACAGGAAGACTCGACGCCTTGAACCGTGACGAAGTCGTGGGTTCGGCAGCCCATATCCGTACGGCAGTTATCACCTGCACAGCGGTGGAACTTGAACCCTGTGGCGTGGGTAATGTGCTCCGTAGCAACTAGCAACGTCCGGAGGAACGGACGAGCGCTCTTGTCTACTTGGAAGCACAATCGATCGTGTTGCCAGCGATGATCACGTCCAGAGTTGTAGTAGCCATGAAGAACATGTTCGATTCGAGTTGAAACCTCCTCTTCCTCTGGATCCACGTCCTGCCACACAAGTCTCTCGCCGATAGCTACGTCACCCTGGATGATCATGATCGTGTCGTCCACCAGTTCGTAGTCATATTCGATGCCTTTGAACAGCACACCTTCTGGCTTGGTGCCAGGCTGTAGTGCACTCTTCTTCGAGTGTTTCTGTATGGGAATTTCTTCAACTGGAAGGCGACATTCTCCACTCAATGCGTGGATAACACCAGGTGCGTGACACGCAGCAGCAGCTTCATCAGCGAGTACACTCTTTTCAGGCGTGACAACACAGTGAAAGCCGTCACCAACACCTTCAGATATCTCGATGTCACTCAGCGGGGTCTTCTCAAAGCCAGACAGACAAGTACAGTCGTCAGCGGACGCTACAGGCCAAGTTGTTGCTATGGAATCGTGTGGACACTGCGAGAAATCGGCGCGAGTGGCGTTCACGGGTCTCGCGTTGCACTCTTTCTTGTGTTTTCTCACCGGTGACGTCTCATCTTCTACTTCAGCTTTGTGTCGAGCTTCTTCTTGTGCTTCGTTGAGTCCATACAAACATTTGCAGTTGGCGTTACTCTGCAGTGGCCACTGAGTGAGAACGGCAAATGGTGGACACGAATTATCGTTTGCCAGCATCCACGGGACGCAACGCTGGGCAACAGCATCAAGAAAGAACCCACGAGCGCAAGCACAGTCTTCAAAACCCCTTTCGATTTCAGAGCCTTCAAGTTTCGAGCGTTTGTACGCGTGTTCAGGGCATTTGTACGCGGACGTTCGCACACACGTCATCTCCGGCAGTTTCCAGGCGTATCCAGGGATACATTGGCACTGTTCCACTGAGTGAGGCACGGTAGCGACAGCACGGGAGAATGGCGGACACTCGTACGGTCGATTCTCCATATCCACGACCTCAAAGTTGGCGTATTCTTCCTCTTCCTCCTCTCCTCGAACGTTACTGTGCCTTCTCTTGGCTTTCTTCGCCTTCATTTGGGACACTGGCCAGCAGGCATGCGCTTCCTCGTCCCGTTTGAATTCTCCAGTTGAAAGACACTCGCAGTCGAAGAAACCTCGAGCTCGTTCTCCGATTCCGAGATCCGATCTCTTAACCGAATTAACAGGACACACGTAGGCTGCGTACTCCCGCTCACACTGTTCAACACTGTTACGTACAAAGCCCCAGCTACAGTGACAGTCTGCGAACGACTTCGGTACAACGTCAGGTGTCGGAGTAGAGTTTGGTGGGCATTGGAACTTGCCCCGAGTCTGAGTAGTGCCGTCTTCCAGTACACATTGACCGGACTTCTCCACTTTGACGTAGGGCGTAGCACACATGCAATCAGCGAGTGAACCCACTGCTGCAACGCCCTGTCTAGGCTCGTAATTACCAGCTCGAGGGCAACTGGTTAAGACACACTCATGTGTCTTTAGATCCTTCTCATACGGGTGGTAACAGTCGCAGTCTACAGGAGATTGAGGACTTGCACCTCCTCGCTTAGGTTTGTATCGTCCTGTACAGACAAACACTCCAGTATCGAGAGCATCAGCAGCTGCTTCCTCTGCGGTAGTATCCACTCCATCGTCACACAAACAGTCGTCGATCTGCTCCATGTCTCGAGGTAGTAGCATGGCGGCGCAACCTTCCGGACATACGTAGAACGCAGCTTGTACCGAAGGTAGAACGCCCCAACCAACGAGGTTGAGACTGCAAACTACTGCAGGTAGTAGCCGAGTGGAAATCATCCAGATTGAACGCGTACGTGGCGAGATACCAAGGCGAAGGGGAATCTAGAAGTGAAGGAAGAGATGACCATGATGCGGATCTTTTGATACGCGACGTTTCAAGATCAACGTAAATTAACCAATCACAAGATGGATACATGTTTGTAAAACATATGATTGGTGGAAATATGGATTCATTTTGGAGGACAATATTGTCCACATTCGGACTCGTAGTGTCCATTTCAGCTGTAGACTTAGATCTTGGACGAGCCCACGTAGATGACGTTACGTGTGAGGCAGAGGTCGACCATCTCCAGCAACGCCGTCTCCAGGTGGCGCTTGAACGTCGCAGCACTCGTCTCCGGACACACGTGGTAGCACGTGATGCTCACGTTGATGCGGTCAGGTTGCAGCGCGTAGCAGACTCCGTATCCTTCGTTGTACATGGCCGAGAAGCCACCCCAGATAGGACTAGCGCCTGGTCCGCCACTGATGTTACTGGTGGAAACCAGGTACTTCCTGCTCAACTCGAACGCTCGGTCGCTGAATAGCGAGGGCTTTGGAGTGATGCCGGACATCTCTGCAACGATCTGAAGCCCCATTAAATGGCGGTCAATACCGTCTCCAGTCAAACAGTTTTTCAGATTCTCCTTGTGAGCGTCAATGGCGGTGCGAAGAGCTTCCCACTTCTCTCCATCCGAAGCGTTGGACTCCATCGTTTTCACGAAAGCGAGCGACTCAGTAGACAGAGAACGAATTGTCTCTGTGCGTCCGTGATAGAACATCCTCGTGTGCGCCGTCTCGTAGACTGCAGGAACTTTCTTGTGCATTTTGTAGTGTGCGAACTGAATAGCCATTTGCATGAAGAAGTCCGGAGTCAACTTGTAGCGCTTGAGGAAAGCCGAGCCGTAGTGGTTGAACTGCATCGTCGCAATGTCACTATTGTGGATGAGCTTGCCTACTGCTGCACTGGCACACTCAATAGCTGTGTACGCAGCGTTGTCCAGCACCCAGTCCAGACGCTTCGGTTTCAAATTCAAAGTCGGCTTCAAGTCTGCTCGGTTCGCGAACTTGGCCTTGAAGTTCTCGTTCACGTACTTGATACAGTAGTCGAAAAGACGAACGACTACCAAAGCATCTGCCCATGCGTGTTGACCATTTAACCCGCCGCGGGCGTTCTCGTGGATAATGAGCGTGAACGGCTTGTCGTACCAGCGATTGCGTCCGTCTCCGAGCAAACAATTGCGCGCGATCTCATCGTACGTAGCTGCTGAGCTCTCGTCCATTGCAACGCAGAAAAGCGCTCTCTCAATGAGGTCGAACGACTGTTTGTTGATGTCGTCCAGAGACATAATGTGGTCTCGAGCCTTTGCCCAATTGGTGCGGTTCTCCGACGTCAGGACACTAACTGGCGGGTAACGTTCCAAGTCGAAGAGTCCCGTTGCTTCATCTCTCACGAGCTCAAATTGCCGTAAAATGTCTGCAAGAGAGACTTCTTCTCCGTTATCACCGAAAACTTGCACCGCCCACATGCAGTTGTTTCTGAGAACCAAAATGTGTTTGGCATCGTGCGGGTACGAGACCATTTCGTCACATTCTTCTCCAGGGATGACGCACGTGTTGAACATACGCGAGTACGTGTACATGCACAGGGGTCTTCCCATCATTTTCTCCGGTGGATACTTCTCCCTGAGCAATTCCACAAAAACAGATAAGGTTAAATTCGTCTAACCACCATATTTTCTCTACTTTTTTTTAACGTACTCCAGTAAATTCTTGCGGAATTTCAAGATAGCATGGGTGAAAATGGAAGCAGCTTCACATTGACTCATGTCCCGAGGCCCCCAGTTGCCAGGTAGTACTCCGTACCAATTGATATTGATAGCGGAAGGGTAGCGAGGCTGCAAATAGGCAAACGTCTCCCACCACTCCTCAATCCAATTGCGTTCCGTATCGGCTCGTTCCTGCAGAATTGCTTGAAGTTGAGGTCCCACCCCGTTAAGGAAATCGTGTGCAACAGCTTTGGTGTGGTCCAGTTCACTAGGAGTCAGTAACGGCTCGCAGCTCTTGATATATTGCTCCAGTGTCTGCTCTAGAGGGGGAAGAGGCAAGGGCGGCAGCTCGTCCTGGAACTGCATGGTACGTTCGGCCTCTTTCTTCGACATGGCTACACTCGGTTTTGCACTGGAAATGTTTGTAGGAGTCTTGGTGCTGCGAATGCCCATGCGCCGATTGAAGCAAAAGCTAAAATGGCTCGATCTTATGAAGAGGCGGTTTTTTAACGGGTCACAAACCCGTTTTTTAAAAATAACTTTAGATTTGTAAGAAGTACGACCCATGGGCCGACATATTTTTCTCGTTTGCATTTGTGTATAAACCCGTCGTGAAAGGTGCTTAGCGAAACAAAAACTTCAACGTCGAGTCAAACGTGGCAAAAGTAGCCATCTGCATCTTGTCACTTAGTTGCATCAATTGCAGTTGTATGTTACTTTCCGCATTATCAATCCCTTAGTTTTTTTTTTCACTCGTTATTGCATCTTAGACTAACGCCTCTTCAGGCGGTTTTGCTCTGTATGGTCGCTGTTATTTAGTTGCTAAAAGGGAGATCCGATGTCTATCACGGCGGTAGACTCCAGCTCTGGTCTTGGAGAATTGCAGCTATCAGTGGCAGATTTATCGCTCGAGAGAGCAAAGCTGCTCCGTCGTCCGTCCAAAGCGCTGTCTATTTCGTCTTTATCGGATGAGAGTGGGAAAGATAAAAGCTCCGTGGCAAAAGAAGCCTGTAGTGATGTGGACCGCGAACTGGCAGCCATTGAGACGCGGTTGAGTACGTTTCGAGGTCGACGGAGGAATGACAGTGGATCCACGTCACTAAATGCAGTTGCGCCACTTCAAAGGGCTCATGTCGACGAATTAGAGGCGTCGTCCTCTGATAACTCGTCGCTGATCTTTTCTAAACTGTCAAAAGCTCAACGAGAGGCAGGAGCAGTTGCGGATCAAGTTGCAACGACACTGCTCAAATGTGATGAACTGTTGCAACGTGTCAAGTCCAATGGTAAGATCGAAAGTTGTTATTTTGCATTGCAGTTTCTAACGTTTAGTTGCAATTACAGACGTATCGCGTGTTTCCTCGGCCAGCAGTTCGAGAGATCGGAGTTTTCGAGATGGAAAGAACATGGCTACATTTTCAGGTTCGGAGTTATTCGACTCCACGGCTTCTTCTCCGGTGAAAAATACCTCTGCTGTTGAGGAAGAAAGTATATTGAGCCAAAAAGCTGCGGCTGTGAAGCGGTTTGCTACGCGTTGTCAAAAAGATATCGAAGCGAGCACTACCAAGATTGAACTCCACCACCAAAAAGTGCAAAACTCGTATCTGAAGGAGTTGCAGCGTAAATATGATTCGAAAAAGCACGTGACACTCATGAATCTGCGAGAGAAATACGAGAAAGAGACCAAAGCACTCGTGAGAGCGAAGATGGAGGAGTATGAAGTCGAAGAAGCTGCTGCAGTGAAAAAATCCCGAGCTACACTCCTTGATGAGCGGAATAAAACGCTTGAAGACTTGCAAAATACGCATAATGCAGCTATAGAGGAGAGTCTATCGCATTTGGAGTTACAGTTGATTGCCGAGATGGAGACGGAAAAGCGAGAACTAAGCAATCAGCTGGAGGAGGAACGGAATCTCACACTACAGCAGATCCAAAACGACAGCCGAGCGTCTATGGAGCGTTGGGAACTCGAGCAGAGACAAAAGCTGGAACAAGAGTTGTACGACCATCGAGAAGCAGCAGTGGCTTCTGTTCTAAAGAATCAAGAAACACGAACTGCAGAGCTGAAACAGGAGATTCAGGCCTCACACTTTGAAAAAGAAGAAACGGAGCTCCAGAAACTCAAGAAAGCGCTTGCATTTGGTGCACAAGCTCAACTCCAACAACTTCGAAACCGACTGGAAATCGAACATGAAGAGAAAGTTCACGACATCAAGGCAAATGCCTCGGTTTCTTTGGAAAAGGAGGCCGAAGAGCTTAAGCAAATGCTTACACGGTCGCACCATGAACAAGAGGAGCAGTTAAAGCGTGATTTGGACAAGAAAAACCGCGTGGCGATCATGGAACTGCACGATACCATGCAAATAGCCCATCGAAAGAGTCTTCAAGCTCTGAAAGACGCCGCAGAGCAACATAGAGCCAAAGCACTAGCCGCTCATCGTCAAGATTTTGAGCTGGAATGTCGCCAAGAACTTCAGTCATTGGAGCAAACCCTTGATGTGGAAATGACTACAAAATTGCGTCAATTAGAGAGGGAGCACGGTGAAGAGTGTGAGCTCAAGTTGGAGCAATTGAGAGCGCGGGCAGTTAACCAGCACGCGCGAGAGATCGAAGCCAAACGATCTCGTATGATCCAGTGCAAGAACATTTTGCTAGCCGAGGCTACTGCGTTCCTTACTTTTGACAATAATCGTCCTACAGACGACCGAAGTTCCAGTCCAAACTCAGCTGCTTCTCACTTGTTTGAGCTGAAGAAACACTTATCGAAGGAACTGGCTCAGTACGTGGACGTGATGGTCGCTGAGTTTGACGAACTCGCTGAGGAGCAACAGATACTTGTGGCGAAAATTACTGAATCGACGCAACTTTACTTGTCCTTTAAGCGACAATGTGGTGTGCTTGAAGCGCAGTCGATCGAACTGACAAGTGGTTTGGAGACTCTACATGATCAACTTCAGAAGAAGGACGTGGTGTGTAAAAAGCTGTACGACGCTAATGAAGCGCTGCTAAAACGTCTTCAAACTCCAGTATCTGATACTTCAAAGGGTACTACCAAGAGTGTTTCGTTGTCACCTCGATTGAAAAAATCTCCAGTACTGAAGAAAGCTCTTCAAAGTCCATTTTAGGAGAAAGAACTTCCTGCAAAACAGAAAATGGAAATACCTTTTTTGTATTTTTATGAGTGAAGAAGTGATGGAGCAACGCTCTTCTTTGCCGTCAATTAATGGCAAGTTTTCGGATGAATCGATAGGACGCATAACCAATGCACCAGGTACTCGGCCATCTTCTTCAGTCTCTACAGGACGGACGTCTCGGGTTTTACCAAAAAGTGCTGGCTCGGCTTCAATTTCTCGACGCACAAGACACAGCGAAGTCGCAGTGACATCAACCTGGCAACCACCAGAAAACCAAGTGCAGAGACCTTCCTCAACGGAGCGGGTGGTGGTTCGGGCGTTCTCTGCAACAGCGCGCTATGCAGGCAAATTGGATGTCGAACGCGAAGCTCAGTTCCAACAGCAAGAAGGAGCATTTACTAAAGAACCGGAAGACGCGATACAAGGCGATGAAATCCAGCAATTACGCCATGAAAACGCTCTATTTCGACATGAGATCGATCAACTTCGAGCGAAACTAGTGGAGAAGTGCGTTCTCCTGAATTGTGTTCGATAATTTCTCGTTTGCTAATTATTTTGTTTTCACACTAACCAGGATTCGAGGTCAAACTAAGCTAGTTGCTGGTGGTCAATTTCGAGCTTCGTCAGCTTCTCCAGCACCGAAAGTTCCCACAACTTCAGGTTCTATATGCACAAGATGTTCAACAGCACGGGCGAGAGCAATCAAGGCGCATCAAGAGAGTGAAGAGGCTCAAACTGCTGCTGCTGAGCTTCGGAAATACATCGACAATGTCGAAGCTGCTCAGCAACGTTTGTGGGAGGAACAAAAGTTGCAAGCGAGTGAAATTGCGAGATTGCAGGATAAACTGGCAGTGAAAGTCGAGGAATGCATACTATTGGAAAGGGAATGTACCAAACTGGACAAACAAGTGAAGATGTTGCAGCCCGAGAACGATTTTATGGAGTTAATTGCTCAACCACTACAGGTAAAGGAATTTGTCGATAATGCGACGCAATGTGCGCTTCAACAGAGCCGCGATGAGGAAATTAAGGCGTCTCAGGTGCACGAAATAGCGCAGTTACGGATGGAGCTTGAGATTTTAGTGCAACAACTTGATGACTGCGAACGGGAATTGAAAAAAGCGTTGAGAGGCTTAGAAGACGCTCAGAAACAAGTGGAAGTACAGAAGACTCAACGAGAAAATGAAACCAAGTCGTGGTATGAGGAAAACTCAGGATACAAGCGACAAATTGTGGAACTGGAACAGATCCAGAAAACCTTAAACATATCGGTCCAAGACCTTCAGTATTCACACCAGAAGGAGCTTCAGCTTCTCCGGAAAGAGAGCCAGGAACTCCGTGGAGATGTCGTAGCTAGAGAGTCTGAACTACAACAACTGAAGCAGCAGCTGCAAGCGGAATCCTCAAAGCGTGAACAGCAGCAGCAAACACTTGTGAAAGCCTTGAAAGCTCGGATCCAACAGAAAATTGACGATAACAACAGACTGCAAGCACAGCTCCTGGATTATTCCGCTGTAAAAGTGGCAAATACTGCGATGAAGACACAAATGGAGGACCTAGAAGAGCAGGTACAGACACTTACGAAAGAAAACGCCTCGTTAACGTCCACTCTCCAGCTTCTGCACCAACAAGCAGCTGAATTCGCCCAAAGTGAACGTGAGCAATTGGTAGCTAAAGCAGCAAAGGAACAAAAACGACTATCGGAAGCTTTAGCAGCTCTTCAACAAGATAACGAATCGCTTCAATCTCGAATCTCGGAAGTCGGGGCGGAACTAGCGAATCAAGAAGTTTTGGCACAGAGACAGAAACGTTCGCACACTCGAGCCATGGAGCGTTTGATGGAATCCTCTTTACGTTTGTGTGTTGTAGCTCCGACTGTAAACGTGCAGTTAAGCACGAACGGAGCGAAGAGTAACAGTTTCTCGACGGAAAAGAATAACGAGTTGACGTCGGTCCTGTGTCGATCTTCACCCCAACAAGAAAACATTAAACGAGTGATCGAGAACGACGTGTTACCTCTATTTACAAGTGTTTTCTTGCAAACTGAGGACGACGTCAGCCCTCAAGCTAATGTACCGATGACGCGTTGGTTGCAAGATCTTCTTCAAGACATGCAAGCGCGAATAGCTGTTCAATTAGAGACGATTTACTCGTCAACTAACGTTTAGTTAGTGGTTGCAAGGTGCGCTACTAACTCACGTCGGAAAGCTGTCAGGAAGAAGGACACGTAGTTAACCCAAGCCTTGTCTTGACTCAGAGGTTTCTTCTGTACTGGCTGTTTGTCTTGAAGTTTCAGCACTGCCTCATTCTTGATCACCATTGGGTCACGGAGACTGGAAGCTACTACCTTCTCGAGCACACTGGGACTGAATTCCTGCTGATCGGCAGTTCCTTGTCGACTCATGAGCATTCCGATGTCGTACGCGTTCATGTGCCGATCCAGAACGCAGAACTTCAGTAGTGCTGTACAGGCGTGTAAAGTGAGCACTGCCTCGCGTTCCAGTTGATAATTGGCTGGGAGGTTGTCCTCAAGTAGCTTCAGGTCGAAATCTGCATCCAATGCTGCGATATATTCGCGAGCCACACGAGAAAATGGCTGCTTGGACTGAGGCCACAGAAGCCACATGAAACTGGTTTCTGCCAGCGCGGAGATCCGAGGAAGACAAGCACCGTGGTCAATTGGAACGATCGAGACCTTCTTACCTGCCACGGATTTGGTCACCACTACGTTAGACGTTTGAGATACCGTTTGAGCTGGCTCAACCACGAGCAAATTGCCTCCGTGTCGATCTTGATTGGCTAGACGAATGTCGAGAATGGCAACAGCGTGAACTTCCGCTACATTGAACAGTCCAGAACCAACGTCATCGGCTGTGTCTCGATGTGCTACGTACGCTTGAAGTGCTCCCGTTTTACGGTGCGGAGTCTCCGACGCCTGGAAGTGGAAGTCGGGGTGGTAAATTGACGCGAGCATCGTCACTGGTACTCGAGCGAAGTGCTGGTGATCCAACAGATACGCTACGACCTCCCGTAAAGCAGCGTCTCCGGCTGTGATCCCCTCGCGCATACCCAGCGCACCTGAAGGGTGTTTGCGGTATTGTTTCGGATTGTTAAGAGCATAAGCTTCTTCGTCTGCAGGCTTGAACACTCCAGTTAGGCGACGGTTCTTGGTCCGCAAGTAGTAGACGCCCCCCGTGCAGTCATCGACGGGGATAGGAGCGACACGAGCGAGCAAACCAGTCTGCACCTGGTTGGCAAGCAACGCCATCTCTTTGGCGTACAGGTGACTGCCTGTACAGGTGCTTGGCTTGAGGGCTTCGATGCTGATACTATTCCCAGAGCGCAACATTGCAAATGATGAGAATTTGGTAATAACTAAGAAATACAACAACTTACGTTGGTGCAGAGACAGCATCTTTGATTTCCTTGGATGGAAGCTGCAGAGACTTGGATGGATTGCAAGCAGGTGCTGTCGTTTTGATGTCTACACGGATTGGAGATCGGTGCAAAGCGTTGATGCTAATAGACTGCATGATGTTAGCAACAACTTCGGTTGATGCACGTGTTGGTTTGCGACTTGTGATCACTGTGGGTTGTTTCTGCAGACTGGACGCTGGGGGTTGGAGAGGGGAGTGCGCTGCTGCGACCATCGTCGGCGTCTCACCCCCTCCTTGGCTCCTTCTGCAAAAGAGGAACTGTGCTGCCTCTTCCTCGCTGTAGAGACTGATGCAACTGCACGGCACTGACCTTCCATGACCCGTAAATGCATCAGAGCACGAGGACAGGAATAAGGATGGGTACAGTTTTCGTCTACATGTGGCTACATTATTTTCCTCCAATCACAATAATCCATGATTTCAACCAATCAATTGGTTGGATACCTTCTGACACCAAGTATTTGAAGAGCACCTAGTGCATGGCTTCTACTACGTACAAGTAGTACAAGACGGAGCGGACTCTGGATCAACCAGTGGTTGCATGCACAGTAGATCTTCGGCAAAAGAGCTCACGTGGTCGACGACACGGGTATAGAGCAACGCGTGCTTGGCTCTGTAGTTCGTCCAGACGTCGATCTTTATCTTGATCTTGATGAGGGAGTAGCTGGTGGCGTGAAATGCAGCACCGCGGCAACTTGCGCGATCCTGTACGGGGCTTGCCATTGCACTTCTTGCACTTGGACTGAGGATAAAACCTTTCTTATGTAATGACTCGTAGTCTGTTTAGAAGGCTTGGTCGGTTTAAAGGCCGTCAGTCTACCGGCATCTAATCCGCAGGGTTTGGATGCGTCCAATCCCCCGTCTGCGATCTTCATCAAGCTCCGCAGCTCCGTGCAACAGCTCAATCCGCATTTGACTCACTTGCCTGCAGACCTTCCACCCCAATCTCCTACCATGAACGCCCTGATTCGTATGACCAAGCCACGTGTGGCTTCTGCTGTGCGCAATGTGCACATTGAGCGCAAGATCGAGGAACTTGGCTACACTCTGCCTGCTGTGGCCGAGCCCAAGGGTAACTACCGCACGGCGGTGCGTTCGGGCAACACTATCTACCTGGCTGGCCACCTGCCGCAGCCTGCTGGCGGTGACCTTATTCTGGGCAAGGTTGGCAAGGACCTGACGCCGGAGGAGGGCTACGACGCTGCTCACTACGTGGCTCTCAGTATGCTGGCCACCCTCAAGCGTACGTTGCTTATTAGGAATGTTTGTTGCATGATGAGGAGTACTGACGCTGGTATTTTATTGTTTTACAGACGAGGTGGGCGACCTTGACAAGATCAAGCGTGTGGTGAAGCTCGTGGGCTTTGTCAACTGCGTGGATGGCTTCACTCAGCAGCCGGCGGTCATCAACGGCGCTTCCGACACTATCGGCAAGGTGTTCGGCGACAAGGGCATCCACGCCCGTTCGGCTGTGGGCACCAACGCTCTGCCGCTCAATGTGGCCGTCGAGGTTGAAGCCGTCGTCGAGATTGAGGAGTAAACTGGATCAGGTTTACCATTCTCAACCAGGCAACTGACTGGTTTGCCATCCCTTGTTTCTTTTCTCACTTATGTAAACGGGAATGAAAAGCTATTGTACTAGAACCTGTTCTGTTGGTTGGTGGAAAGCAATGGGGTCGATCCCTGTGGACTTCCAGTAGGATGGTCCATAGTTGACGAATATCTGGTCTCCTTGCTTGATCTCCTGGATCACAAACTGTATAACAACCGTCAGTAAATCAGTGCCATGTATGACGAACAAGTTGCACACGTACGCAGAAGATCCGTAGAATCCCGTTATGAACCATTGGCACAAAGCGCGCGTTCGGAGTTGCACTGTGGTTGATGCATCGAATGACGTTGCCGTATTCGCTCGCACTCACGTACAGATCACCACCTTCGTACACGGAAGGGTACGAGATGCCGTACGGATCGAACTCGTTCACTTCACTGACGCCAATCTTGATCACGCCCGTGTATTCCCCTAGGAATTCATAACGCTCTAAATCTTCAGCTGCAAACAGTCCGAGTGGCTGCTCTTCGACGTGACTTAGTAACGAGACGTGTCCGATTGCAACCTTCGACGAGACCTCGACCGTCAGTGGCGTGAACTGCTCAAATCCATCTGCCACCGAGTCGGAGAAGCCCCAAAACGCGTAGTTTCGCAGCAAATGTGTGCGTTGGAATAGCAATTTGCTCGTGTAAGTGCATTTCATGAGCTCCTGCACTTCGTCTGCGTTGAGCATCTGCACTTCACCTGCCAAATTGTGGTATCGGAATCGGTGCTCCGTGTCCGTCAATGTCGTCTCACAAGTAAAACCGTCGTGGATAAACGCCGCTTGCTTAAGGTTTTCATCGTAGTGGTAGCACTCGTCACGGTCGAGACAGCGGAAGCCCACACAGCCCAATGCATTGCCATCAGATGCCATCGGGTCTCCAGTCGTTTGTTGCCTTTAGAAATGGCTACACAATTTGTTGTGTCCGTTCAAAAACGGCTGCACAACTGTATCAAATGGTACAGTGTACCATTTCTACAAATTACAATTTTTGTATGGCACAAAAACCAATATGACGCCACATGCTACGGTCTCGCTCACGCCGATCCTCAAGAAGCTCGTGCCGCTGTGCTTCGTGACTGGCGCTGCGATGGAAGTGTTCATGGTCAACACTGGCTTCTGTACGTTCTGCTGTATCATTGTGTTCTACTGGAGAAGAACTGGGGTAGAATGGATTGAGAGACTAATAACCTACTCTCTTTTTGACTGCTGCAGACGACATCGTGACGGTTAATGAGGCGGAGCGTCGCCAGCTGCGCGACGAAGAGCGCCGGGAGTACTTGGAGGCCAGGGCTAGAGCCGCTAGGGACGAGTGAGCGGCGGAGACTCATAGACGTCACTGTTTCCTGTTGTTTTGTTTTCCGTGGACTCCATCTCTCGCTCAGCTTACCCTCACACTGCTCAGCTTTTCTGTCCTCACATCGACCTTTGCTCTGCTAAGCTTTGCGTGCCACGCGCTGGAGAACCAGTTCCAGTTTAGGCACGCGGTAGCCACCTCGATCCTTGGGACGGTTCAACGCGTACCGCGTTGAGATCTTCGTCGTTATAGCGTTGTTCTGTGTGCGCAGGATCTCTGCAGCTTGCACAGCCGTTGTGATGGCCGCCTCAGACGCTTGTAGTCTGACAGTCTCTTGCTTCTGCACCGTGAACTTCGAATTGATGATATTGGCGTAAAATACTACAAAGTACCCATCTTAGCAAAAATGAGGTGAAAGCAAGAGAGGAACACATCATACCTGCCGGTTTCCGTGTCGAGACCGTGACCAGATCGTCTGTGTATCTCGCAAGACGAGGCCCAGGAAAGACTTTCTCGAGCGGCTTGAGCTGTAGCTCCTTGATCAGCTGGTCGAAAGTCTCCTTGACTGCTGACCACTCAGATACCTGAACCAAACCGCTTCGAGACTCAGTAGCAGCTTTCGACCAGGGCACGGAGCCAACAACGATCACATGACCGACATGCTCCGCTGCTTCAGTCAAGGCTGCAGTATCAGACCCCACTGCAATCTTGACCTTGAGCTCGTCATACAGCTCCTTCTTGCGGGCCACCAAGTGCTCCGGTTTGTCCTCGTCCACGAACACGAGTTTGTCAAAGACCCCAGAGAAGTGGCGGTCCAGCCACTCACGAGTCTGTTTCTCTACGAAACGTGGACGGTCCGTGATGGCCAACAGTGAAAAGTGCTTGCGTAGTGGCTTCAGCACTTCCAGAGCACCTGCCACTGCCTCCAGCTCCGTCTCAAACTGCTTCGACTCGTAGAACTTGTGCGTCTTCGTATCTGCATCACCATCACCCCAGACACTCGTCCAGGTAGACGACGCAATTTCCTCCACATTAATCTACATAAGAAATTAATTGCAGTTTCCTTTAGTTTACACCTTCTAAGGATCGAAAGATCGCAAATTAGCTTTAACCTTCGTGCCATGCTCAGCTTCATGCCATCTCGCCGCACACGGTAGCAGCTTGGTGAGTGTGTGGTCTACATCAACCACAAGCGTCACGCGGTCACCTCCTGATCGTCCGTAGCTCGTCATAACCAAAAGTTAAAGGAGCTCTTAGGGTCTAGTGGCTTTTGTCGTCGGACCAAAATGATTGAAGTTGCAGGATTCAGATCGTACTTAGTAGAAATCATCTGAGGACATCGGACTCAGAGCTGATTCCATACTGGAGATACCCACGACGCAAAGGATGGCGATGCTGAACGTTAGCGCGCTCATCACGGGCTACGACACGGTGGGGGACCACACGGAGTTCATCGTGGAGGTATGTGTGCATGTGTAGCTTCTGATTCTGATTTCCTAGTGCTAATTCTGCCTCTGCTGCTTCAGATCTCGTGCAACGGCGGTTTGTGGCGCATTTCCCGACGTTTTAGTGACTTCGACCAGCTGCACTCGCGTCTTGTTCGACGTTTTGGGGACCTCATTGAGGCTTCTTTGCCAGAGAAGCAGTGGTTTGGCCGGTGTGTTCAAGTTGGAGAAGAATCAGGTCGTGGAATTCCGTGATGAGAATGGGAACGCTTTTAAAGCAGCTCACAGGGAGGAGAAGAAGGGCTTCAACTCTTGACTAGTCGTTCCAGACGGCTTTGTATTGATCTCCCTGGTTTCTGTCGGCGTTGCAGCTCGTGGGGACCTCTGGTGTTGAAAAGGAAGAGAGGAGACTAGTGCTTTATCTCTAGTCGAGGACTGTAAAACCACTTGATCTTATCTGACAAGAGCAAAAGGACCCGAGCTGTGACTGTGGACGGAGGAAGGTTGCAGGTCCAAAGCACTGGAACGCCTAGCAGACCCCCTTCCTCTCCTGTGGTGCAATCCCAATGCCTGAGAATTCCACGACGATTTACTTGAGGACTGTTGAGTTAGGGGCACTGACGATGTGTATTTGTTCTAGATTCGATCCGAACTTCTTGATTAAGCGTCAAGCGAGTCTACAGGAGTATCTAGGTATGTGGACCCTAGTTTCAATCTTCTTTAATGATATGCTAACAAGCGTTGCAGATGGACTGCTGCAGGTGCCTGGTATTCTGGATGATGCCTCTTTGCAGCACTTCCTGGAGCTGGAGAAGCATTTGGATCTGCACAGCGAGTTGGGAATGGGTGGTGCTGGCAGCAATGGACGATCTAGCGGCATGTGGTCCGGCAAGGGAGTGCTGAGCGAGAACGACCGTCTCAGTGGCATCGTAGAGAACGCGGCGCAAGCCTTTATCGACATCAGTGAAGTGCCGGAGCCGCTTGAAGCCGAACAGGCTGTGCAACGCAAGAACGAGATTGTGACAGCCTCGCAGAACCTTTTGAACGAGCAGAAGCTGGGAGAACAGTTCACGGCGCAGCTCTCGACACTCCGTCTTCCCCGCGTGCAGGCACAACCATCGAATGAGGAGCTACTGTCGCGTCTAGATGCTGGTAACGAGGACGGTCTGACGTACGAGCAGGAACAGGAATTTCTCTGGGGCATCCTGGAAAAAGCAGAAACTTCGCTTCACATGGAGATCACGCCACCGTCCGTCGACTTATTAGCCGTGATGACAGTGTCTGCACCGGAGACGCCTGCAATTGGATCGAACGGATCTCTGCCGAATGGAAATGGCGCGCTTGAGGCTGGTTCATTGGATGACAGAAGCAGCATCGGCAATGGATCCTTCAGTTGAAATAACCAGCTCACCTCACACACTATGGATACCATCATTTCATCGAGCCTAACGGAGGTATGTTTTACTTAATGTAATGAACGGACTTACTTCTTTGGATGCTCTCCGTGCTCTTTTGCTACTTGTTGACTAGAACTCAGGACCTGATTGTAATCGCGAAGCTTTTTGTCCAGTTGCTGCTGCAGTTCTTGGTGTTGAGATCGACGTGCCAACAGCTCGGCGTCTTCCTCAACTAGATCAACTTTGGTTTGTGGCGGAATTTGTGCGACTTCAGCCAACGCGAAGGTATCAATAGCGTCGTCATACTGCAGCGAGAGCTCGTCGTCGTACGCTGCGTCTTCAGCCTGTAAGTTGTGCACGAGCTGCTCGTTGCGGACCACTTGAAGCTGTGACGTGTTCTGAATGAGTTGTCTCCCCATGAGCTGCAGCATCTGGTCGAGTTCTGCCATTTTCCGTCCGACAATGTGCTGATGCTGCCTCATTTTGCGGAGCTCCTTGTCTTTAGCTGCTTCCAGCGCCTTCAACGAGTTTGCAAGTGTTAGTTGAAGTTCCTCCGACACCTGCTGGCGCAGTTTCTCAATCTCTTGGAGCTGTCGATCAAGCACGCGACGATCCAGTTCACCCACTGCGGCTGTCATTTGTTGGGCACTTTGGCTTGCAGTAGTCGCGATATCTTCATGAATCCCGCGTTGGTCGACTCGAATTTTCTCCAAAGCCTCTTCCTGGGAGCGAAACTGGTAATCGATGCGACTGTGAGCTTCTCTGCACTGGCGAGCAACATCTACTCTGTCAGCTGCAACCGTCACGCAAAGCTGCTCTTGGATCTCCTTCTTGACATCATCCAGCCGCTTCTGCTGGGCCTCTAACGCATCACAGCAGAGCTTGATCTGGATGTCCATTGCCCCTATAGCCTCTCTCTGTCGCTGGTTCTCTTGATCTAGAGTTGCTTGCAGACTGGTACGTGAATGCTCCTGTACTTTGGCTGTCCAGGTCTCCATTTCTAAGCGAAGAAACGCCTCTTGTTGAGCTTTGAAGTCTGATGTTGAGGTGGAAAATGTCTTCTCTAGCTCTTGGCATTGGTGTTGAAGACGCTCCTGAAGCATCAGTACTTCCTGATCGAAGGCTTCTTTCGTGCACTAGACAAAAAACAAACAAATTAGAGATGTATAGGAGTTGAATATCTTCAGCATCTCCTTACCCGCTTACGTATTGCTTCTTCCAGTGATCTCTGCTGTTCTACTACATCTTCTGCGTCTGCCTTCTGATCGATTGCAGTCACGATATGCCCCAATTCTTCTTCCAGTAGATTTAATCGACGTTCTACCTTAGTTATTGAGATTTTCTCTTCAGCTGTAGAGTGGTTTTTCATCGGGTTTTGAATTTGACACTCTAATTCTTGTAGACGAGCTTCGAACTGTTGCTTTGCGGACTCTTCTTGCTCGTTCGTTCTTGATTAAAAAAAAGTTTTTGAGTCTTTGAATTCAATTTACCAACAAATTAGTTGCATACACTTACACTCGAAGCTGCTCGCTCATCGCGTTTAATGTTTGTGCAATAGCTTCCAAATGCTGTTGTTGGCGTTGACAGTCCCTCGTTTGTATAGCAACAGCGTTGTGTAGCTCCTGCAGTGCACATGATGAACATTAACTACAGTAGTTCGACCAAACGACATCTACAGCATTAAACAAAACTCTACCGACACACGATCATCGACACCTGCGAAAACATTCCATAAGCTCCGGAAGCCGAAGCGCAGAACTTCCTGAATGTTTTCCCACGCTCCATCGCCTCGCTCCAACTCGTCCAGTTCCATACGTGTAGCCATGTGTCCGGTGGATTGAAGTGCACGATCTGGATACAATTTTGACGCAGGCGTTCAGGGACCAAGGCGAGGCAAGGCCGCCATCTGGAGACGGAGGTCATCTCGCGAGTTCTAGAGCTAGGACTCTTCGCTAGTTGTCCTGCAATGAGTCCAAAGAAGAAGATGCCTAAAGACATCCAGATTGCGCCGAGCTCGAGCGCGTTCAGCTGTCACTGCTAGCTACGTGTTGTACGCTCGATCGATAGAGGTGAATTTGCTGCCCTTCGTCCACCTTGGCGGTCTGTCTTAGCTGGTGGACACTGTTTTCTGCTGGCAACGTTACTGTGATCCTTTCACCACGTCCAAGCACGATACAGTTTACGATTTTTGTTGCCATTGTGTGCCGACGTTGGAGCTTACGTAATGGAGAGCAACATGCGGACAAGTTGTTCATGGCAGAAGAAGTCAGGCGCAACATTTTCACAAGGAGCATTCACATTCGGTACAAGATCAGCTCGTTTTTCCCGATCAAAATCTCCGACAAGTCGATTCACGTGCGGGTGATAGAGCTGGAGGGGGCGCTGGGTGTGTGATGCTGCTGTGTTTTAGTGTCCTCACTAAAGGACTCACCATTGTCAACAAATTCTGTTGAGATATCAACGTCTTCAAATCGTCGACTGTTTTGTCCACGTGCTTGTGGAACAGTTCAACAACGTTGCACACAGAGTTTGTTCGCGTTCCGAAGGGTGATACACGTGCTGGTGGGTTTTGAGTGAGCTCACCGGGTATGTCATGCTGCTGTGTTTCATTGACTGTGGTTTCGTATCATCAAAAACTCTGGCGAGATATCGGCAGAAGTGAGGGCTTGTTAGGGTTCATTTTTGAATTTACTCTCGACAGCTACGAGAACGAAGAAGGCTAGTGGCGAGTTGAAAGTGCTGGTTTAAGAGTTATTTGGTGGTGCATGAGCTATTCTCCTGTTGGACGACCAAGTGTGACCATTAGCGCTGTTTACGAGAATGTATTCGATGCAACCTATCAGCCCTCATCACTCACCTATTGATGCGGATGTCAAACGGAGAGTTTCGTCCCAACAGGAATGCGTGTATTTCTTCTCGTCTCTTTCAACCTTGTAGCTGTAACAGCAACATTTTCAGGTTGATAGAGACCAGCAGATGTAGATACATTCGTGTTGCGACGAAACTTCTCGTTTGACAGAGTTTCGCGGCGAGGTAAATGCAAGTGGCGAGTTGCAAGAACAGCATGAGAAAGTAGTAGATTGGCAGACGAAAGTTCGAGCGAATGGATCAACTTTTTGAACTATTGAGAGCTCCACCATGTGTAAAAGGCTTCCCAAGTCACGAATCCCGTTTTCCAGGGATCGAGACTACGTGCCACAGCCTGCAGTTTCTTCGGAGGTGTCGTGATCCCCAGTTGTGCTGCAACACTGGCGAAAGCTGCGTACGTGACTTTGGCATCTCGTTTGCTTTTGTTTCTCTTAGAAGCGTTAACCCCCGGGGGTCCTCCCGCAGCTTTGAGGAATTCCCGCCATGCTGCATCCTGCCGCATCTCGTGGGTTAGTTGCTGTAATACTGCGAAGGTGAGTTTGTGACTGACACGATTCCCGCAATAGCGTTCATGCAGTTTTAATCGTTGATCTTTCTCCAGTGCCAAGTACTGCGCCATGATGATTGCAGGTGACACAAATTGATCTTCAGGTACAGGCCCAGTAACACTGGGAATAGCGATCTCCTGCGCTACAGAATGGGCAGCATTGGTCATGACGAGTGTTTGGCAGGCATTTACCAGACCTGGCACTGTGGGGTCGATCGTGTTTGATCCAGTAATGGCAATCGTAGTCGTGGCTTCCGTTTGTGCGTCTCCTTTGTTTTCTGGTGGATGAACACGTCTTCGACTACGAGTATCGGGAATGTCGGCTCGTGCACTGTGTGGCCTTCGAGCTGCGAATGCATTGGTTGCAGCGCATCCGTACACATTCGCTCGCTCTCGAATGATATGACGATCAGTTGGTGTTCGTGCAGATTGTGGTCTTCGAGAACACGGAGCTTTGGGAGGAAGTTGAGGCACAGATACTGGTGCAACGATAAATTCAGACCTGTTGCGTAGGCTGTCTGCAGATTCGCGTTCCTCTTTGAGTTGCTGCATGAATTCTTCCTGTCTCTCTATTTCTGCATCTTGTTGCACCTGCTTCCACCATTGTGCACGTTCATGCCGCTCCTGTCTCACTGCAATTCGACTCTGCCAACGATACTCTTTGCGCTTGACTCGCTCCTGAACTTTAAGCTGTCGGTCGTGTCTCCTGCGTTCCAATTCCTGTTGTCGTTGGGTAGCAAGTTGTTGCTTTTTCACGCGGTTCTCCGCTGCTTTTTCGTGCGCTTTGTATCGTTCTTTTCGTTTCTTCTCTAGTTGCTGCCGTGTTAATTCATCTAGCTCAATTGAAGACTGCTGGAGCTTACGGAACAGCTTCCTCTTCTCTTCCAGATCGCGTTGTTCTACTGCACTCAGTTGATTCTCCGTTATACTCTTCAACCGATTGGACATGGGCACACTTTCAGCCACTTCTTCAGCGACCTCCGATGGTCGGTTAGCGATCAAAGGAAGTTGTTGTCGAAGTTGATTCAAGTCACGAAAGCTGTGGAAGATACGAGGGCTGTTGGATAAAGACACCAGAGCGTTCTTGCGAGCTATCAGCACCGACGGATGTGAATGTTCACCAACAGAGTGATGTCTGCGCTCGTTCTGGTGATAAATGTGCGATTCCTCGTCAGGTTTTGAGTCAAGACTTTGACGCCATTTACTGAGGAATACACTCCAACTGATCGGATGGATTTCAGTCAACTCGAGAGGGAGTAGATACTCCCAAGGCGTTGAGGTTATTGAGATATTGTTCGAGTTGCTTCCGACTTTCCGTCGAGAGAGTTCGAGTCGAGTCACGTATCCACTCGACAAGACTCGTAGGTTGGCTTTAAGCCCTTCAGGAATGTCTCGATGCTCCAGTAACGTCCCGACAAGTGTCGATTCCCAAATGTAGGTTGTTGCTTGCTGCTGAAGTTGCATCTTGTCATTGTCAAGAGTCAACCTCCGAAAAGCTCCATCAATTGTTTTACACGCATCAGCACCAAAGCGTTTGAGCATTTCCTCAGCATTCATGTCGGTGCAACACCAAATAAGCAGCTCATTCCAGGTCACCATGCGTTCAGGGGAGGCATTTAGCCAACTCAAAAGGTTACGATACCCTTGATTCATTTCTTCACCTCCAACAGAACGGTTATATGCTCCTTCCAGAGCTTTCATCAACGCTGCAGCGTTACTTTCTTTAGCTCGAAATGCAACTTTCTCGAATGCTGTGTGAACCTGCTGAAGACGTGATAGTTCAGCTTCAGTTCGAATCGATGTCAGGATTTCCTGCAAGAAATAGGCGTCCTGTTCAGGAAACTGCATCTGTCTAGGGACGAGGTAGAAACCAACCAGATTGTCGTTAGGATCTGGGATATCCATTAGGTCCGTCGATTCTGACGAATCGTTCACGAAATCGTGGAACCAACACACAGGGAGAAAATCACTACAACCTCCAGCATAATAACGACCGATTCGGCTGTAAATGGACGCGTAGTTATCCTTGATCACGTCCGAAACGAAGTCCACCAAGCCGCTTGTAGTAGTAAATAGTCCGCGCTCTTCACATTGAGCTTCGTAGCGATCTCGTAAGCATGGAGGGATTGAGAACACGTGCACCCAACCGACAGTAGCTCCAATCTGTTCTTCATCTCCATTGACTTGACTTTGAATGATCAATTGC
This sequence comes from Phytophthora citrophthora, assembly GCA_031305395.1. Lineage (NCBI taxonomy): Eukaryota > Oomycota > Peronosporomycetes > Peronosporales > Peronosporaceae > Phytophthora > Phytophthora citrophthora. Next base: position 1,963,416 of record JASMQC010000004.1, on the reverse strand, counting down.
TGGTTCCTGAGGTTCTCGTACGTCATCAAGCACAACACTCGCGCCGCTGCAATACGCAACGTCCGGTCGGTTGACCGCAGATCATCAAAGAGAGCGTTGATCAGTGAAGAAGTTGCAAATCGAGAGGTGATCCCATTACGGGGACCTCCGAAGAGTTGACCCACTTGTTTCTGCATCTCCTTGGACTCGCTGCACTTCGTTGATAGCATCGAGTACGTGTGGAGTCGCAGACGAACATCGTCACTTGCAAGTCCTCGTCGAACTTGATCTTGCCATGACAATACACTTAAATCGTTCGAGTCGAATTCCTCCGTAGACATAGACAACAATGGAAATAGATGAAGAGTGACGAGTATGAGCTTTGCATTGCATCCAAATTAGAATAGACGGACACACTACACTGAGACGAAAGTTGGTCTAATAGACAACTTAAGCCGCCAATTTCTTGGTCACCTCAGCGAACGACTTGCCCTGCGTCGTGGCAACCGTCAGCTCGAGCTTCGATGGCTGGCGAGAACCGTCACCGTTCGCCAGGGTGCCGGCACCCCACGGGGATCCGCCGTGGATCTCCTCCATGTTGAAGAGCTCCGGGGCACGGTAGCCCAGAGGCACAAAGGTCAGACCCTGGTGAGCCAGGAACGTCAAAGCAGTGAAGGCCGTGGTCTCCTGGCCGCCGCCCTGGGTGCCCGTGCTGAAGAAGATACCGGCAGGCTTGCCAACCAGAGCACCAGAAGCCCACAGGCCACCGGCCGAGTCGAAGAAGGCCTTAACCTGCGAAGGCAGCGAACCGAAACGAGTGGGGAAGCCGAACAAGATACCGTCCGCCTCCTTGAGCACGTCCACCGTGGCGATGGGGTGGTCCTTCTTGGGAGCAGCGTGAATCTGGGTCAGCAGCTCCTCCGGAAGCGTCTCAGCCACCTGGTAGATCTCGGCGGTGACACCGGCCACGGACTCAATGCCCTCCTTGGCGGCTTCAGCCAGCTTGGCGACGTGGCCGTAGGTGGAGTAGTAGATGATAGCGATCTTGGCCATGGTGGTTGGTAGGGACTTGAGCTAGACAAGGTAGATTCAGGAATGAAGCAGTTTGGGGTGCGTGGCGCAGCGAGGAGGGCAACAGGGGGCAAAGGGAGCATGTACCTTGACCTCAGCCTTGAAGTACGTCATGACCTGTGTCATTGACAAAGCCAAGTTGAAGCACTAACCTGTTTAATTCGATTTATATCTTGAAATGATATGATTAAATGAATGCGTTTTTAATTGATTTGGTTCAACTGGGATTTTAAAATGAATATCCTTGCATATCCGATAAAGTGGAAGACAGAGACCTGATTAGCCAATCGACCGATCATGAGTGACGTGGCAAGTGAGCGTTGCGCATTGGCCCCATTGTCCTGATTAGTGAAGGTGCGTCAAACTTGCTTTTCCCACCACGAAGAACTTGACCAGAATAAAAACAAGGACCTTCTCGGACAATGGACACCAAAAGCTGAAAAACACGCAACCTCCTTTTTACTGTAGTAGCGACTCGATGGACTTGAGGATCGATGTAGCCGTAGGTCTCTTTGACGGATCGTCCTGCAGACACTGTTCTTGGATGCATTCCAGTTCAGGTGGAAGAGCGTAAATCGGTGCTGTCTCCAACAAGAAACCCACGCTCCAAATGTCAACTTTGACTGTGTGAGTCGAAGAAGACGAAATCTCGGGAGCGTGCGACTCCGCTTGCAAATGAGTTACTTTCTTAGCCGGCGATTCTGCTCCCTCGTCGAAATCGATAAGAAACCACTTCTCTTCGTCTGGATACTTGAGCACATTGTCCCATCGCAAGTCTCGATGCATGAGATTGATGGCGTGCAGTGCCGCTAGTGCTTCGAGAATATCACGCAAGGCCATCAAGAACTGATGGACGTTTTTAAATGAGGAAAATCGACCAATAGGTGCTAGCACCACTGTGTTCCTGTCCAGACTTGTATCATATAGCTGTACAACGTTCGGGACGGAATGTTTTTCCATCTTACAATGCAATTCGCTCAGATTGAGAATGATGCTGTGACTTGGCATGTTCGGGGGGTAAATTTTCTCTACACAATCTTCTGCAAACGCAAGCTGCACCCCATTTTCTCGTTGGATAATACCGTACTCGACGATACCCAGTGGTGGGATGAGATCCGCAATTGGTCTGAAGAGAGTCGAAAGGTTAAGCAGAGCCAAGAGAAACGTCAGTCGGTCATGGAGATCGCCCATATTGTATGTTTCGATGACTTCCGCTTTCGCAGCAAATTCCAGTTTCTCGTCTTTTCGAATAGCAACCAAACTCACCTGCCGTCCAGCAGTAGCGTAGCCCAAAATGTACGGTGCAGCGCCGTATTTCCACGTTAGATTATCGTGCAGTTCTTTAACCGGCACTCGCAGCGTTCCACCTGGTTGTTCTTCCCCACGAAATACGCACATATCGCAAAGCTCGGGGTAGAAGCAAAAGTTTGGTCGATAGAGTTCCGCTAGAATAGATTCAACCTTCTTGTTGCGTCGAAACTTTCCGTTTATCACTCGCATCAACAGCCCAGTAATGAGGGAATCCCACAAATACTGATAGGTTCCCTCAATCGCATTCTCATAGCCAACCACGATGGGGTCAATAAAGGATCCCACGATCGTAGCAGTTCGGTGCGAAAGTCTTCCGCCCAGAGGAGGTTCGTCATCAAAAAGCTTGTTCAAAACACTGGTATTCTTCCCAGTAGTGTTATACACTTGTACCAAAGTGTATAAACTATCGTCGATGGGAATTTTGACCCGAAGCTCCCGTTGTAGATGCTCCTTTAGCTCCTTGCAAGTGGATGGGAGGGCTGCCACTTCCTCGTCTTTTACAGCCAACATCCAGGCGTCTGGAAAGTAGTCAACTCCCCACCTTTTTCTCTTTTTTGTGCTCTCAAGTGCCTTTGGAGTCTCCACCAGCACATAGAGTGATTCATCAGAGATTTTACTCGGTAGAATCGCGCTGATCTTCTCCGACGGATTGTTTAGTTCCTCCTTCGTGTAGAAATGATCGGATTTCTCGGGGACTTCCTTCTTCCGCATTTGGAGCGAAAGCAGATCTTTCGACTTGAATCGGGCGTCATTTTCCGTTGCCAGGAAGAGCCGCAGTCTATCTGCTTCGACATTCTCCAAGTCGTTTGGCTTCGTTTCCTTAATTGCTTTTTTCAAAGCGTAAACGGAATCGGAAGCGCCAATGTTCACTTCGAATGCGCTGTCCGCATCCACAATCGTGCAGAAGAATTTCACCATCTTTCTTTAAGCCGGAAGAAATTGGAATGAGGACAAACGAAAAAAAAAAACTCCGTGTGATACAGTCGGAAATTGAAGGTTTCTTCACACATCAAAACACGTTGATTGGACTGAACCTAGTGTATTTCGACAACTATGCCCACAACTAAAAACTAAACTGACAATTTCTTGGCGATCTCCGCGAAAGACTTGCCCTGCGTCGTGGCGATGGCCTTCTCCAGCTTCGACACCTGACGAGAACCGTCACCGCCCGCAATGGCACCAGCTCCCCACGGAGAACCGCCGTGCACTTCCTCCACGTTGAACATCTCCGGAGCACGGAAGCCCAGCGGGACGAACGTCATGCCCTGGTGCGCCAAGAACGTCACAGCCGTGAACGACGTGGTCTCCTGACCGCCGCCCAGCGTGCCCGTGCTGAAGAAGATGCCGGCGGGCTTGCCAACTAACTCGCCCTTGGCCCACAGACCGCCGCACGAATCGAACAGAGCCTTGACCTGAGCGGGGAAAGCGCCGAAACGAGTGGGGAAGCCGAAGAGGATGGCGTCCGCCTCCTTGAGCGTCTCGGCCGTGGCCACTGGGTAGTCCTTCTTGGGTGGCGCGTGCATCTTGGAGAGGATCTCCTCGGAGAGCGTCTCAGCGACTTGGTAGACCGTGGCGGTGACACCCGGCACAGACTCGACACCGGCCTTGACAGAGTCGGCGAGGGTGGCGATGTGGCCGTAGGTGGAGTAGTAGATGATGGCGACGTTGGTCATGTTGCTGTCTTGGAACGTTGCGTGCTGTGCTTCACGAAGAAAATTGATTAATAACTTTTGCAGCGACCAGTGTTCTATTTGGGCCGTGAATGCACTCCTGTCAACGACACCGAGCGTGAGATACAACTCGTTCCAGGTCTGCACCTGGGAGAGCTGCCTGTTTGCTCATCAAACTTTGCTGCCTGGTAAACACAACAACATCGAACCGAAACGTCGATCACTACAGTGGCGATCACTGGGACTGTTGAGCTGCTTCAGCGAGATCCTGGCACTGGCCCGTGGCGTTGCACTTGTCGACGCATTCCGCCGTCGCACTTCGACCTGGCAGCCAATCAGCGCGCGATGCTGTTGTCTACGTCTGCCGCTCATGCAATAAACATCGCTACCTGACCAATCAGCGGCCTTGGTGGACGCCGAAACGGCCACGTCACGGCTCAGACGACGAGATTGCGCGATCCAAGCGCACCCAAGCAGAACAGAGAGTGGACTCCCTTCCTGATTTCGGGTGACCCACACCATGGAGTGTCTTTTTCGTGCGCATAACGTGGACTGATCCTCATCATGGCGCCGTGCACGAAAGTCCCTCCCATCTGGACAGCTTTCGCTCGCACTTGCAGGCTGCCGCAGCGCCTTGATCTTGCGCCGCAAGTTCACGCCAACAACGTCTCCTTCTCTCTCTCTCTCTCTCTCCTCATTTCTAAATCTCCTCTCTTCTGCTCAAGTTCAGATAGAACCCTACCCTACCAAGCAACATGGCCAAGATCGCGATCGTGTACTACTCGTGCTACAACCACATCTCGACGATGGCCGAGACGGTCAAGAAGGGCATCGAGTCCGTGGAGGGTGTGACCGCCGAGATCTACCAGGTGGCTGAGACGCTTCCGGAGGAGCTGCTGACGGCCATCCACGCCGCCCCCAAGAAGGACTACCCGATCGCCACCCCTGAGACCCTGAAGGAGGCGGACGGCATCCTGTTCGGCTTCCCGACGCGTTTCGGTTCGCTGCCGTCGCAGATGAAGGCGTTCTTCGACTCGTGTGGCGGCCTGTGGGCCACTGGTGCGTTGACGGGCAAGCCCGCTGGCATCTTCTTCAGCACTGGCACCCAGGGCGGCGGCCAGGAGACCACGGCCTTCACGGCTTTGACGTTCCTGGCTCACCAGGGCATGACGTACGTTCCGCTAGGCTACCGCGCCCCGGAGCTGGCCAACATGGAGGAGATTCACGGCGGTTCGGCCTGGGGTGCCGGCACCCTGGCGAACGGCGACGGTTCTCGCCAGCCGTCGAAGCTCGAGCTGACGGTTGCCACTACGCAGGGCAAGTCGTTCGCTGAGATCGCCAAGAAGTTGGCTGCCTAAGCTAATGTACCAGTAGCAATTCGTAAGACGGCGCTAGTGCGTCAGGACTAGAAGCGTGCACGCACCTGTGCGTTTGCTGCTCAGTTTTGCTATAGCATGCTATTCTGATGCAAAACAATATAATTTCCGTTTTGCTTGTTTAATGACTTGCTTAGGCTTAGAAGTTGTACTCGTTGATCTGTGTACGGACGTTGTTGGTTGGTTCCTGCGTCCAAGGTGTTGGTTCACATTGTGGCCCACGGTCGGAACCAACAGGACGTCTAACGCTACATGTGCATGTGTGTTATTCGCACTTGCAGCATCGAGTTCATATCCCATGCAACGGAAGTCATTGCTCTCAGCAGTGCTGAGCCACCTCTGCGCACACTAGTGTCTGTGCGCTAGGCAGAGGAAGTCGTGGTGCTCATGGACAAACGGACCGCAAAGCCCCGCATTAAAATACCAATTGTTAACTGCTTACTAAGACTCAGCTACGAGAGTACATATAGGCTGGTCCCCACCCTGTCTGGAATGAGTTCCCAGGTTGGGAATCCCAACAGCGGAACAGCGGAACAGCAGAACGCATCATCAGCGTAAGCGAGGTGGGTCGGATGCCACGTCAGAGCGTATCTTTCGATACCACAATCACGTCGTTGCCCTAGCCGCATAATCGTTGTCAGACCTCTGCAAGTCGCAGAGCGCAGTGCGATGGTCACAATGATCATGACCCGATCAACCAAAATACTACAGCGTCGAGCACTCATCAGTGGTTTTCTCGTGAGCCACGCCGTCTAAGCCATTGTGCTAGTCCAACCTGTGGTCCGATAGGATTCATTCTGCAATTGTCCAGTCGTCGAGCACATCAAGCTACGAGCCACACCCCCAAGACAGCAACATGACCAACGTCGCCATCATCTACTACTCCACCTACGGCCACATCGCCACCCTCGCCGACTCTGTCAAGGCCGGTGTCGAGTCTGTGCCGGGTGTCACCGCCACGGTCTACCAAGTCGCTGAGACGCTCTCCGAGGAGATCCTCTCCAAGATGCACGCGCCACCCAAGAAGGACTACCCAGTGGCCACGGCCGAGACGCTCAAGGAGGCGGACGCCATCCTCTTCGGCTTCCCCACTCGCTTCGGCGCTTTCCCCGCTCAGGTCAAGGCTCTGTTCGATTCGTGCGGCGGTCTGTGGGCCAAGGGCGAGTTAGTTGGCAAGCCCGCCGGCATCTTCTTCAGCACGGGCACGCTGGGCGGCGGTCAGGAGACCACGTCGTTCACGGCTGTGACGTTCTTGGCGCACCAGGGCATGACGTTCGTCCCGCTGGGCTTCCGTGCTCCGGAGATGTTCAACGTGGAGGAAGTGCACGGCGGTTCTCCGTGGGGAGCTGGTGCCATTGCGGGCGGTGACGGTTCTCGTCAGGTGTCGAAGCTGGAGAAGGCCATCGCCACGACGCAGGGCAAGTCTTTCGCGGAGATCGCCAAGAAGCTCTCGGTCTAGGTTAGGATAGAGTGGCTTTTTTTGTTGTTCTAGGAACGGCTTGCAGAAGTTGAAATGAAAAACGAAAACGATTCTACTGTGTCTACGTGTAAACAACACGACGAAGTGATACACCGCTACATAGATAATTCAATAAAGCTTGACATCGATGCACCTCACCTTAGAATGAAAACGAGTGATTCACTGCTATACATATAGTTTCGATTGACTATCAATAAGCGATGAGGAACATGGGTCTAGCTGATGCAGCAATAGTAGCGGGAATGCCTCTTGGACTCCAAGTCGATGCGTATTCTCCAACTTGGAACATCATAGCTGGTAGTTCCGGTAGTATGGGTTTTCGAACTAATTATGTAGGAACAGTAAAACACAATCCATGTGCATACGCATGTGCACCTCAACAAACCTAAAAAATACTCTGTTTTGATGTTTGAAGAAACTATCAAATTATGCGTATCGGGTCATTTCTGGAAAACGAGGACCGTCACGAGCACTGTTCATTGACCTACTACACCCGGACGTGGGAACGCTTTAATTTTCACGCGGAAGTAGCGTAACGCAATACTAAGTAAATCAGAAAATACCCCCCCTCCCTCCCAGAGACTTGTCTGCGACCTGTGGGGATCGAATCAAGTGCTTACTAACAAACAGATACAATACGATAATTTTATCGCATGCATAGTCGATTGGACAAGACGAGAGACAGATGAAAAATGAATCAACTAAGGCCTTATGCGCAAATCCAAACTGGTTTAAAACTAAGCTGACAATTTCTTGGCGATCTCCGCGAAAGACTTGCCCTGCGTCGTGGCGATGGCCTTCTCCAGCTTCGACACCTGACGAGAACCGTCACCGCCCGCAATGGCACCAGCTCCCCACGGAGAACCGCCGTGCACTTCCTCCACGTTGAACATCTCCGGAGCACGGAAGCCCAGCGGGACGAACGTCATGCCCTGGTGCGCCAAGAACGTCACAGCCGTGAACGACGTGGTCTCCTGACCGCCGCCCAGCGTGCCCGTGCTGAAGAAGATGCCGGCGGGCTTGCCAACTAACTCGCCCTTGGCCCACAGACCGCCGCACGAATCGAACAGAGCCTTGACCTGAGCGGGGAAAGCGCCGAAACGAGTGGGGAAGCCGAAGAGGATGGCGTCCGCCTCCTTGAGCGTCTCGGCCGTGGCCACTGGGTAGTCCTTCTTGGGTGGCGCGTGCATCTTGGAGAGGATCTCCTCGGAGAGCGTCTCAGCGACTTGGTAGACCGTGGCGGTGACACCCGGCACAGACTCGACACCGGCCTTGACAGAGTCGGCGAGGGTGGCGATGTGGCCGTAGGTGGAGTAGTAGATGATGGCGACGTTGGTCATGTTGCTGTCTTGGGGGTGTGGCTCGTAGCTTGATGTGCTCGACGACTGGACAATTGCAGAATGAATCCTATCGGACCACAGGTTGGACTAGCACAATGGCTTAGACGGCGTGGCTCACGAGAAAACCACTGATGAGTGCTCGACGCTGTAGTATTTTGGTTGATCGGGTCATGATCATTGTGACCATCGCACTGCGCTCTGCGACTTGCAGAGGTCTGATAACGATTATGCGGCTAGGGCAACGACGTGATTGTGGTATCGAAAGATACGCTCTGACGTGGCATCCGACCCACCTCGCTTACGCTGATGATGCGTTCTGCTGTTCCGCTGTTCCGCTGTTGGGATTCCCAACCTGGGAACTCATTCCAGACAGGGTGGGGACCAGCCTATATGTACTCTCGTAGCTGAGTCTTAGTAAGCAGTTAACAATTGGTATTTTAATGCGGGGCTTTGCGGTCCGTTTGTCCATGAGCACCACGACTTCCTCTGCCTAGCGCACAGACACTAGTGTGCGCAGAGGTGGCTCAGCACTGCTGAGAGCAATGACTTCCGTTGCATGGGATATGAACTCGATGCTGCAAGTGCGAATAACACACATGCACATGTAGCGTTAGACGTCCTGTTGGTTCCGACCGTGGGCCACAATGTGAACCAACACCTTGGACGCAGGAACCAACCAACAACGTCCGTACACAGATCAACGAGCACAACTTCTAAGCCTAAGCAAGTCATTAAACAAGCAAAACGGAAATTATATTGTTTTGCATCAGAATAGCATGCTATAGCAAAACTGAGCAGCAAACGCACAGGTGCGTGCACGCTTCTAGTCCTGACGCACTAGCGCCGTCTTACGAATTGCTACTGGTACATTAGCTTAGGCAGCCAACTTCTTGGCGATCTCAGCGAACGACTTGCCCTGCGTAGTGGCAACCGTCAGCTCGAGCTTCGACGGCTGGCGAGAACCGTCGCCGTTCGCCAGGGTGCCGGCACCCCAGGCCGAACCGCCGTGAATCTCCTCCATGTTGGCCAGCTCCGGGGCGCGGTAGCCTAGCGGAACGTACGTCATGCCCTGGTGAGCCAGGAACGTCAAAGCCGTGAAGGCCGTGGTCTCCTGGCCGCCGCCCTGGGTGCCAGTGCTGAAGAAGATGCCAGCGGGCTTGCCCGTCAACGCACCAGTGGCCCACAGGCCGCCACACGAGTCGAAGAACGCCTTCATCTGCGACGGCAGCGAACCGAAACGCGTCGGGAAGCCGAACAGGATGCCGTCCGCCTCCTTCAGGGTCTCAGGGGTGGCGATCGGGTAGTCCTTCTTGGGGGCGGCGTGGATGGCCGTCAGCAGCTCCTCCGGAAGCGTCTCAGCCACCTGGTAGATCTCGGCGGTCACACCCTCCACGGACTCGATGCCCTTCTTGACCGTCTCGGCCATCGTCGAGATGTGGTTGTAGCACGAGTAGTACACGATCGCGATCTTGGCCATGTTGCTTGGTAGGGTAGGGTTCTATCTGAACTTGAGCAGAAGAGAGGAGATTTAGAAATGAGGAGAGAGAGAGAGAGAGAGAAGGAGACGTTGTTGGCGTGAACTTGCGGCGCAAGATCAAGGCGCTGCGGCAGCCTGCAAGTGCGAGCGAAAGCTGTCCAGATGGGAGGGACTTTCGTGCACGGCGCCATGATGAGGATCAGTCCACGTTATGCGCACGAAAAAGACACTCCATGGTGTGGGTCACCCGAAATCAGGAAGGGAGTCCACTCTCTGTTCTGCTTGGGTGCGCTTGGATCGCGCAATCTCGTCGTCTGAGCCGTGACGTGGCCGTTTCGGCGTCCACCAAGGCCGCTGATTGGTCAGGTAGCGATGTTTATTGCATGAGCGGCAGACGTAGACAACAGCATCGCGCGCTGATTGGCTGCCAGGTCGAAGTGCGACGGCGGAATGCGTCGACAAGTGCAACGCCACGGGCCAGTGCCAGGATCTCGCTGAAGCAGCTCAACAGTCCCAGTGATCGCCACTGTAGTGATCGACGTTTCGGTTCGATGTTGTTGTGTTTACCAGGCAGCAAAGTTTGATGAGCAAACAGGCAGCTCTCCCAGGTGCAGACCTGGAACGAGTTGTATCTCACGCTCGGTGTCGTTGACAGGAGTGCATTCACGGCCCAAATAGAACACTGGTCGCTGCAAAAGTTATTAATCAATTTTCTTCGTGAAGCACAGCACGCAACGTTCCAAGACAGCAACATGACCAACGTCGCCATCATCTACTACTCCACCTACGGCCACATCGCCACCCTCGCCGACTCTGTCAAGGCCGGTGTCGAATCTGTGCCGGGTGTCACCGCCACGGTCTACCAAGTCGCTGAGACGCTCTCCGAGGAGATCCTCTCCAAGATGCACGCGCCACCCAAGAAGGACTACCCAGTGGCCACGGCCGAGACGCTCAAGGAGGCGGACGCCATCCTCTTCGGCTTCCCCACTCGCTTCGGCGCTTTCCCCGCTCAGGTCAAGGCTCTGTTCGATTCGTGCGGCGGTCTGTGGGCCAAGGGCGAGTTAGTTGGCAAGCCCGCCGGCATCTTCTTCAGCACGGGCACGCTGGGCGGCGGTCAGGAGACCACGTCGTTCACGGCTGTGACGTTCTTGGCGCACCAGGGCATGACGTTCGTCCCGCTGGGCTTCCGTGCTCCGGAGATGTTCAACGTGGAGGAAGTGCACGGCGGTTCTCCGTGGGGAGCTGGTGCCATTGCGGGCGGTGACGGTTCTCGTCAGGTGTCGAAGCTGGAGAAGGCCATCGCCACGACGCAGGGCAAGTCTTTCGCGGAGATCGCCAAGAAACTGTCAGTCTAAAGAGTCTGGGGGTAGTTCCAGCTTGAGCAGCAATTCGTACGTCAATACTGGTTCTATTCGTCTAATTGTGCCTCTTGTTCGCCTTGCAGCTCGTATAGCACACTCGAAATATGAACAAAGTCGTCTCTATCGATCACCTTGGAGAGAAACTCCGTGACTTGGGTAATGGAAAAGTGCGAAAAAGCACGCACCAGTAACATCTTCATGGCCTTGATCTCTTCCTGCGTCGACAGTTCATACACATCTCGCTGCTGCCACTTGGAAAGCTCCACGACGTGCTTAATAAGGAAGGCCAAGGTCTCTGCCTCCATCTCGACGCTATCGCTCTCACACAATAGTTCTGCCATATTCACGATCACTCCGTGCCCGCTCCTTGGGCGAGAGGTTTCTGTCTCCAAAGACGACGCCTCACACGTATAGCTGTTCGTGAGGAAGAACAGAACGTGCTCGTCCTTCAAAGTACACTTGGCATCCACCAGTTCTCCCAGAAGTTGCAGCGCACGGTGACCATCGTTTGCAGCACAATAAGCAGCCAGGGCATCTTCAGACAAGTCGCTTGGTAATACCCGAACAATTTCAACCAGGAGCTTGCGCACACGAACTTCATCCGGAAAGTTGCCCAGTGCCGTAAACAGCGTGTGCAGTAACCTTGGCGAGAGGTGAACGCAATCTTGGGCGCTATCCTCATCCGTTGTCATCGCGTCTTCCACAAACTTAAGCGCATGGATGATATGACCAGGCTCTTGGCTGAGCAGCAGGTAATTTTGCAAGCAGATCGTGTCTGGTACCATGCCACGACGCTCCATCACGTCCAATGCCACTCGTCCAAGCTCAGCAGCGTACTCTTTGGTACCGTCAATTTCCATGGCACTATCAATTGTACTGACGCCACGCTGCCTTCGCTGCAAAAAGTCTCCAAGCGTTTTCAGGTACGTGACGTCGTCGCACTCGACACTTAGAATACTCAGTTCCTGCAGCAATGCGCGGAAAATAAAGATAGTCGGCTTAACCTTGGCATCTTCCATTCTGCACCACCAAACGTGAAAGTTCTCCTGATCCTCTCGCCTTGCGTACAGACGCAGCATCAGCGCGTACGTCATCGAGTTGGGCAGAATATGAAGCTCATCAACCGCATCAGCCACAATTCGTTCTGCTAAAACGCTATCGTTCTCTTCCACAGCACGTTTAAGCACAGCGTTTTGCACTCGCGGGTTCAACTGCTCGTTGGTTTTGGCTCGGTGTAGAGACGAAATCGGTCTGAACGAGTTCCACAAAACTTCCGACGGAATAGCTGTGAGCAACGGCACAAGACGCTCGCCAGAAATCATTGAGATCGAGATGTGCTGCTCGATGATTGTATCCAGTAACACAGCTGCACGTTCACTTTGGTCCCCTTCCACACAGGCCAGTATTGCGGCATCCCACAGCGTAGGGAAGTTCTCAAGCACCCGTTTCTCCTGCATTTCAGGGGTTTGTTGCTGGAAAAGATGATCGAACAGCATCAGAGCATGTCGCCATTGATCTCGCGCGATATACGCAAACATTGCTGCACCGTACACGTGCAGATTGGGCTCCATACCTTTTACCTTCATACTTGTAAACACGCGAAGCATTTCTTCTGGTCGATGGAGTCGTCCGTAAGCAACAGCGAGTAGCGATTGGATTCGTACGTCGGATTCGAGTGAGAGATCCTTGAATAGGGGCTCTTCATCTTGGACGACAGCGTATCTCCTTAGCACTTCTTCCCACTGCTTCGCACGACTGGGCACCAGCAGATATCCGTGAACAACATCCAGTGTAGGATCGCACTTCTGACTCTGTAGTTCATTGAAAAAGCTTTGCGATTGCTCGACCCTGACGCCGCAGGAGCACATTAACGCTGCATACGATATAGCATCAGGTGTAACGCGGTACTGGCGCATCTTCGAGTAAACAGCAGTCGCATCGTCAAATAGAGCTACCTGGCCGAAGTGTCTTAGTGCTGCGTTAAACACCTCCAACGGAACTTCGATGTAGTGTGTCTGCATTTCGGCCAGTAGGCGGTGGATGTTGTCCAGGAACCTGTTGGGCGGTGCTGCCATCGGTGGACGAGCGTTGATATCCACAAATTGTTGCAATAATACGCGTGCCTTATACCATTGACGCTCAATAGCGCACAAATGAATAAGTCGTGAGTAAAGCTCCTTCGTGATCGAGAACTGTCTTGCGTGCAATTCGTCCCGGAAGAAAAGTGCTTGTGATAGCGACTGCGCATCCACTGCCGCATGGAAAAGATCAACCACAATCTCCTTCTTCTCCTCTTCGTCCAGTTCGTCCTTATACGCTTGCAAAAATCCGTCCAGAAGCACACGTGTAGCTGTCGCTTCCTTGATTTCGATACAAAGGCGGATCGATGCAATGTGCAGCTCCGGCGACGCCTCCAGTCCGTACGTGCGCATTTCCTCCAACAAATGCTTAACTCTCATCCACTTCTTAGCCACGTGACACGACGCTATAGCGTTCTCGTAAATATCCAACGACGGCTGCATAATCTCCACTGCTTGGTGCATGAAGTCAATGATTTCCAACGCTGTGCGCCATTGGCCGAGTTTCGCACAAGCTGCAGCGGAATATTCGAGTGTTAGAGGCGACGGCGACACGCCAGCGTCACGCAGACACGTATACACCTGCATGACGAACTGTGGGTCTTGCATGGCATCGGCCACCATCACCATAACAGTAGCGTCCATGCCAGGCATGGCTGGGTCCACGTATAGCTGCATCCAACCAGTAACAATGTCCTTCGCTCGTTCCATCGACGGTCCTGAGGTCGCAGGTTCGGCCAGGAAGCTCTTAAGTTCGTCGTACTCATCTTGAGGTACAGGTGGATGACTGGAAGTGACTTGGGAGTAGCTGCGGAGCTGTAGTGTACGGTCGAATAGTATGGATGACTGGTAGTGCAGAAATGCAGAGATTTTTGGGCTTCTACTGCGTGGTAGACGACGAGTTTCGCCGCGTTGTGAAGAGAAAACGGAGCTTGATGAGGCTGCGGAGCTGATGGTGCTGAATGCACGCACAGACAGCGTCAGCAACCGTCGAGATGCGCGTTGGCTGCGTGAAAGCATGACGTACCTCCAGAACTAACGAATACCAGCCGCATAAAGATGGTGGTGTGGACCACAACAATTAGTGGTGGTTATTGTAATAACCCTTACCAAGTTGAACCGACCACCGAAATTTCAAATGGTAGTACTTCGAAATATTATTTTGTAGTATTTGGTGGTGATGTGTGTTGTCAAGAAGACGCCTCGACCAGCTGCGGTATACCGGTAGGATACCGGTATAACCTTCACTCAGTGGGACCGCAATCATTCCTGTGTTTACGGGACACTGATGATGGGACGCTGTTTACGCTACGGGGACTACGGGACACGTGGGTACAAGATTGTGGGTACAAGATGGACATCGACGTGGCGCTCTCTGATTGGCTAAAGCAACTCAGTATCCAGTAAAGAATCCAGTGGAGTGTATCCAGTAGAGAATCCAGTAGGCTTAGAGGTAGCAAGGAGTTTTGCGAACTAAGGACCTAAATCAATCACTTTGCATTTCGACATCTAGTTCTCAAACGACCTTGGCTTTTGGTTATGAGCCCAAGCCCCGTATTCCCTGCTGAAGACTCCGACTACGCCTTCGCCATGGACACCACCTCGACCACGACCTCCCGCATCAACAAGTTCGACGGAACCAACTTCCACACGTGGAAGTTCAAGATGCGCATGGTGCTCGAGGAGCGCGACCTGTGGGAAGTGACGTGCGGAGAGATCAAGCTGGAGCACTGCGCTACGACGCTGGACCAGACGACGTTCAAGAGGAAGTCTCGCAAGGCGCTGGCGATCATCTGTCTCGCGATGGTGGATTCGCAGTTGCCGTTGGTTCGCTCGGCGAAGGATGCGTTCGATGCACGGTCAAGACTGGAAGGACACTTCGAGAAGAAGAGTTTGGCCAACAAGCTCTTCCTTCGTCGACGTTTCTTCACGACGATGATGGCGGAAGGTGATGATGTGTTGGAACACATCAACAAGATCAAGACGCTGGCGGAACAGCTCGATGCAGTGGGCGCTCCGGTCAGCGAAGACGACTTGGTGATCACGCTTCTGGCAAGTTTGAACGAGTCGTACCAGTTCCTGATAACGGCTTTGGAGTCGAGAGCTGACTCGCTGACGTGGGAACTCGTGACGGCTCGGCTGCTGCATGAGGACTTGAAGCGCAAGGAACAAGGTGGCGGTGCTGAAGGAACCGCGCACGGTCAAGCGTTCATGACAAGCGGCAATGGGAAGAGCAAGGGACGACAAGCGCAGAAGGCCAGTGCCTGTCACTACTGTGGTGAACAAGGTCATTGGATCGCCAAGTGTCCCGTGAGGATTCGCGAGAACGCGGAACGACAGAAGCCACAGCGAGCGAATGTGGCGAATGAAGATGAAGAGGAGTTCGACGGCGACTACCTGTTTTCGGTTGGTGGTGGAGCCACCAAGTCGAGTGAAGTTTGGCTGGTCGACTCGGGTGCGACGCAGCACATGACGTACTCGAAAGAGTACATGAAGAACTACAAGAAGATGACTCCGGTGGACGTACATCTCGCGGACGACGGAGTGGTTCAAGCGGTCGGCAGTGGCGACATTGTCATGTCGATGAAGACTCCACGCGGGATCAAGAAGGGTGTGCTCACCGGTGTGTGGCACATTCCCAAGTTGTCGCGCAACCTGTTTTCGGTCGGACGATTTACCAAGGATGTTGGGCCCGTGACGTTCAAGCGCGACGGGTGCTTCGCCGAGACAAAGAACGTCAAATGGAAGCTCGGAGCAAATGAAGGCAAGGGACTGTTCAAGTTGTGCATGACGTCTATCATGCCTGACGAGGAAGACACTCCGGAGCGACAACGGTGGCGAGTACACTTCCGGTGCGATGGCCAAGTTCTGCAGCGACCGCGGGATCGTTCAGAAGTTCACTCCGCCGTACACGCCTCAACTGAACGGAGTGGCCGAGCGCATGAACCGGACGTTAGTGGAGTGTGCGCGCTGCATGTTGGAACATGCCGGACTGTCGAAGTCATATTGGGGTGAAGCGGTGGTGACAGCGACGTTCCTTCGCAACCGGTGTCCGACACGCTCCACCACCCACGACAAGTCGCCACACCAAGTCTGGACCGGGAAGAAGCCGCTGCTGGCGAACCTCAAGGTGTTCGGTTGCCATGCGTATGTGACGGTCCCGAAGGAGAAACGTACCAAGTTTGACGCTCGGTCAGTGCGTTGTCGGTTTCTCGGATACTCGGAGCATGAGAAAGCATATCGGTTTGAAGAGATGAAGAGCGGTCGCGTGTTGGTGAGCCGCGACGCACAGTTCATGGAAGACGTCTTCGACGGTGGGAGACGCAAATTAGATCAAGAAGAAGCGATCGTGGAACTTCGAGATGAAGTTGCCACGGATCAAGAAGCATCGTCCGGACCGGAAGAGGATGATGAAGATGAAGCTGCGCGAGACGAAGACTTCGAACCCGGCAGCAAACGACACCAGCGGACGCGGTCGTTGGAAGAAGCGGTGGAGATCCCAAGGTCCAAGCGGCACAGTCGACAACAAACGCTAGACGAGATGTCAGCCATCGCAAGAGAAGAAGGCTTCGACGCGGCCTTCGTTGTGGATTCAGTGGGAGAAATGCCGACTACGTTCGTATCGGCGATGGAATCCAGCAACTCGGTCAAGTGGAAGGAAGCGTGCGACTCGGAGATCAACTCTCTTCGCAAGAACGAGACGTGGGTGTTGGTGCCATTGCCGAAGGGACGCAAGGCGATCGGCTGCAAATGGGTGTTTCGGATCAAGGAGAACCAGGCTGGAGACATCGAGCGGTTCAAGGCGCGTCTAGTGGCGAAGGGATTTTTGCAGAAGTTCGGCATCGACTACGAAGAGACGTTCGCGCCGGTGGCCAAGTTCACGTCGATCAGGATCTTGCTCAGTCTGGCGGCCAAGTACAACCTCACGGTGCACCAGATGGATGTGAAGACGGCGTTCCTGAACGGCTGGCTGGACGAAGACATCTACATGGTGCAGCCGGATGGCTACGTTGACGAGGCGCACCCGGACTTCGTGTGCAAGCTCAAGCGTTCACTTTACGGTCTCAAGCAGTCGCCGCGGATGTGGAACCAGACTATCGACAAGTTCATGCTGGAGCTGGGGTTCAAGAAGTGTGAGGCGGATCACTGCATCTACGTCAAGCGCAATGACCAAGACATGATCTTCGTGGCGCTGTACGTGGACGACTTGATCCTGGCAAGCAACAACGACGAGCTGCTCAAGTCGACCAAGGAGGCGCTCAGCGTGCGGTTCGAGATGACGGACATGGGTCAGCTCAAGTACTTCCTCGGCATGGAAATCGACCAAGATCCCAAGACCGGAAATGTGTCGGTGCGGCAGACCAAGTTTGCGAAGGACATCCTGGAGAAGTTCAGCATGGAGAAGAGCAACCCTGTCAAGACACCACAAGACCCGGGACTCAAGTTGACCAAGGCCATGTGTGAAGGAGGATGCAAGCACGAAGAGACCATGGCGAAGGTGCCGTACAGGAATGCCGTCGGGTGTTTGATGTACCTGATGGTGGGAACCCGACCGGACCTCGCAGCCGCAGTGGGAGTTCTCAGCCAGTTCGCCGCGGATCCGTGTCCGACACACTGGCAAGCGCTCAAGAGGGTGTTCCGCTACATTCAAGGCACGAAGACACATGGCATCGAGTTTCAAGCTGGCAGCGAGGACGGACTCCAAGGCTATTCGGATGCGGACTGGGCCGGCGACATCGAGTCAAGACGGAGTACAAGCGGCTACGCGTTCATGATGAACGGCGGATGCATCAGCTGGAGAAGCAAGAAACAGCGGACGGTGGCGCTATCATCGACGGAGGCCGAGTACATGGCATTGACGGAGGCTACGCAAGAGGCTATTTGGCTCAAGGCATTTCTGTGCGAGCTCGACGAGATGGCAAGCGATGAAGCGATCAAGATCTACGAGGACAACCAAGGCTCCATCGCGTTGGCCAAGAACCCGGAGTTCCACAAGCGCACCAAGCACATCGACATTCGCTACCACTTCGTGCGTGAGAAGGTAGAAGACGGCCAAGTGGTGTTGGAGTACTGTTCGACCAAGAACATGCTGGCGGACTTGATGACGAAGGCGATCACCGCTGTGCAGTTCGACTTCCTACGGAGCAAGCTCGGAGTTCAAGGCGCAACTACGGCCGAGTCGAGTGGGAGTGTTGTCAAGAAGACGCCTCGACCAGCTGCGGTATACCGGTAGGATACCGGTATAACCTTCACTCAGTGGGACCGCAATCATTCCTGTGTTTACGGGACACTGATGATGGGACGCTGTTTACGCTACGGGGACTACGGGACACGTGGGTACAAGATTGTGGGTACAAGATGGGCATCGACGTGGCGCTCTCTGATTGGCTAAAGCAACTCAGTATCCAGTAAAGAATCCAGTGGAGTGTATCCAGTAGAGAATCCAGTAGGCTTAGAGGTAGCAAGGAGTTTTGCGAACTAAGGACCTAAATCAATCACTTTGCATTTCGACATCTAGTGCTCAAACGACCTTGGCTTTTATGTGGTCCTCGCGGATCCGCGCATTCGATAACGTGACAGCCTCTGACTCGCATCAGCTTGTGCAGATATCCTGCACGTGTGCGTCGTGCACGCGAGGAAGCGCCTTGCAAACACGTCACAAGCTGCTTCAATCGGTTCTCTGTATATCTACCAATTTTTAGGACTGAGCTCGCTATGCGTGGAGTGTGGTGCCTTTGCGCGGATCCGCGCAAAACCAACTTATAGAGGATGTCAATGCCATCTCTCTATAATTTGATTAAAAAAGACTATCTACTCTCAAAGTATCTGTCTGAAGCGATTATCAGTGTATACAGAGCCGGTTACAGTATCCGGCATCATTCCATATAATCGAGCGTGTTCTAATTGGCAGATTTTTATTTGAGCACCCATCGATACGTACATTTTTATTAAGCAATGATCCGATTGGTCATGTATGGTACAGGTACTGTAGACAGAGGCACCCTACACAATGACGCCACCCATGCCTAAGTGGATGCCATTCCTCATTTTATCACAATGGACTCATTATCATCCGAAGAGTAGAAATATTCCAAGTGGAGCACCCTGAATATAGTCGAGCACGGTATACTACGCGACGCGGAAAAATCTTTCACGTCGGTGAATTTCCACAAAGGAGCACCATTCGTGCCATGGAAGGATTTGAGCGGCAAAATGCACGATGGAATACGGGGATTGCCAGAGGTTGTGAGAATCCACTTCCATGGAGAGTGGTTAGTGGTAGATCGTCACGGAGGAACTCGTCTAACTACTGATCCAATAACACGCAACTCTGGCACAACATATCTACGGCTCGAATTTGCGATTCTAGACTCGCGAATGTTCCCATTCGTTGTTCTCTTGATTTCGGACTGGTACAAGAATTTGTTTGGCAAATTGTCGGCTGACCACGAAAACAAGGAAAAGAAGAACAAGGAGAAGGAGAAAAAGGAGAAGGAGGTGAAGTTCAACGGAACACCCGTTGAGGGGGTTCTGTACGAGACTCCACGAGCTAAAACTGCTGGGGTCTATGTGTTGAACTGCGGCGCAACCGAAAAATACCAAGGTTTGTCTAAAGGCCCCTTCTTCGTCATGAAGGTAGGGCGGTCAGACGATATCCCGTATCGCATAGTGAAACATAACTCGTCTCGAGGGGATTTTGCGGTGGGTGGGGCCAAGTTTCTTTTCGGGTTGGAAATGACGATCGAAGACTCAAAGAAAGCCGAGCGACTGCTACTTGCAAAGCTGACCCAACTCGGCTTTGCACGGCCAATTGTAACACAATTCCCAGCACGAACGACGGAGACTTTTGTCTTCAACTGTGACGGGTCGCCGTCACATGGTCGCCATGCACCATGGCGACCAATTAGATTGCTTGCATATTCATTGGTTGTGGACGCTCGGTCTCGAGCGTCCTCTTTGGATTCTAATACAGCAGAGTTTTATCTACCATCGTCCTGCCCCGTTACATCAACACAAAATCTCAACCACTAGTTCATGACGCTCTGTGTGAGCTGCGCTGTGTGTACCCGCTACATGTCGAGTGTGTAACCGCGCGACTTGCTGACAGTAAAGCCAATCCCTCCACGCATCTGTTTCAGTCGACGACTCAAGAGGACCATCCTCCTGCTCCCAAACGTCGTCGACTCAATCCACCTCTGCGTGGCTTTCAACCAGCTCCTGACTTGCCACCTCCAGCTCCCACCTCCAGCTACTCCGTATAACCTCGCTCCTCACGCTCCGTAATGAGGCTCCCACCACTTCGCAGCATCTAACTTCCTCCTATTGGCCTCCGGTTCTCAACGTGAGTATTTTATTTTTATGCATACTTTAGCAGGTTCATTTATGTTGAATTCTTTAAAAAAAAGTTTTTATAGGTCCTGTCGCGGAGGTGAATTCAGGTGCGGTGCTTCCTGTATTACCGATCCATTCGGAACGAATGCCCCAAATTTGGATCCATCAGTAGAACAGTCTATCTACAGATATTAGCTTTAGATCGTTGCAGGTCCACCTATCTAGTCAAATAATTTCTTCTTCGGTCCGCCTATTCGTTTATTGGGTATAGCCGCTCATAGCAGCAGGTGCATCTTCTTTCTGTGGTGATGTCTTAGAAGGTGGCAATGAGGCTCCAGTCGAGCTCGAAGCGTTCGATACAGAGCTGCTGTCGGCGTTTACGAAGATGCGAGCTTTGTCCAGTTCCTGCATTAAGCGCGTATACAATTCATCGGCGTTGAAAGCGAGGGCTTTAGCAGCTTGACGCCTTTTGTATGAAATTGCAAGTCGTAACATGAATGCGTTCTCTTCGTCATATTCCAGCTAATACCATTGGAGAAGATATTAGTAAAGTAATACATTTTCAGGTGCGGAGTACTACTTGCCTCTATGGAAGGAACTGTTCCACCCCACTCCTTCTTGTCCTTCTCCGTCCAGACCACTTTGGCTATTCGTATACCACCTTCGTAGTGATGAGTTTCATTCTGAGGCGAAAGAGGTAAGTTTTGACAACAATATACACAAAGTGGCAACATACTTACGTCTAGAATCTTGGTCCGCAAGTAGCTGGTGAGGTTCTTGAGTTGTATAGGAGCTTTCCGCTCGATCTTGATGGACACAACACCTAGAGACTTGAAACTGAGGAATCGCAGCAGGAAGAACATGCCAGCACCGACAACTCCCCACGCGAAAAGACTGAAAAAGAACCACAAACCGGGGTTATTGTACAGCATCACCTCCGCGAAGCCTTTGATCCAGTCTTGGTCGGCCACTGTCCAGCTCCCCGTGATTCGGTCCAGGATGCTAAACGCCAGCAAGCCACTCAACATCATCTTCATGATCAACAGAGTTGATGCAGACCGCTCGTTAATCTCTTGCAGTTCACACAAAGTGCGAGTGTTCATACGAATCGCCTCGTTCTGCTGGAAATCCTTCTCACTCGAGACAATACTCGCCATTTCATTGAGAACCGCCAATTCGTGACGAGCTCCACCCATGTTCTTGTGCAGGTCTTTCACTCGGCGTTTGAGCTGGTTGCTTAGAATTCCGAGCTGTAGCCGCTCATATAAACTTCGTCCTGCTTGTTCGGGTGGTTCTACTGGTACAACTGCCTCATCCAGCGATTCTTTCAAGTAACTCAACGTTTCTTCCATCATGATGACTTCCTTAGAGAGCACAGCGAGTTGATTCCGAATCTCGCGCAGTCGGTTCGGGTCTTTTTCCGCAGTTTCTACCATTTTTCGGACTTGAGCCATGTCGTCTACGATGATGAACATCCGCGCGAAAAAGTTTTGAGTGAACAGGTTCATGGATTCGTACTGGAGGAAGCTACAGAGAAGAGGTTCGTGGTGTCTGCTGTTCGGACCGGCGATCAGAAGTCCGTAAGCTCCAAAAACGAGAGTATCGTGCTCGCTGATGTCAAAAGCGGCTCGAGTATCTCCGATAACCTGCTTCAGTTCGTTCTCGTACTCGCCTTTATCCATATACTCCTCTGCTGTTAAGTGTGGTGTGATCTCGTTTGCAATGATCAGATTGATCTTGTTTCGGCTTGAAGCTTGGTTGGAAAAGATAAGGCCAAGTAGAGAACGTTGGTACGCTGACAGAACACTATCAACGATCTTGGATGAGTCCATGTGGACATCTACCAGCAGTCGAGAGAGATGATCAAGGGAAATGTTGTCCTTGATACGGTCCATGATCGCTTCCACCTGCATCCCGTACAAACAGGAACCGGCTGCCGTTAGTGAACACCCGAAAGTCTCCACTTGCACGACTCCAGGAGCTTCCGGGAAGTGAATATCCGCTTCGAAGTTCACGTGGTTGGTCATAGTGTAGTCCAAAATGTTGATCGAAGTGAGGCCAGGGTCTACCGAGATCTGTGTGCCACTCGCATTGTCGTCTACAATAGCAGTAAAGAATCCCCCCTGTACACGTTCAGTAGATCCAAGATTACAATTTAACTGGACGATCTGGTTGGAGCCGAATGGGATGTACTCGGCTACAATGAGAGACACTGAGTTCAGCGTGATAATCTCGTCTAGTTGGTCGCGAATACTGGAATCGCTCACTCCACATTCGTGCGCTCTGTGGGCATTACTGAGTGTTGGTCGGCCTCCGAAGCGAAGACACTGAGGAATGTAAGCACTGGAGACGTAAGATACATCTTCAGTCTCCGTAACGGATGATAGTTTTCGATAGCCACTGTCATCGTCCACTAACCAATACTCCTCTCCATCCCATTCCACCCGTAGTAAATGCAGCGTCCCTGGTGCGTAGGCCATGTCGTTGACCGCTAGTTTGTCCGTTTTGCTGATTTTCGCTACGATCTCCAAGCCTTTCTCGGATATTTGGAAGCAGGTTACAGGCTGGTAGCTTTTCGACGACAATTTGAGACCATTGACCAGATCCTCTTCACGTAAGAAATCAAGATCGGACTTGCCTTCTTGTGAGATGTTGAAGTATTTGCGCTTGTTCTCCACCAGTTCGGACGATGGTGCGTAGTCGTAATCCAGCGCGTTGGATACAATCGCTTCGTAAAGTAACACGAGAAGTGCAGGCTTGCGGATCCATTTCTCTTTGTCGGATGCACGAATCGCAGGCTTCGAGTATAATGAAACTAGGTACAGGAGACGGTTTTGGTTCTCAGTTAACCCTGTGTCTTCTTCGACTTCTTCTTCACTTTCTTCGTCGCTTTCTTCTTGTTGTTCTTCTTCTTCATCGGCATCTTCTTCACCTTCACTCTCCTCTTTGTCCTTGTCACTTTTCTTCTCGGTAACTGCAGTCTTCTGCGAGAAATTGAGCACAAAATGAGGTTAGTTAGTGCTACAGAATTGAGGACGAGCTTTGTTCTTGCCTTCATTGTTGATCTTGCAATAAATGAGACTCGTCCGGTCGTTTCAAAGCACATGAACAGTCAGATAGAAGAAGGTTTTAATTCAGGAGACCCAGTACTTCCTACATGTTTAAACTACATGAAGGAGAACGGGGTGTGGCACAGTGGGCAGTTCTTCTGATCGCGAATCTCCGTCTCCATGCACACATGGCGACAAGCTTTGCACGTCTTGGTGCTTTGGGTCTGTATCGACATCCCCGTCATCATACACGTAGGAAACGGTCGACTGCAATTTCCACAGCGGGTATCCCAATCTTTGACTGGACAGCGACAATTGGGGCATTCCTGTGGACGCATGGTCGGGTCCTGCTGCTCTGTCCGAGTGGTAGTGAAGATCTTAAGCGCTAGTTCGCTCATCGCCTGCAGCTCCTTATCGTCCAAACCAGGAAGCGTTTCAAGTTTCACGAAAGCTTTGGAGCATTGTTCGTAATGCTTAGTGTAGAAAGCAGTGAGGGCGATGAGTGAGTAGATCTCGCGTTCTTCCAGGATATCTTCATACGCTGAGAGCTTGAGGCACGTTCGCAACGCTCGCTCGATGCGTCCACTGTACAGCTGACGATGGGCGAGAAGATAGAGGTGGTAAGCCTCAGCACCTCGCCATGGATTATCCAGGGATCGGTCCTCGCCCGTTGCAGCGTCATGCTGAACGAGACTCTCCAGTGTTTGAGCCGTCACTTGAGCCGCTGTTGTGCCTTTTGTACTAGTTATGCTGGACACGTCCAGCATCTTCTTCCGCATCCGTTCCACTTCGAAAGCCGCTAAAACATGAAGTTTCTTGGCTCGAAGCGGATTCTTCCCCACTTCTTTTGCCAATTTCGCCAGTAGCTTGGCTGCCTCTGTGCTTTTGTTGGCTCGACGATACAACTCGATCGCTTGCAGGGTCTTCCCATTCATCATGAGATGGCTAGCGTACTTGGTCAGGACATTTTCAATCTGTGGGAAGTTGTACTGCTCAGCGAGACCAACAGCCCGCTCCCATTCGTTTAACAACACACAGGAATCGATCGCAGACTTGACGTCGCCCATCCGTACGTACGTTTCCACTGCTGACTGACAAAGTCCCGCTCGAGTAAACTTGACTGCCATTTCTTTCAGAAGGGGAGAAGTCTCGGGAATGTCATTCACCAGAGCCTCCAGCTGGTTAAAATCTCCCAAGGCGTAGTAGCACTGCACCAGAGCGCTCGTGTTCTTGGCCTGCAAATAGTACTTGATCGCCTTCTCCCATTTGTGACGGTCTGAAAAGTATTCGCCGATCATGTTCCACGCGTGCGTCAGTAAATCGTCGTTGCCTCCTCCGGACTGGACGAGTTGCACAACCCGGAACCAGTCGTCAAGTCGCTGGCGCAGATCGATGGCCAGGTCCTTGCGGTCGATTTTACGGTAAAGCGCTTCAGCCTCGTCAAAGTTTTGAAAATATGCGGCAATCTCGGCCTTCTGCTTGACGCGATCGTTGAGCAACTGCAAGCGCTTCACGTACTGAATGCCACTATAATCCCCACATTTCACAAAGCCACGCTCAGCCATGCCAAAATCTAGCTGATCTAAAGCAGCCTCGGCCAACAACGCCCATAGTCGAGGGTGTGGGTGGTCCTGGATATACTCACACGCTTCAGCTAGACCCACGTTGTCCAGAAGCGCCTTCGCATCTCTTAGTGACCGGGTTTGGAACTCAATCACCATCGTCTTATCTGGTTGTTCGGGGTTTGCTAGGATTTCGTCCAGTAGAGCAGCCTTCACTTGTAGATCCTTGTAGTAGCACAGGTACCCGGAAGAGGATACTGGTTCTTCAGGCTCAAGACCGCGGTACACGTACATCCGAGCCTTCTCCATCATCACAAACAGCTCCGGGTTGTCTTCAGCCCATACAACGTCCCAAGCGTCCTTCTTCTCAAAGTTCAACATCTTCCCTTGTGTCGTGTTGAGACTTCCAGCTGCACCGACCTCCATGATAGTCAACAACCCGTTGATATCGATCACACTCAGTAACGTGGAGTTGCAGTTCAAGGAAAGGAACTGGGGGCGACAGTTCACGATGTACTTCATCTCCAGCGAAATATGAGGCAACGTGAAGCAGTGGATCAAACCACTGGCTCGAGCTGCGAAGATCCAACTGTCTGAGGCGCAGATCGCACAGATCGGGTCTTCCAACTGGCGAGAAACGTAGCGGAAGTGTTCAATGTCGTTGCCTTGGGTCTCATCAATGTAGAACGCCTTCTCTCGGCCACCTCCTCGCTGCAAAAGCTGTGAGATTGTGCTCACATCCATCGTATCTTGGTTTTGAGACCCGGATACCAAACCAGTCAACTTGGCGCTGGAGTTCTTGTACTGCCAGACGTAGATCGCATCAGTGGAAGTCGCCACGATGTGACGCGAAGTCATTGCCACAAAAAGAGGTTCGAAGTCGATGATCTTGGACTCGATAGGAGAGCCGATCGTATCACAAAGGATCAACTGGTACTGCACCTCCTTAAACGCGCCCTGCTCGTCGTCCACCAGCTGGCCATTGACCTCACCCGTGCCCATATCTTCATTGTAGATCTTGGTCACCAGCACGCAGTTGTCTCCTGCAGCTTTGATAGCTAAAAGCCCGCGAATGTACTTGGTGAAGCGGTCGTCCGACTTGGTATCCCAGAACACCACGCAGTTCTCGATCTGGTCCGCGCGATTGTACGTGTAAACCAGCGTATTCGCGTAAAACCCCCACTTGTATGCTGGACGGATATTAGCGAAGTAAATGTGTGAGTCTACTGCTAAACAGATGCGTAAACCGGTTCCTTCCCATGCCAAAGCTTCAATTCGACTTCCAGGCACACGGAGGGACCGTAAATGACGCCCAAATGGGTCGTAGAACTGAACAACATTAAACTCCTTCGGTGCGTCACCTTTCGACGCTGAAGTGTCCACCTGCGTACCAGCTAGAGCGATGACGCTGCCATCGTTGTTCCACCTCACTTGAGTCAACTCCATGCCCGTATCAATAAGCACAGCATTCTCGTCGAACCTACCGCGAGTTATTTGCACTTTACCATCGCGAAATGCTATCGCCAACGTAGGAGCTTCCTGGCTGATGTGGCCTTCGATACCGTCGTACCAATGAACTCCAATAATCTTGTAGTCATTTCCACCACCACGTGATTCCACAGCGTACAGCGTCAAATTGCTCACCTTGTTTCCCATGGCGTCATGCACAGCCACCTCCCCGTCCTTTGTCACGAACAGCAGAGCCTTGCCGTCAGGTGACCATTCCACATAGGCCAACTGCGTCTTCATCTCCTTCCCCCACAAGCGGTTACCGTCCACAGAGCCAACGATCACCGCGCCATCTTCGTAGGCGATGCAGATCTTCTGCCCGTCTGTCGTCCATTTCATATCTCGCACTACGCTCTTGTTGCGGTTGTTGATCATCTCCTCGTACCACATACCTCGGTGCAGCACCCACACAATGATGAGCCCGTTCTCGTCGCTTGTTGTGAGCTTCTTGAAGTTGGCGTTCCATGTCGCGCACACCACGGCACCGTTATGACCCTCAAGCGACTGGTTCATAGTGAGATTGCTGGCGGCTGCAATACCGCGTGGGCCTTTACCGTCCGTCTGTGCCGCCGACTCGAGTCGCAACACCTTGAGCAGACCGTGCTGGCCGCCACACGCGATCCAACCCTGTTCTGAGTTCCAGGACGCGCATCGCAGCTTGACATTATTGGGTATGGCGATCTTCTTGCTCAGGAAGATGAACATGGCGGTCTCAGCGATCAGTTCTCGCTTTGTAGCGCTTTAGTTCTCTTGAAGGGGGTCTGAAGGCCTGTGAATGGAGAGACGCGGCCCTTCAAGGTCCATTTTGGATCGCTTTGCTTGTCCGTTTGGACGACTAATCGACCTCATTCTGTACACAACATAGTCCGTCGAAATGGCCACCGATTGAGGCCCAGAAGGAAGAAGAAGGAGCGCGCAGCATCTTGATCACTTGCCATCTTGGTGTCGATTAATCTGATGATGCAAGTGTCAGAATGACGATCAGCCTCTTTAATCGCATAAAAGGCAACATATGCAGGATCGAGGGCTGCGATTGACGACACCACGGTGAGACCGGGCTAGAGGTCATGCATGCGAAGCTTCTCCATTCTCCGTTGACGCCTTCGTTTACGGGCCCTAAACAGCGCGGCAGCGGATGGCGACTCAACTTGAGAACGTCGCAGTGCTTTTAAGCTCCAGCACTGCTGGCAAGAGCGGGTTGGGCTCCATCTACCAGTGATTTCAAATGGTAGAAACGGAGTCCCATCTGGCACAGGAGGGTTAATTGAAAAAGATTCGGCGCGTGCTGTGGATGTTGGTGGCGTTATTGGGCGTGATTTGAACCAGATCCAGACCTTTTCTGCCGGTAGTTCTAGACTGCAGTGACGGATATTCGCCGTCATCACGACACCGGCGTAAATGACAAAGCTTGTCGTCGACGAGGCGCATTTGACGCATGGATCATCGGGATGATTTCACCGCGGACAAAGTGCTCGAACGGTGTGTTGCGTTCGCATACAGCGCAAATTTTATCCACCATCATCAAGGCAATCATGCCAACGCATTGCGACTTGGAGAGCCATGAACGCGCTGTTGCCTAAATCCGCAGCTGGTACTTCAACGCAGTCTCAACCACGGTCGGATAAAAGTCACTTTATACGAAAAAAGAGGTTTTTATTCAAAAGAATCTCTCAATTTCCATCCGGATATTTCAGATGAGATCGAAATAAACAATATTGAGTAAAGGATTCGATCAGGTTTAAAACTGAGCCTATCTCGCCAGAGACAGGACGTTCGCCCCGCTCAATCGTCTTGACCTGAGTATGGCATACTCAACCCAGAATACTCGTCGATACGTGGACCACCAGCGACGCTATTACAGACTTTTCCTCGTCTAGCAGAGCAGACGAAGGCAGACAAACAGAGCCACAAGAGGAGGCCTCGCCCTCCATTCACACACGCGCTTTGGCCCTTCACACGTGCGTTGACTTACTGTCCTCCGCTATTTTCAACCGCCAGTGAGCGCTCCGTCCCATCTCTGACGTGTTAAATTGCGTCCGTAAAAATAGTCAAAGCAGACCCAGACTCTCAGCTAAAGCTTACTCAGATCCAGATTAGTGCGACCATGGCCAAGTCGCGACAAGCTGCTGGCGCGTCCAAGATCCTACGCACAGGAATGAATGCTGTGCGCACTGTCAGCAGCCACGCAGCCTCCAAGGCTTCAGGTTTTGCTGCTCACCCTGCAGTGCGTCCTGTACTCATGGGTGCACTCGTGTTAGCTGTATTGGCACTGGCTGTCATGAGCTTGGGTCGATTCCAGCTCTGGATGACTGGCGCTGGCCTCTTCATGGTCGCTATGAGCGTTGCCAGTGCCGTGCAGGAGTTCAAGCTGCCCAAGACTGCACAATCGTATCAGGACTTCCTTGATCAGGAGATGGAGAAGTGCAGTGCTGACATGGTCACACTCCCTCACTTGTCCACTGTCAAGAGCAACACTGTCAAGAAACAGCAGGAACAAGTTCCGGAGGATGAAATGTCCTCCATGGCGTTGAACATCGCCTCGCCGGCCATCGTCAACCTGCCGACCGCTTTCCCGTCTGCAGCACAGGAGAACTCTAGCCGACGAGAGAGTGAGGACAGCATTGGAGCTCTGGAATCCGCTATCAATGAGGCAGTTGTAGAGGAGACGCGTCACAACATTACCTCGGATGTTGGCAACAAGCTGGACGTGCTCCACTGCGGAACAGTAATTGACATTCAGGGATCCCATGGTTTTATCATCCCTCACGACCTGTGCCTGGACGCCAAGATCGCATCAAAGAGCTCGTGCAGTGGTGCAGTGAGTGAAATCAAGCAACTGGACAAGCAGCACAAGATGCCACTTGTTATCCCGTTCAATCTCAACGAAGAGCAGGCAGCTGCCCGTCAGGAAATTGCAGTAGGCAAGACCGTTGAGTTCGCGTACCCCGAGGCCAGCAGCGATTCTCCAGCTACGAAGTGCGCGCTAAATGTAACTCCAGTGCCTTCTGACGATGGCATTGTCAAGAGCCGCTCTGCACTACAGTCCTGCAAGCAGGCACGCGAGGTGTCATTCGCGCGAGCTATGGAGGAGTTGACGATGATCTCGCCACGAAACGTGCCAGTGAAACATCACGTGGACCTGATCAAGTACGCCGAGAAGCTCGACGACCACGATGCTCCCATGGACCAGTATATTTAGGAAGGTTATCAGCACCGCAGGGAGAAACAGCATAGGACTCGCTGACGAGTTATTCGACTTGTTTGCATGTGAATACACAACAAATGAACACCAGCCAAAGCCTTGTTCGCTGTCTTTGCTTGGTGTAGTTACCGGTACATTTGGTCATCCTGTTCACGGCACACCGTAGCTTGTCTGCTCCTCTACGGCTTCATGGCGTGGATTCCTCACATCACAAAATTTGCTCTTGCCATCACATGCGTTTGCGTTTTGATGATGGCATGTATGGTACATGTATCCATGGTACAGCACAAAATGCTAAGTTTGCAGTGCCCAACGCCATTTTCATTCCTTCTCCCTGATCCTCTATGGTAATACGCCTACAATCTTGTGAATTGCGTCTACTAAGGGTCGCTAATGGAGCCGTCAGCCATGATCGATTGCAGTGATTGACTAGAGGCCGTCATGATCGGTGTGTCACCGTCCAGGTCTTCGATGTCCACCAGCGCGCCATGAGTTACCTGTGCCGAACAGTGCTTACATTACCATTTGTACAAACGTGGCGGTATTGTCAAGTAAACATCCTTACCAGCAACTGAGCCATCTCCTCGTGCTCGCAACTGGCCGCGTAATGAAGCGGCGTCATACCGTCGGCGTCCTGTTTACACAGCAGTTTATCGTCAAATACCCAAGTCCAACCACCATTACCAAGCCAAATTCGCTGACCTGAATGTTCGGGGACGCTTTACGCCGCAGCAGCTCCTCCACTATCGTCGTTTGGTCCCGGTCCACTGCCCAATGTAGCATTGTTCGTCCTTCAGGGTCCTGAATATCACAGTTTACGTTATACTGACATCAAGACCGGCGCTGGAGGTTGAACATTCAGGAGATAACCCGCCTACCTGAGCGTTAATATCTTCTCCCTGATCCAACGCACCCACAAGTCTTTCCAGGTCTCCCGTGCTAGCGTAGTGGAAAACGTCATCCTTCACTTTCCATTCCTCCGTCGACCTGAGCATTTTGAACATCAGTATCATTGCCGTTCGACCAACTAGCGTACACTCAAAGGTCAAGATCACGTACGTATCCACCTTGGGCATGCTAACTGCTCCAGCCATCGATATAGAATTATCCAGCGACACTGACTCACTCGTAGTCTTCGACGACGATGACGAAGTTGAAGACGAGCGCCATCTCTTGGGACCTCGCACGTCAAACGCCTCGAACAAGTCCTGCACCCATTCCACATACTGCTGTTTGGCCAGATCTTGGTTCATGTCACCCAGCGCCTTCCAGCTCTCCCTGCAATACCTAGTTAGCCAGTGAAAACTACATCAAATCAACACATCCACGCACCACTTGGCTGATCCCACCATGTCGACAGCAGAAGGCTTCTCCACACTGCACTTGCCAAAGTGCGCTTGCTTGTAGAACGCGTAGAGTGTCAATTTCTGCAGCCATAATCACTGTCAGTAGTCGAGTCTCCTCGTCCCAGCAGATATCCTCCGTCACCTGTTCGTTCGTCAGCTTGTTATTACCCCGCGCTGCAATGAAGTCCACAGCCACTTGGAATTTGGCATCCTGCTCACTCATCCCATGCTGTACATGTAGATATCCATACAATACGATAGTTTAGCCAATCAACCACTCAAGCAGCCAAGGGTGGACCAAAATGATACACTAACCTTGGTGATGTAATCCTCGAGCGAGCTGCTGCCTGCCGAGCTCTCGTGGCCCACCTTCTTGTAGAAGAAGATGCGGTGCAACAGCAGCGGCACCACCACGGCGCCTGCTGCCGCACAGGCCACGTTCAGCCACGTCATCTCCACCAGGTCTTCCGCCATTCTTGCGCTTCAGTTTTTCTGCTTCGAAAATCACTAATTAATGCTGATTCGTTAAAATACAAACATTTTTGGAGCCAATCATATGCAAGTATCTTAAACACTTCAACTTACCGTTGGCAGGTAAAGTAGATTTTCTTCCGTCGCATCGCAGTGATGTAGTGGCTTCTTCAGCCATCTTCTTCTCGTCTTTAGTCCATGATTCTTGTCATTTGAGAATTTACTCAGCACTGATCAAGAGGAAGAAACAACGATGGAGTCCAAGAAGGTTGACATTTTGGCTGGAGGGATCATGCACGAACTCTTTCGTCTTGGTCTGCCAAATGACCGCAACATGATGTCGGCGAGTGCGTTAGTGTCGCCAGCGTACCACCGTCTGGTAGTACAGGCCCATGAAAACTACCTCAAGGCTGGAGCGACTATGATCATGACCAGCAACTACTACGTGACTCCAGGTGTGGGGTTCACCCCAGACGAAATCCGTGAGTACACGCAAGTAGCGGGTGAAATGGCACAAACTGCCAAGGGGAATACCAACCAGCAACCTGATGTGAAGATCTGCGGATCCCTACCGCCTCTCATGCACAGTTTCCGGTCGGATCGCACGATTGAGCGCCAAAGGGGACTCGACACATACTTGTTGATCGGTGAG
The DNA here is from genome assembly GCA_031305395.1 of Phytophthora citrophthora. Classification (NCBI taxonomy): domain Eukaryota; phylum Oomycota; class Peronosporomycetes; order Peronosporales; family Peronosporaceae; genus Phytophthora; species Phytophthora citrophthora. The sequence continues at coordinate 1,931,149 of JASMQC010000004.1, read as the reverse complement.
GCACTTGCCCCATATACTGACGTGTTCTTAGCAGAGGCTATGTCGTCTCTTGCTGAGGCCAAGCTGGCGTTTGAAGGGGTGCAGCCCTTGGAGAAGCCTGTCATGGTGTCTTTCGCTTTGAACAGCACTGGTCAACTACGCAGCGGAGAGGATGTGCTTGAGAGCGTCAAGAGTTTGGTTGAGTTCGCCACGCGTCGTATGGAGTTGCTACCGGGTGAAGTCCAAAACGAGACCAACCTCTTGCGTGGCATCCTGTTCAACTGCTCGCAACCGGAAGATATCGCCAAGGCGTTGAAGCAGCTGAAGGACGACCCAGAGCTGATGGAAATGCTAAAGAAACACGAGATTCTGCTCGGTGCGTACGGCGACCGCATCTCGCCGTTGTCCAAGGCCGGTGCAATGGAGGAATCGCTTGTGCCTGGAGCACTGCAGTCTGCTATGGACATGGAAGTCTACAGCAAGTTCGCTGTGCGCTGGATTGACGACGGCGCCAGTGTCATCGGTGGTTGCTGCGGTATCCCACCCGAGTATCTACAGCGCATCTCAGAGATCCTGAAGGTGTAAGTTGATTGCATTTGCGAAGGACTGTCGAAGCTGCTTAGTTCCAGCAGTTCTACACTTCATCTTCATTTTCGAAACCAAAAATCACTTGTCAAATCGGATAATCTAGGATTTTTTTTATGGAGGCACATTTGATGACTGCACCACGACGGACGTCATGCGTACTGCTACTAGACGGAGGTACCGGTGAAGAATTATTTGCTCGCGGGTTGCCCGACGACCGCCGTACCTGGTCAGCTGCGGCGCTTGTGCACGAGCAGCATCATACTTTGCTCCGGGATGTGCACACTTCGTTCCTAGATGCAGGCTCTGACTTCATCACATGCAACAACTACGGTGTGACGCCCGGCGTGGGCTTCAGCGATAAAGAAATCGTCCAATACACTACTGTAGCTGGACGTATTGCTCGCGAGGCCTGCGACCGATGGACGTCGCGATCCGACAGGACAAAGAAGCCGAAGGTTTGCGGATCGCTGCCTCCGCTGCTAGAGAGCTACAGACCCGACAAAGTTCCTGAAGTGGATGAAGGAGTGAGATTGTACACAATGATCGCGACTGCACTGAAGCCCTTTGTGGACTGCTACTTGGCAGAGACTCTATCGTCGATTCAGGAGGCCAAGATGGCATTACTGGGAGTGCAGCAGGCTTATTGTCGTGAAACTGGAGGGCGTGAGGGGGTTATGGTGTCGTTCACACTGAATAGCTGCGGTCGTCTTCGAAGTGGAGAGAACGTGCGCGATGCTGCTCAAGATCTATTGAGTTTTACGGAGAACATCTTTGAGATGGAGTTGCAAGCGATTCTTTTCAACTGTTCGCAGCCAGAGGCGATCTGCAAGGCATTTCGAGAACTGGATGCCGATGAAAACATACGTGAAAGGCTGCACAGTCGTGGAGTGCGGTTGGGCGCCTATGCTAACCGTCTTACAGCCATTCCGGATGCTTGGGCTTTAGCGGAGTCTAGCCAACCGCAGGCGATGAGGACAGATGTGGCTGTGGAGCGATATGTGGATTTTGTCTCGCAGTGGATTGAACTTGGTGCTGAAATTGTTGGAGGCTGTTGTGGAGTTGGACCCGAGTACATTGCAAGTGTAAAGCGTGTGCTGCATGATCAAGGTAAATGAAATGCTAATGAGCACGTAGTATGCTATCGGCCGATTTAGCTTTTTGCCAAACTCTCCGTTCGTTAGAAAGTCCTGCTCGTGGGTACTCGTGTTTGTAGTCGAACGGCTTCCACTGCAGCACAACACGCTTTCCAAACAATGAGGTGACCGGGATCGGTTATCGAATTTTGCAGCTCACTACTTTTTTGCCCTTCTCAAGACATAAGCTTTTTCGATAAAACAATTGACGAGCAATTTCCTTTAGGTTTTCCTCCCCGACAATGCGTCGAGCTGCTGCTGCATGTGTGCCATCAACGTCTGCGCGGTCTCTACCTGGTCTTGTAGCTCTTGCACAGCACGCACAAGGTGGGGAATGACTCCAATGTAGTTGAGTGACTTCCAGCCACCGTCATCCTCCTGTACCAAATTCGGCAGAACCTGTTTCACTTCGTCGGCCAGAAAGCCAGGGAACACGCCATCGGGGAAGTTGCGGTCTGGGAACTCTTCTCTTCGCCATTCATACGTCACCTAGCAGCAGCAAGACTACGTTTAGTACAGCTCATCAAGTGCCAACCATGCAGAAACGTACCGGACGGAGTTGTTGAATGAAGCCCCGCGACGACTCCAAAGGCTGAATTGCAGTCTTCAGACGCCGATCAGAAGTACTGTACACGGTGCCACCGACATGGAGATGTAGCGCGATACTACCTCCGCCTTTAACAATTAGAGCACCTGTATTCACTGCAGTAGCCGGAGTAGTGGATGAGATGAGGACGTCACCTGCCGTCACAGTGACTCCAGTGTCGACAACAGTCAGTCCACCCTTGACACTGAGCCCTCCACCGGCGATGGTCGTTGCTCCAGAAGTTGCTACTGTAAATACGGAAGTCCCAGAAGTCGAGATATCGAACTTACCACCGACATAGAGATCCTTCGCGATACTTCCGCCACCATTAACCACTAAAGCACCTGTATTCACTGCAGTAGCCGGAGTAGTGGATGAGATGAGGACGTCACCTGCCGTCACAGTGACTCCAGTGTCGACAACAGTCAGTCCACCCTTGACACTGAGCCCTCCACCGGCGATGGTCGTTGCTCCAGAAGTTGCTACTGTAAATACGGAAGTCCCAGAAGTCGAGATATCGAACTTACCACCGACATAGAGATCCTTCGCGATACTTCCGCCACCATTAACCACTAAAGCACCTGTATTCACTGCAGTAGCCGGAGTAGTGGATGAGATGAGGACGTCACCTGCCGTCACAGTGACTCCAGTGTCGACAACAGTCAGTCCACCCTTGACACTGAGCCCTCCACCGGCGATGGTCGTTGCTCCAGAAGTTGCTACTGTAAATACGGAAGTCCCAGAAGTCGAGATATCGAACTTACCACCGACATAGAGATCCTTCGCGATACTTCCGCCACCATTAACCACTAAAGCACCTGTATTCACTGCAGTAGCCGGAGTAGTGGATGAGATGAGGACGTCACCTGCCGTCACAGTGACTCCAGTGTCGACAACAGTCAGTCCACCCTTGACACTGAGCCCTCCACCGGCGATGGTCGTTGCTCCAGAAGTTGCTACTGTAAATACGGAAGTCCCAGAAGTCGAGATATCGAACTTACCACCGACATAGAGATCCTTCGCGATACTTCCGCCACCATTAACCACTAAAGCACCTGTATTCACTGCAGTAGCCGGAGTAGTGGATGAGATGAGGACGTCACCTGCCGTCACAGTGACTCCAGTGTCGACAACAGTCAGTCCACCCTTGACACTGAGCCCTCCACCGGCGATGGTCGTTGCTCCAGAAGTTGCTACTGTAAATACGGAAGTCCCAGAAGTCGAGATATCGAACTTACCACCGACATAGAGATCCTTCGCGATACTTCCGCCACCATTAACCACTAAAGCACCTGTATTCACTGCAGTAGCCGGAGTAGTGGATGAGATGAGGACGTCACCTGCCGTCACAGTGACTCCAGTGTCGACAACAGTCAGTCCACCCTTGACACTGAGCCCTCCACCGGCGATGGTCGTTGCTCCAGAAGCTTCCACCTTAAACTTGGAGCCGCCGAGTACCTTCGCGTTAATGAGAGAGAAGCTTCCTGTATCGGTTAAAGCTGTCGTGTCCACCGAGAGAATCGCACCCGTAAACGCTGCTCCAGCGGCGGCTGTGTTTTTGACAGTCAGAGTACTTATTGTGCCAGCATTACTGTCGGATATGGCTGCTCCGCCACTCCCTTGTCCAGCAATGGTGGTGAGACCCGTTGAATCAACTTTAAAGAGGGAAGTAGAGGAATCCAAGATCTCGAGCTGACCCAGCAACTTCGTATTACCACCGACATAGAGATCCTTCGCGATACTTCCGCCACCATTAACCACTAAAGCGCCTGAGTTCAGCGCAGTTGCTGCAGTCGTGGACGAGATGAGAACGTTGCCAGCGATGGTCGTTGCTCCAGAAGTTGCTACTGTAAATACGGAAACCCCAGAAGTCGAGATATCGAACTTACCACCGACATAGAGATCCTTCGTGATACTTCCGCCACCATTAACCACTAAAGCGCCTGAGTTCAGCGCAGTTGCTGCAGTCGTGGACGAGATGAGAACGTTGCCAGCGATGGTCGTTGCTCCAGAAGTTGCTACTGTAAATACGGAAACCCCAGAAGTCGAGATATCGAACTTACCACCGACATAGAGATCCTTCGCGATACTTCCGCCACCATTAACCACTAAAGCGCCTGAGTTCAGCGCAGTTGCTGCAGTCGTGGACGAGATGAGAACGTTGCCAGCGATGGTCGTTGCTCCAGAAGTTGCTACTGTAAATACGGAAACCCCAGAAGTCGAGATATCGAACTTACCACCGACATAGAGATCCTTCGCGATACTTCCGCCACCATTAACCACTAAAGCGCCTGAGTTCAGCGCAGTTGCTGCAGTCGTGGACGAGATGAGAACGTTGCCAGCGATGGTCGTTGCTCCAGAAGTTGCTACTGTAAATACGGAAACCCCAGAAGTCGAGATATCGAACTTACCACCGACATAGAGATCCTTCGCGATACTTCCGCCACCATTAACCACTAAAGCGCCTGAGTTCAGCGCAGTTGCTGCAGTCGTGGACGAGATGAGGACGTCACCTGCCGTCACAGTGACTCCAGTGTCGACAACAGTCAGTCCACCCTTGACACTGAGCCCTCCACCGGCGATGGTCGTTGCTCCAGAAGCTTCCACCTTAAACTTGGAGCCGCCGAGTACCTTCGCGTTAATGAGAGAGAAGCTTCCTGTATCGGTTAAAGTTGTCGTGTCCACCGAGAGAATCGCACCCGTAAACGCTGCTCCAGCGGCGGCTGTGTTTTTGACAGTCAGAGTACTTATTGTGCCAGCATTACTGTCGGATATGGCTGCTCCGCCACTCCCTTGTCCAGCAATGGTGGTGAGCCCAGAGGAAGCCACGTTGAACACCGACGTACCTGCTCCTGTACCCAGAGTCGCGTCGATCACCGTATAGATCGTGGACGTGGAGAGCGTCGACGTCAGAGCGAGCAAGGCCTTGTTGAAACCAGTGGCGGAGTTCGTCACAGTAAGTGTATTGCCTGTGTTCCCGGTATCGGTGATACTTGCTCCGTCGCTTTCAACCTTGAGGCCTCCTGCTGATACTGTTGCTCCTCCTGAACTGATGGCCAGGCCTCCCGTTCCGATACGAATACCCCCCGCCGTAACCGTGGTCCCACCAGCAGTAACTATTAGTCCTCCCGAGGCGATGGTCGTTTTACCAGAAGCTTCCACCTTAAACTTGGAGCTGCCGAGTACCTTCGCGTTAATGAGAGAGAAGCTTCCTGTATCGGTTAAAGCTGTCGTGTCCACCGAGAGAATCGCACCCGTAAACGCTGCTCCAGCGGCGGCTGTGTTTTTGACAGTCAGAGTACTTATTGTGCCAGCATTACTGTCGGATATGGCTGCTCCGCCACTCCCTTGTCCAGCAATGGTGGTGAGACCCGTTGAATCAACTTTAAAGAGGGAAGTAGAGGAATCCAAGATCTCGAGCTGACCCAGCAACTTCGTATTACCACCGACATAGAGATCCTTCGCGATACTTCCGCCACCATTAACCACTAAAGCGCCTGAGTTCAGCGCAGTTGCTGCAGTCGTGGACGAGATGAGAACGTTGCCAGCGATGGTCGTTGCTCCAGAAGTTGCTACTGTAAATACGGAAACCCCAGAAGTCGAGATATCGAACTTACCACCGACATAGAGATCCTTCGCGATACTTCCGCCACCATTAACCACTAAAGCGCCTGAGTTCAGCGCAGTTGCTGCAGTCGTGGACGAGATGAGGACGTCACCTGCCGTCACAGTGACTCCAGTGTCGACAACAGTCAGTCCACCCTTGACACTGAGCCCTCCACCGGCGATGGTCGTTGCTCCAGAAGCTTCCACCTTAAACTTGGAGCCGCCGAGTACCTTCGCGTTAATGAGAGAGAAGCTTCCTGTATCGGTTAAAGTTGTCGTGTCCACCGAGAGAATCGCACCCGTAAACGCTGCTCCAGCGGCGGCTGTGTTTTTGACAGTCAGAGTACTTATTGTGCCAGCATTACTGTCGGATATGGCTGCTCCGCCACTCCCTTGTCCAGCAATGGTGGTGAGCCCAGAGGAAGCCACGTTGAACACCGACGTACCTGCTCCTGTACCCAGAGTCGCGTCGATCACCGTATAGATCGTGGACGTGGAGAGCGTCGACGTCAGAGCGAGCAAGGCCTTGTTGAAACCAGTGGCGGAGTTCGTCACAGTAAGTGTATTGCCTGTGTTCCCGGTATCGGTGATACTTGCTCCGTCGCTTTCAACCTTGAGGCCTCCTGCTGATACTGTTGCTCCTCCTGAACTGATGGCCAGGCCTCCCGTTCCGATACGAATACCCCCCGCCGTAACCGTGGTCCCACCAGCAGTAACTATTAGTCCTCCCGAGGCGATGGTCGTTTTACCAGAAGCTTCCACCTTAAACTTGGAGCTGCCGAGTACCTTCGCGTTAATGAGAGAGAAGCTTCCTGTATCGGTTAAAGCTGTCGTGTCCACCGAGAGAATCGCACCCGTAAACGCTGCTCCAGCGGCGGCTGTGTTTTTGACAGTCAGAGTACTTATTGTGCCAGCATTACTGTCGGATATGGCTGCTCCGCCACTCCCTTGTCCAGCAATGGTGGTGAGACCCGTTGAATCAACTTTAAAGAGGGAAGTAGAGGAATCCAAGATCTCGAGCTGACCCAGCAACTTCGTATTACCACCGACATAGAGATCCTTCGCGATACTTCCGCCACCATTAACCACTAAAGCGCCTGAGTTCAGCGCAGTTGCTGCAGTCGTGGACGAGATGAGAACGTTGCCAGCGATGGTCGTTGCTCCAGAAGTTGCTACTGTAAATACGGAAACCCCAGAAGTCGAGATATCGAACTTACCACCGACATAGAGATCCTTCGCGATACTTCCGCCACCATTAACCACTAAAGCGCCTGAGTTCAGCGCAGTTGCTGCAGTCGTGGACGAGATGAGAACGTTGCCAGCGATGGTCGTTGCTCCAGAAGTTGCTACTGTAAATACGGAAACCCCAGAAGTCGAGATATCGAACTTACCACCGACATAGAGATCCTTCGCGATACTTCCGCCACCATTAACCACTAAAGCGCCTGAGTTCAGCGCAGTTGCTGCAGTCGTGGACGAGATGAGAACGTTGCCAGCGATGGTCGTTGCTCCAGAAGTTGCTACTGTAAATACGGAAACCCCAGAAGTCGAGATATCGAACTTACCACCGACATAGAGATCCTTCGCGATACTTCCGCCACCATTAACCACTAAAGCGCCTGAGTTCAGCGCAGTTGCTGCAGTCGTGGACGAGATGAGGACGTCACCTGCCGTCACAGTGACTCCAGTGTCGACAACAGTCAGTCCACCCTTGACACTGAGCCCTCCACCGGCGATGGTCGTTTTACCAGAAGCTTCCACCTTAAACTTGGAGCCGCCGAGTACCTTCGCGTTAATGAGAGAGAAGCTTCCTGTATCGGTTAAAGTTGTCGTGTCCACCGAGAGAATCGCACCCGTAAACGCTGCTCCAGCGGCGGCTGTGTTTTTGACAGTCAGAGTACTTATTGTGCCAGCATTACTGTCGGATATGGCTGCTCCGCCACTCCCTTGTCCAGCAATGGTGGTGAGCCCAGAGGAAGCCACGTTGAACACCGACGTACCTGCTCCTGTACCCAGAGTCGCGTCGATCACCGTATAGATCGTGGACGTGGAGAGCGTCGACGTCAGAGCGAGCAAGGCCTTGTTGAAACCAGTGGCGGAGTTCGTCACAGTAAGTGTATTGCCTGTGTTCCCGGTATCGGTGATACTTGCTCCGTCGCTTTCAACCTTGAGGCCTCCTGCTGATACTGTTGCTCCTCCTGAACTGATGGCCAGGCCTCCCGTTCCGATACGAATACCCCCCGCCGTAACCGTGGTCCCACCAGCAGTAACTATTAGTCCTCCCGAGGCGATGGTCGTTTTACCAGAAGCTTCCACCTTAAACTTGGAGCTGCCGAGTACCTTCGCGTTAATGAGAGAGAAGCTTCCTGTATCGGTTAAAGCTGTCGTGTCCACCGAGAGAATCGCACCCGTAAACGCTGCTCCAGCGGCGGCTGTGTTTTTGACAGTCAGAGTACTTATTGTGCCAGCATTACTGTCGGATATGGCTGCTCCGCCACTCCCTTGTCCAGCAATGGTGGTGAGACCCGTTGAATCAACTTTAAAGAGGGAAGTAGTGGAATCCAAGATCTCGAGCTGACCCAGCAACTTCGTATTACCACCGACATAGAGATCCTTCGCGATACTTCCGCCACCATTAACCACTAAAGCGCCTGAGTTCAGCGCAGTTGCTGCAGTCGTGGACGAGATGAGGACGTCACCTGCCGTCACAGTGACTCCAGTGTCGACAACAGTCAGTCCACCCTTGACACTGAGCCCTCCACCGGCGATGGTCGTTTTACCAGAAGCTTCCACCTTAAACTTGGAGCCGCCGAGTACCTTCGCGTTAATGAGAGAGAAGCTTCCTGTATCGGTTAAAGCTGTCGTGTCCACCGAGAGAATCGCACCCGTAAACGCTGCTCCAGCGGCGGCTGTGTTTTTGACAGTCAGAGTACTTATTGTGCCAGCATTACTGTCGGATATGGCTGCTCCGCCACTCCCTTGTCCAGCAATGGTGGTGAGCCCAGAGGAAGCCACGTTGAACACCGACGTACCTGCTCCTGTACCCAGAGTCGCGTCGATCACCGTATAGGTCGTGGACGTGGAGAGCGTCGACGTCAGAGCGAGCAAGGCCTTGTTGAAACCAGTGGCGGAATTGGTGACCGTGAGCGTGTTAGCTGTGGTACCTGTATCGGATATCCTGGCTCCTCCATTTCTTTGCCCGGCGAAGGTGGCAAGTCCGGTTGCGTCCACTTTAAATACTGAAGTACTTGGAGCTCCTACGGTAGCTTCGATCAAATAGTGCATACTGACGGAAGGATTTATGGTAGACTTGGAGTCGATATGCAGAACCCTAGCGTTGTTCGAAAACGATACGGAAGTTGCCTCAACTGTTAGGGTGTCCTTTGTCGAAGAGTCAGAAGCAATTGTCGCTCCACCATCCACAACATTCAGCCCCCCCAGTAAAATAGTTTCTCCTCCATCTCGAATCGTTAGGCCCCCAGCTTTTATTGTTTCGCCACCAGCGGTGATATACAAGCCACCACTATCAATTGTAGCCCCACCAGTGCCAATATACAACCCTCCTTGAGTGATCGTCGTAAGACCGCTGTTACTGACCGTAACTAGATCGACGACTGGGTTAGTGCCGACTTTTGTAGTTATCCTCAGCATATTATGAGCTGAACTTGAAAATGTTTTTATCGTAACGGCATCTCCCGCAAATGTCATAGCCGTAGCACTCACGATGAGCGCAGACGAAGTTGACGACGAATCCGAGTTCGAAATCTGTCCTCCTCCCAAGCCATTCACAATAAGACCACCATTAGCGATTGTAGTTCTTCCAGAGGCCTCCACAGTAAATGCTAATACGTTGTTGGCAGTCGCCTTTATCAGGAAGAAATCAGTCGCCCATGGATAAAGTGAAGCCCGTGAGGTCGTGAGCTTGAGCAGAGAATTGCTAAATCCACTATTGGAATTGGTGACGGTCAGACTGGATCCATCCAACGTATGCGAAATTGTTCCTCCTCCTGTCACAACAGACAAACCACCAGTGTAAATGGTGGTCAAACCGTCCCCACGAATATCAACGATAGTGGTTGGTGGAGCTGTTCCAGTGATTGCCTCAAACATTTTAAAAAAGGCTCCAGTGTCAGACCCCCTCGTTGTTCTAACCTTCAACGCGGTTCCTGTAAACCACGTGTGGGTATTCGCGATATCGGCTGCAGTCGAAGGTTGGTCAGTAGTAGTTACCATCAACGAGCCAGTCGAGATTTCCAGATTACCAGTCATCAACTTCGTATCACCCATACCATTCATCGTCAGAATTTGTTTCGTCGAAGAACCGATTTTCATGAAGTAGAAATCCGCTTGAGAACCTTTCGCCGTTTTCAGGTTCAAAACAGTGCCAGTGTACGTCAACCCCATTGGATTGACGATAAATCCATCATTTTCGTCGATACTGTCCGGGACGTTAGACGGCTGATTGCAGTCCATACCCTTGAAATCCGCGTAACAAATACATTGGCCAGTGCTGAAGTCACAAAGACCACGGTTGGAACAGTAAATGTGCTCTGAAACAAAAGTACATCAATGGCAAATGGTTAGCTTTCCGGCCTATATCAATGACGTACATTTACTTACCGATGACGTTAGTGGCAGTGACGTCAGTGATAGCACAGGTAGGAGTATTGAGACTTGTTACTTGGGTAAGGTCACACGTAAAACGCGTCAGTGCTGGATTTCCTGAGTGATGTAGCAAATTGTTTTCTCCTCCCAAATGCGTCCACTCTGTGAAGCTTACAGTGTAAGTAGCCGCTGCAGTTACTGGATCCACACTTGCAATCGTACAGGAAGCTGTCAAAACTGTACGCATTGCCTGGAATGCTTTCGCGCAGGCTTGTTCATGAGCCGTATCCGCTACTGCGGCAGCATTGAAAACTGCAACATCACCGAGGAAATGGACCCGTACCGATCCAACTAGAGAAAGGTTGGTTGAGGTATCTGCTCCCACTTGAACCCGAATTGTCCGATATCCTTGGCCCAAAGTAAGCGGGTCATCATTTTTCGCGCACATGACTGCAAACAGTATCATCAGGATCTACATGCATAATATCATCGGGAATACCCTGCCAACAACGTACGCTGAGAACAGTCTGGTCCCGTGTAGCCCATATCACACAAACAGCTCGACATACTGTCCTTCTCCCAATTGGAGTACACCGGACCGATGCCATCCCCAGCTACACTAGGCAGAGAATCTGGTCCGTACTGCAGCGACAACGTTGCTGACGAGTAGCAGAGACCGTGGCCCGAACAATCGGATGGACACCGAACTACACGAAACAAAAAAAACAAAAAACTTAATAACTCCACTATACCAAGGGAGAACTGAGTAGGGAACACACGTCGTTGGCAGGCTGCTCCAGTATATCCGTTAAAACACGAGCACTCTCCCTACATAAATAAAGCTGTCATCACAGTGAATATTTCGCCACCTCCACCTTGATATATTACCTTGGAATAGTCGCAAACGCCTCGATTCGAGCACTCAGACACTGCATGCGCCACATTCGCCGTCTTTGCCTTGTCTGTCCACGCTACTCCCGTCGGACACTTGCGTAGCGAGCAATCAGGCGCCAGTGCCCAATCGGAATCACAAATGCATTGACTACAAGAAAGCAACCACATAACGTAAGATATATCTTCTCGTCCTCAGTGTTGTAACTCATTGAAACGCACTTGCTTGAGCCGCATCGGCCATGCCCTGAACACGAGTTGGCGCACGCCGCGTCTGCCACCTGTACAGCTGTGAGCACGAGTAGTAACAGGAGGAGCCCATGCATCGCCGCCATTCCGCAAGATCCTTGAAATGGTATCTTGTTATAACTTGTAATTAACTTCAACGTGGACATCCTGACAGTTATACTTCACAGTTACTTCGTGAAGTAGTGCCGCGTAACGTTACTTCTGTGAAGTAGTGCAGCAATTGAAAGATCAATGAGAACCGTATTGAACGCTAAGATTTTTTTTAGATGAACTCGGAACAGGAGCCGGCACCGGCGTACGCCGCCGCCGCCGCGCGTGTGGAAGTGGAAGACCCGCCCAAGCGGCCGAACCAGACGGAGCGTCTGCTGTGCAGTTCGCGCGCGAGGGATGATCTGTCTCCTCTGCTCTTTGTCGGATCTTCGGACGGCGCGTTGCGGTGCTACGGGACGGATGGGCGTGCCGGCGTCCTGCGCTGGCAAGCAGACTATAAGCGACTGTTCCATACCTGCAGTGTGTTCTTGGATACATGGGGCGTGCTGGTCACGCTAGTTGACGGCCGTTTGAAGCTGCTGGAGCTGCCACTGAGCAGCTCACAGAGCGATACCGTGACCAGAGACGACACCAAGGGCGCTGTGCTGTTTACGGCCCATGAAGCAGCCAAGACGCTGTGCGTGCTACTGAAGACTAACACATTGAAAGTTTTTGACTGGACTGTGAGTCGTAACTTAGAACCCCGTGCACAGCATGAATTATCGACGAACCTACTGCCGGTGCAGCAACTCGTGATGCTCAGTGAGAGTCACGTATTTATTCAGGGCAAAAAGGACTGGTCCGTGCTCAATCTGGATAGTGGTCGTGTGCTGAATGTTGCTGAGGATACGATACAACAGGTTAATGGAGTTCTGGGTGCTGGGGTGTGCGCTGTTGTTGCACTACCTAGTCTTTCCTTCGCCAGACGGCGACAACAGATCCTGGATGTGCTGCTGTGTGGAAAGAAACAGGGTGTTATCCTAACTATTGATGAAGAGGCGAAGACAACAAACCCAGCAGAGGAAGAGAACGATATCTACGGAGCTTTCGAAGATGACGCGATTAAGTTTCGTGAAAGTGGAGGCAGACCGCTTGACGTATCGACTAACCAACTAGGCATGAAAGTGGAGAGGTTGATAAGCTACAACGCGCCGCCGAGGGCCGTGTATTTCCACTATCCGTTCCTACTGTTTGACCAGGCGGAGCAGGTTGCAGTGTACAATTTCGGCTCGTTGCAGTTTGTTCAAACGCTTCCGGTTAAGGCTCCCTACGGCATTTGCGCTGCTATCGATGTAGCGTCAGCTACAGTGGACATCCAGCACTCAAACACCCCACAGTTTAGGGATGGACGGCCAGCCACTTTGTTTACCGTGACTGCACCGTTCGAAGTTCAGTCATATCAAATGTTGTCCATTGCACAGCAAGTGGCTGCGTCCATGGGGAACCGCCGCTTAGAAGATGCTGTCGCCCTTTGTAAGTTGTGCCCAGAAGAGAGTCCACTCAGCGATAGCGATCAGCGGAAACTTTATGCGGGCTACGGTTTCGAGTTGTTCCGGTCGGGGCGACGACAGGAAGCTATGGATTTCTTCTTTGAGAGCAATATCGATGTGATGGAGGTACTACTGCTTTTCCCACGGAATCTTCTTCCTCGCAAGGCCAGTGCACTACACAAAGAGCAAACCAACAACAACAAGGACAATTCTTTGGAAGGTGATGACTTAGTGGACGGCCTGCTCGCTCTCATTAGATTTCTGCGTCGAAAGCGAAGCGCTTACTTGCAATTCGACGATACATCAGCAGTCATGGGGATTCGTGCGCACCGTAGTGTTGCATCCAGCGAAGTAGGTGCTCTGGAGCTGATTGATACCATGCTGGTCAAGTGTCTTGTAGTGGTGGCGGAAAAGACTGGATACGAGGAACGAGCGAAGCGCGCACTGCTTAAGTTAGTGACCGGTCCGAACTATTGCGAGATTAGCGAGGCTGAGATTTTCCTGCGAGCTCATCGCCGATTCAAGTCACTTCTGGCATTTTACTCTGCCAGAAAGCTGCATCGGAAGGCTCTTGAATTATTGGAAGACTTGGAGCGCAGTGCAGCTTCGGAGGCTGCATTGGATGAAAAGAGCGAAATTGGCCAGAAAGACAAGCTGCCGCAAGATACTGGGGACTTGCAATCTTCGCAACATTATATGGTGCTCATCGCTCAATATCTACGAGTTTTGGGCCAAAAGCACGCGGAGATGATTTTTGAGTTTTCGCGCCGTGTTTTGTCGGTAAACCCAATGCTGGGGCTTTCGATTTTTACACAACGAGAGGTCCCCAGCTCTAAAGCGGATATTGACCCCTCTACGGTGCTTCAGCACTTGAAAAGCTGTTCTATCGCTGTTCCCAACTCCAGCTCGACGCCACCAGAAACCGAAGATGCCGAAGACCTATCGAAGCCGACGTTGCCATTGATCAATAGCCAGATGTTGGCTATCGAATACCTTACACAAGTTATCTACGAAGGAACAGGCCAGTTGACCCCGCGATTACATGACGAAGTAGTGTATTTGCTGCTGGATTCGATACAGACCAACACATCACAAAAGCAGAGACTCACAAGTCGAGTTGAATCGCAGCGTGGAATGACTGGACTTTTACGTCGCAAACTGCTTCAGTTCCTTGAGTTTCCTGGAGCAGCGTTCCATCCTGAACGTATGCTAAGCCGCACTCCCAATGAAATGGTGGACGAACATGCAGCGCTGCTATCGAAACTTGGACGACACCTTGAGGTTCTTCAGTTGTACGCTTTGGAATTGAAGGACCCAGCTCTGGCCGAGGCCTATTGCAACCGCTGCTATGAGTCAAAGACAGCTGACTCATCAATCTATTCAATCCTCCTGAAGATTTACTTGCGATCACAGTTTCAAGGGGGAACAGCATCTGGCACGAGTTCGCCAGTCATCGGTTCACCACCTAAGCCTTCGTGGAACAGGTCCTCCAGTTCTGGCTTGCAGAGCGAGGCTGTAAATGCGGCCATCAATGTGCTGAATAAATATGCCGAGCGTATCGACGTGTCCACAGCCTTAGCGCTCCTGCCTGCTGATGTTCCTGTGGCTCCGTTGGCTGGGTTCTTTCGCCGTGTGCTTGAGCGACAGGTACAGCGTTTCCGCAATGGACAAGTGAAGAAACAGCTTTCAAAAATGGAGAACTTCAAGGTTCGGGAGCAGCTTTCCACTAAACGCAAGGGATCGGTCACGGTCTGGTCATCCCAAAGTTGTCAATCATGCGGCAAGAGGCTTGGAGTTGGTACATTTGTGCGTTTACCTACTGGGACCTTGTTGCACTACTCCTGCCAACCCGTCCCGTAAGCCCACCCAAGCATCTACACCGGAGAGAGATCGTATTCTTTGAGCGTCACAGGCTTTTTCCATGAGGACTGGCCGGTAAGTTTATCAAAATAATAGTACTGTTGTGAGTTGGGGTCAAACACTTTTTGGATGCGTTCCCGTAGAAGACGATGTAGTTCGAGACGTGCTGCAGCACAGCGCATGAACGTGAAGAGGATTTGTTTCGCCTCCGTAAGTTCTGTGACCGCATGAGACCGCCTTCTCTTGATGATTTTGGTCTCTTTGATCTCCCGACCGTCACCCACGAGAAGAACTGGTTTCTCCCATTTTGCGACCCCTGTTTTGTGGTTGTAGTAGTAAAAGTGCTCGGTAGTGGGGTCAAAGATCTTCTCATACGCGTCGAACAGCAACTCACGAAGCTCCTCTTTGGCACGACGTGTACGCCACATCCTTTGAAGACGTGAGGCAGCTTCATCTCGGGACATTTGACGCAGACGCTGGAGCTTCCTCTTGTGGCGCTTCAAGCGTGCGCGTTCACTGATACGTGGCAGTTGGGCAGCAACAGGCAATGAGAATGACGACGGAGGGAGAAGTGTGCTCTTTCTCCTGCCAGAAGAAGAGGCAGAGGAGTCGTCAAAAACCTCCAGGTCGTAGGCGCCCAACACAGCGGGCTTAAACCAGGTAGATGTACCAGCCACACTGTCGTAGTAGTACGCTTGACTCGACACAGGGTCCATGATTTTACGATACCGGCGAGATAGTAGCTCCAACAGCCTCTTGCGTGTTGCGAATCTTCGATATAGTGCCTGGATGGTACGTGCAGCAGCTTCTTCGTTGTGGAACTTCTCCGGTCGTAACTTAACGCCATGCCGCCTTCGTTCCTTTCCAGCTCCCGTTTCATGACGATCAATCTTAGACCCAAGTTCACCGACTTCCTCATCATGAAGCAGTCGGGGCTTCTCCCAAGACGATTCCTTCGTGGTGGCGTTGTAGTAAAAGTACCTCCCAGTCGTGGAGTCCCAGAGCTTCTTGATACGTGAACGCAAAATACGACGCATAAACTCACGCCCTCGGTGACATCGGTATGCATGCTGAATAATCTGGGCAGCTTCAGCGGGAGCCATGTTAGCGAACCTGGTAAGTCTCTGAATCTCCACAGGCTCTCCTAAGTCATATCGTTTGCGAAGAAGAGGAGGGGGTTCCCACAACTTTGTAGGCTGCTCCTTCTTGTGAAGAACCGGCTTCATTATGTGGTAAACGCGTTCCTTCTCCAAGTCGAAGTGTTTCTCGTACCAATCACGCAGCATTTTCAGCATTAAACGTCGAGCCTGAAGCCCTCGCCAAACAGCTTGCAACTTTACTGCTGCCTCGACAGATGTTAGAGGCGGTGAAATCCGTGGTGAAGCATCTGGATCACGGATAGGGACTTCGAACTCTTCGCTGATCTCCACTGGTCGTGCCCATGACTTTTTTCCCTGCCAGAGATTGTAGTAGAAGAACTCATTGTGGACTATACTGAAGATGCGCTGGTACCGCTGTTCGCGGGCATGTTGTAGGACACGACGAGCTCTTCGTGCACGAAATAGGCACTGCAACTTACGGACAGCTTCATATTCTCCCATTGGAACTCCAGGTCGTCTCAGTCCATGTAGCTGACGTTCATGTGAACAATTCCGACACATCCATAATCGAAGAGGGGATGGTTGAAATCCATTGCAACGCCAGCATAGCCGACACAATGGGTGGACGATCGCTTCAATATCGATATCGTCAATACATTGGGTTTCACAGCGTTCTTCTTCTTCGCGGGCACGTCGGTCAGCAAAAGGCTCGAGACGGACAGGAGACGGCAATTGATTTGAGAGTTTCACCGTTTTCGATCCATCGCTGAATTGTGGCACCGGATGCGATGAACACAGTGGCAACGTCGGTATCTTTGATAGATCTAAGCGTGGAATGAGCACGGACTTATCGCGCCAAAGGCGCGGTACCTCAGGCCATTCGTAACTAGCCGCATCTCGAGAAACAGTGTTAAACACCGTGAAAGTTCGTCCACAAGCAAGTGAAGCAACACGCCCAAATCGCTCACCTCCGGGTAGTCTCAATTCGGTTGGGACGCCGTTAAATGCTCGTGTGCTGCCCCATGAAAAGATCCGATTATCGACGGTTAAAGCCACTGAATGGTGCGTGCCGCAAGCGAGTCGTGTGGCAAACACTTCATCATCAAGTTCACGAGGTGGCAGACGAACGGGCTGCGGTTCATAGGTAACCTGCGTCTTACCCATTCCAAGCTGGCCATAGATACCTGTGCCCCAGGTGAAAACACGTCCAGCACCAAGTCCAGGCTCCGCAGCGATACAGGCACTATGCCACGCTCCACACGCAATTGAAATGGAAATAAGGTTTGTAAGAAACCCACTCACGAGTGACGGCTCACTGGCGTCACTACTGCGCCTTGTTACTTGCCCATGGCCCAATCGTCCGCCATCGCTACAGCCCCACGAGTACACCTTTCCATCCGATGTGAGCGCCAACGAGTGGAGTACACCACAGGCAACTTGACGTACTGAAACAGATCGAAGTGTTGCTACTTGATGCATCACCACAGGTCGGGGAAACGTAGACGGCGAAGACTTCGATGCTCCACCGGTAGGTTTACTACCATTCGAAGGAATGATACCCAGCTGTCCATGCGAATTGCTACCCCAGCAAAAGACCACTCCATCGTGACCGGCAACGTGGTCACACACAGCAACACTGTGATGTCCTCCCACTGCAGCAGCAACAGCTTGGTAGTTGGAAAGCGCTCCAACGACTGTCGCTCGATTTCGGGCAACTTGGGCGGCACTTTCAGCTGCAAAACCCAAGGCTCCGTGTGCATTGTCGCCCCAACTGAACACTTCTCCAGCCTTAGCAAGTGCCATAGCGTGGCCACGTGCTACGTAAACCCGTTCTACATGCTCGGCACGAAGTGTGTGTAGGAACACAGGAGTGGCAAGCCAGTGGCTTTCTCTAGGAGTTGATTCAAACTCATCGCGTCGATGAATGTGACTGCATAGCCCCACCTGAGATGCTAAACCTCCCGTCCGACACAGCCATGTCGCTCCTCGAGCTCCATCTAGCGCATATACAGCGTCCGATTCTGAGCCCTACCAGCATGTCGCCCATCAGAAGTCGGAAGCCTAGAAATGCAAGTTGAACGTGACGTACCGCAGCAATACTCGTGATGTGGTGTCCTCGCAATGGATGGATATCAACAAGATCAGCTCCCGGATGCGCCTCACAGAAGTATACACTGCCTTGCGATTTGCGGCGGAGCTCGAGAGCTCGAGCTGCAGCCTGAGCAGCCATATCGTTGGCAAGCACATGCTGATCCACCCAGCGTTGGATACGACAAATAAGCAGCACCTTCTTCCCCGTTGAAGGCAAATTGAGTGTCAGCGCTAGTAGTCTCAGTTCTTCACGTGATAGTCGCCGTAGATTCACATTGCGCCAGTGCTGACGGCTTCGTGCATGACCGAACGCTCGCAACGAAGTGAACGTGAAGCGCACGTTTTGCCGGGACTGTTGGAATGCCTGACGCAATAAGTGTGACCTGTATGCGCGTTGAATCATCGCGGCAGCCTTCTGCTTTCGACGCTTAGACCGTCCGGGCTTCCATCCTGGCTGTAGCTTGCGCTGAGCAGCCTTGAACTTCTTCTTCCGCTCGGTTCGAGCCCGTCGGGTCATGTTCGGGTCCATCATCGAGCAAGACGTCGACGATCACGGACAACAGTCCTGAAGCAGGCAACAGACGCGCCGTTTCATCGATATAAAGTGCTCTGAATTGGAGGTGCCTGCTGACTGGCTTAAGCCTTCTAGCTGCTGGATGGAGTTCTAGTCTCTGTCTCAGTCGTCTAGAAAACGCCGACAATCCAGCGCTGGTACTTGTCGTACCAACGCGTACGCCAATTGTCCAGTGACGCGTCGATAAGCTCGTGAACAAAGTCCTCACAAGAGTTGATGTCCAAGTCCGGTTGGAAGCGAGCTGCCAGACGCTCGACTGTGCCCTTGGGATCCCCAGCAAAGCATGGCAGGTGTTCGTTGCCGTGCAGCATCATCTCCACAAGCAGAACAAACCGATGGCGGTACTTTCGTGCCACTAAGAATGAACGCACGCAAAGAGATCGGAACCGCCGGAAGTGCGCAGAACGCGGGCCGCCCATGAGCTCCACAAAATCGGCCGTAAGCTTGAACGGAGCCTGCTCAAAGGCCATGTTGCCCGGGTTGTTGGACAGGATAAAACCAAAATCGATATGGATAATGTGGCCCTCAGCATCTAGCAGAATATTGCCGTTGTGACGGTCCTTGATCTGAAGGAGATAGCATACGATGGCGTAACCAGCCATGCTGCTCACAAAATTCGCTCGGGCCCTACGGAACTCGGCTGTACTCGGGTCTCCGAAGTGCCTGGTGAAGAAGTCCAAAAGCGTCGTGAATTCGCGGTCGTTGCGCTTTAAAGAGTCGATGGAAATGGTATCCGAGATAGCCTCCACAAGACCTGAAGTAGCTGAGATAGCGATCACATCATACGGACGAATAAACACGGGAACCTTGAACTCTTCAAACACCTTAGCGAACTGATGAATCAACTGCAAAGCCAACTGCTCTTGACGCAGATCGTCGTCGCTTTTAACGATCACAGGCAGCAACCTCCAACCCGGAAGTTTCCCGTAAGGAGATGTAGCTTGGATACGGTGCTCCTTCTCGGACCAGCGCTCCTTAAATATGACATACGGCGGCTCAGCACCTCCCTGCTGCCTTGATTCAGAGCTGGGATCACTGTTCTCAGCCTCTTCGTCTTCCTCCAGCTTCGAATCTCGTTCGTTCAAGTCTTGAAGGAACCGATCGGTACTGTCAAAACGCGCAAGGTGATGCGGTGAACTCGCGGAGGTCTCAGACTGAGGCGACAGTACTGTGTCCGACTTAGGGGACCACGGACCACTGACACTACTCACAGAATCGATGTCGTCAATGTCCGTAGTAACAGGAACAATAGATGCAGGTACAGTCTGGGCCGAAAGAGTAGGTCGAAGGCCTCCAACACTCGTGTCCACTGTTAGACTCCGCTTATTGAAAGCACCTGGGCTCTTGAAGAACGGCTGACTCTGACTTCTCTCCGGCAAATCACGGAAACGCTTGGGTGTATCCTCGCCATATTCATCGTCGTCAACTTTGCTCAGCAAGGCTTCACATTTAGGGTCAAAATTCTTCCCACCGGGGGTCTTTCCAACCAGGGAGTCAATCAATCCATGCAGCAGCTCCGTTGGTTGGGCAATTTTATTCGAGATGTGGTGTGAGAATGAGCGAAGTCTTGTTGGACTGCTAGGCGTTCGTGACTCGCTCCAAAATCCCAGCTTGGCAGCATCCGGAGACATCAACGGTGTGCGTTCAGCAGCCGAAGACGCTGTCACTAGGTCCGGGGTGCTAGCAGTATCCCACAGACCAAGTGTAAAACGTCTGCCATTAAACACGCTATTGCTGCGGCGCTTAACCCGCTCTTCTTGCGGAGAAGGATAGTCCACAACTTCTGCACAAAGAAAAAATGGCACGCGTTCCCTTGTCGAGAATGTAAAGCTTTCGTCGACGTGGATGTGCTTCAATCGATGGTACGAATTCCCTACAGGCAGATACAAAGAGTTGCTTGGCAAGTACTGATCTTCCAGGTCTTGAAGCCAAACACGAAGCTATCATGCACAAAAAATTACGGACTTGTTAGTTATCGTAAGAGCCTTGGCAGTGAGGCGGAACTTACCATATCGTTACGTCGATCGTATGCCACCGCGCGCAGATTCGACGATATATTCGCTAATGACCCCAAAAATGCGGTCTCCAGCTCAAAAGGGTCTACACCAGAACTTGCAGATACCTTGGGGGCAACTGGAGACGTCGCTAGCCCTCGTTCAAGGTCGTTGTTTACCTGGAAAGTAGCATAATGATCATCTTGAGAGCCTGGCAGCAACGCCTCGACTTCTTGTGCACTAGCAGATACCTCCGATCCACGCTCGGCACGGAGCTGTTGTTGCGACTGATGCTCCAAGTTCACTGGACTAGGCGGGCAAGCAACTACCATTGCTGGGGCCATGCCACGCTCGGACACATCTTCAATAAGCATTTGAACCCGCTGGTAGTCAGCCTCAGTGGAAAAAGCCGGATTGTGCAGGCAGTACGACTGCAAGTACCACAGCATCTTGTGTGCGAACACGTGCGAGCTGTTAACAGCAGAACAAACAGTCAGAATGTCTCTATAGTCCCCTCCCTAATAACCACTTACACACTGCATTTCCGCAGTAGCATAGCACACAACTGCGGGGATCTAGCGAAAGCTCCAAGTAGCACAAAGCTGCACATTTGAGGGAGATAGAACTCAAACTCGTCTTCATCTCTGTCCGAAGACACTCCCAGTCTGTCCACAGCTCCGTCCTGGTGCGCATAAAGCCTCACCATCGCTTCAAACGTTGGGTCCTTCGGTTTCCGTCTTCCCGTAAACTGCTTGCCTAATGTAGCCCATTTGGATCTCCATTTGGCTCGTGGCGTCTCACCCATGACATCTCGAAGCAGTTTGTCATCGGACAACCGTCCTCGACTCTTGTTAAGCTGTAAAATGTATCCTAGTTGCAGTAGCGTACTACCTACAGACAAAACGCCGAGCACAGCAACGTAGAAGCCGCCCCAGACCACATGTCGGTATTTATCAAAAGTGTCAATTCTCCTCCCGTCCAGATACAACAGAGGCTGCAACGAGCCCAAGCTACAGCCAATCACTTCCACCAGCGACACCACAAACACGAAGCAACGCGTAGACGGCACACGCTTATTGCGGCGTCGGATATAAACGAAGAAGAGCAAACGCAACAGTGATAACAGCGCTTGGAGAGCCAACGACTGACGGAACTGGAGTGGCGTCTGCAGGTCACGCGCGAGGATCTCGCGGCCGCCAGGAGACGCCAGAGGCGCCAGGAAGTACCAGCCCAGCACCGACAGCTCCACGGAGAGCGCGAGCACGTTGAACAGGCCCATGGCGAGCGGTATCAGAGAGTGATCGGGATATCGGATGCGGCAGAAGAAAGCCTGAGTTTGCTAGTAGCCACTGATTGGCTGTAACAAACGAATTTTCACCAATCGAAAGTTTGCGTTTGATAAAGACTGAGTCTGAGGGCAGACGCAATCACTTCAATGAGCATAAGGTGGACGTGTACACTGGTCTGGAATTGCCTGGCCGCTATAATGGCCGTTGTCTGCCTTGAAGCCTTTACTCCGTAGACTGAAACACTACTAGAAAGCACCTAATTGACACTGGGTTGACTTTTAGTACGGGCGCGAACGGCGATCCGGCCGGTCTCGGAAGTCGCGGTCTCCACCACCTCGGCCTCCGTATCGGCCGTAGCCACCTCCACCTCCACGGCGTCCGCCACCACCGCCGCCTCCTCCGTGCCATCCACCTACTGGGGGCTCTGGTTTGCCAGCCAGCTCCACTTTGATAGTCTTGCCTCGCATGTCCCCACCTGTGTAGCAATAACCAGCGCGCATCCGTTCGTTAAACAGTCGTCACCAGCATACATTTTAACATGAGCGTACCATTGAAGAATTCCGGTGCCGTGCGAGCAGCGTTCGAGTCCTCGTACGTAAGCACAGCGTCGCCTTTAGGCTTCCCATCAGCATCCGTGTAGATTTTGATCTTGAACGGCCATTGGTCCTTGTAGCCACGCTTTTGCTTCTCTCGAGCGACAATGCCAATAGCCCCAAACATCTCCTGTAGCTCGTCACTCGTGACGTCTGTGGGTAGATTTGAGATGTAGATGCGCGCCCACGTCGGATCGGCGAGCGCTTCTTTCGCGGGATCCCACGCACCCGAAGACTTGGGTTGGGCGTCGTCTTGTTCTGTGACAGCTTCATCGTCGCGCTCTCGGCCTCTCGTACTGCTGCTGTTGTCGTTGCGCGGCTCGCTCCGGTACGACGTGTCCCTGTCCGAGCGTCCGCGGTCTCTGGATCTGTCACGTCCCCCGTCGCGCCTGTATCCATCCCGCTCACGTGGCCGGTCCCTGCCGCGGTCACCACCGTATTTACTGAACGAAGAGCCGTCGTAGCGGTCCCGATCACCGCCGCGACGATAGCTCATGGCTTGCTACTACTGGTACTGACTGGGTCTAATGTATCTGTCGGGTGGACCAAAAACTGGTGTGTGAATTGTGTGGATTTACCGGTACATACATTCATTCATGTGGTACACGTTAATCGACAAGAAGAGGGCTAGGGTCGATTACGACGCTAAACATATCAGCCAATGTCTGGCGATAATCAAAACAATTTCAGCCAATTAAATAGCGTTTCGAGCCAGACTGGATACTGTGGGAAGCCTGATGCGTGGAGACAATCGGAAACCCCCGTCGCCTATTGTTATCGGCATCGTCTTGTGAGGAAGCCGACGCTGCCTCGACACGCCCGACCTGCGCCATAGGAGGAAGGCAGCTTCAACGCAAGCAAACCCTGGAGCGAGACATCGCCACCATGGACGAGAAATCAAGGAAACCCGAGGGTGCATAGTTAATACTTTTCCTAATTCGTGTGTGAATTGTGTCATTAATAACTGTGTCCTACGTTGTAGACACTCCGTTCAAGCAGCAGAAGCTTAAAGCTTGGCAGCCTATCCTTACGCCTAACTGGGTTATCGGCACTTTCGCTGTCGTTGGCCTCATTTTCATCCCTATTGGCATCGTGCTGCACACTGAATCGGACAATGTGCGTCGTGTATTCTTCGTCTCTTCCCATCTGCTTTTATTTAACTTTAATGTTTTTTTTTTTTTACTGCAGGTGGTGGAGTACTCGATTCAGTATGACGGAGACGGTATGACGCAGTCGTCCAACATTGTGAACATTGGCAGCGGTTGCTACTTGAGTGACGAGGACGAAGGAGACACTTTCGACGTGGATGAACACGGATGTAGGATCACATTCAAGATCGAGAAGGAGATGAAGGCGCCCGTGTATCTGTACTACCAACTGGACAACTTCTACCAGAACCACCGTCGCTATGTGCAGAGCCGCAGTGACGCACAGCTCCGCGGAGACGCCGCAGCCAGTACCAGCGACTGCTCCCCGCTTACATCAACTGGTGGAGGCATGGCCAAGTACAATTCGACCGCGAATGCGACAATTGGTAGCAACGAGACGGACTACACACTGATGCCGTGCGGTCTCATTGCCAACAGTCTGTTCAACGATATTTTCTGGGTCAACAAGCTTGTGACGGGAGGAAATACGTACTACCAGGATGACGAGTACGAAGGCAAGACGCTTGTGAACCTCGTGGATCAGACCGGCATCGCCTGGAAGTCCGATGTCGAGACCAAGTTCAAGAACATCGACACCGCAGGCCTATCAGACGCAGATAGCACAATGATGCTGTGGCAGAACCCGCGTTACCGCTACATCATCCCCATGTACGAGGGCCAGGAGGCGATTGCTAACAAGACAGCATGGACAACAGCCGCGCCTGCCTTCGGTGTGCAGGACGAGCACTTTATTGTTTGGATGCGTACTGCCGGTCTGCCGAGTTTCCGTAAACTATACGGCCGCATTGACACAGATCTGGCGGAAGGCACAGAGCTTGAATTCCTTGTCTCCAGCAGTACGTTCTACTGGTGTTTTGATGTTGGTGAAAGGGATCTCTAACTTGTTGTTTTGTTACTGTTATCAGACTTCGTAGTGAGCACGTTTGAGGGCAAGAAGTCAATCGTGATCTCGACGACATCCTGGTTCGGCGGCCGGAACCCGTTCCTGGGCATCGCGTACATCATCGTTGGTGCTCTCTGCATGGTGCTGGCCATCCTGTTCTTTGCCAAGCACAAGTTGAGTCCGCGAAAGTTGGGTGACACGCGATACCTGGTGTGGAAGAACAACCACTAGGCACCAATTCACTTTCAGATCAGCAAGATGTTTCGGCATTGAGCTCTGGCTCGTAGTGAACGAGCGGTAGGAGTTGACAGCGCCAATGTATTCTTTTCTTTCAGTGCAGGCGTCATTTAAACTGCAACCTTCCGTCTGGAGAATGCAAGATTGATAATTGAGGTCGCTTGTGTTACATTAGTTTGTCTTGTCGATCATAGAAAAAGTGTCATCCTAAATCTTTTCAAGATGCTGGCAAGTCGCTATGAACTGCTGGAGAAGATCGGGAACGGGGCGTTCGGAGAAGTCCATCGCGCCAAGGACCTCGAGTCGGGCGAGATCCGAGCCATCAAGCGTCTACGAGTGAATGACGACGGTCAATTGTCTGTTGTTCCGGCCGCGCAGTTCCAGGAGATCGAGGCCATGCGTCAGCTCCAACATCCTAACGTAGCTTTAATGGTTCCTTCCTGTGTCAAATCTCTAAATCTTATAACCTTTACTGGTGTAGATCGTGAAGCTTCTGGATGTGATTCCCGACGGCAGCTACATCGCTCTGGTACTCGAGTACATGCCCAGGGACCTACTCAGTGTCGTTCGAAATCGACAAGAGCCTCTGCATCCTGCTGATGTTCGAAGTCTTCTTCGAATGCTGTTGCAAGGAGTTGCATGTTGTCACGACTACAATATCCTTCATCGAGACCTCAAGCCAGGAAACTTACTGTTGAGTGCAGATGGTGTGCTCAAGATCAGCGACTTCGGCCTCGCTACAGTTTTCTTGGGTCAACAAGGACGTTCGTACTCGCACCAAGTGGCCACACGCTGGTATCGTGCACCCGAACTGCTCCTTGGTGCGCGACACTATGACACTGCAGTGGATATGTGGTCGGTGGGTGCAACCTTCGCCGAGCTGCTACGCCCAACTCCTCTGTTTGCAGGACAAAACGACATTGACCAGATCTTTCGAGTCGTTCAGGTGCTTGGAGACATCGAGAAGCAATGGCCAGGTGTCCGTGAACTTCCTGACTTCAACAAGGTGTCTTTCCCTGCGTACGAGCCCATGTCGCTGAGCAGGCTGTTTCCCGATGCTGACGTTGCTGCGGTGGATTTATTATCCAAGCTTCTAACGCTTGATCCAAGCAAAAGGCTATCAGCTCGAAAGGTGACGAGGTGGAAGAGTTGTTTCTTACATGTGCTAACAAAGGGTTGTCATCACAGGCTCTCGTGCACGATTTCTTCTTTGAAGGGCCTGTGCGCTCACTCTTTGCCTGTGAAGTGAAAACACAAACTGAAAGAGATACACAGGATTCAGATGAGTTTCTAGCTTCGCTCGGCCAGCCACTCCGACTGTAAACGCATCACAAGCTGCTTGAAATTTCACGCTGAAAATTAAACTTCGCTACAATTGTTTTCTTTCTCGTGGAGCGGTCTCACTTGCACGTGTAGCAATTATTGACTGGAGTACTGTGTGGCTTCTGTGAACCGCTTCATCCACGTTTCACGGCCCACGCTGGCAGGAGCGCGGAAACGGAGCATTTGGCGACCTGCTTCAGGCGGTACCAGCTTAATCTTGAGCTCATCGGTGCGGCTGCGTACGACGCTGTAGCCGCTGATGCTAACCGGCTTTTCGAAAGGAGGTCCACGTTCCTCATGTTCGCTCTTGGACTTGTAACACGTCAGCGTCGAGTGCTTCAGCACATAGAAATATTGACGCCACCTCGAAGAAAATAAGTGGCCCTTTTCGTAGCGCTCCAGATATCCCGACACCACACGACCTTTGTCAGCTACCTTATCCACCGTATCGATAGTGCGTCTCGTAGCTTGCATGGTGCTCTGGTACAAAGCCTGTTGCTCGGCTAATGCGCTTTCGATTTGTGTCTCAGTGCCACGAATTGCACCTTGAAGCGAGTTCACCTGCTCGCCATGCGTCTGCTCAATCTGCGCAACAGTCTCTTGTTCTTGACGGCCCCACTCCGCGTTCGCCTTGGTGATGTGATTTACTTGGCGCTCTTTGTCATCAAGTGCCTCCTCCAACTCAGTCAGCCGATGCTCCTTCTCGTCCCATGCAGCTGTGAAGCGGTCGTACTCTTGTTGTGTCAAATAGTGAAGCTGGCTACGAACTGGTCCATTTAGAAACCCTGCAAGTACCTTGGCAGACTGGGGGCCGCGCGCGACGAAGTTGTACTGCGACACCATCGCCTCGAGGTTGTTCTTGTACGTCAGGAGCTCGAGAGGAACGCGTGTCAAAGAAACAGTCGCGTTCCCACTCTTCTTGTCAACCAGCATGATCGAAGAAACAGCACGGCCTCGGAGTTGTTGCTGCTGCTGCTGGGCCTCCGTGTCTGTTTCATTCTTATTGAGCACCACAGAATGCAGATAACGAAGCAACTCGCCGCAGAAAATGGCAGAGGAAACCTCATTCGCGCGCTCAAAACGCCTCCTCACACGTGCTAACTTCGCCCACAACTTCTTCTTGCCAACATGGAAGTCCAGGGAGCAGGCGAGCTCTGGGCTTGACGGTGGTGGGCCGTTCAGATCCACCAGGAATGGCTTCAGCAATGCGTTCACTTCTTCCAAGCCTTCAGCATGGATAATATCTAGTACTGCTGTGTTGACAGGCATCGCCTCGCTGGGTGTGTTTAAGTACTCCATCGGCACCGAGTAACGTATGATGCTTGCGGTGCACCGGGCAAGCAGCACATCAGGCACGTGTACTGTTTGTGCTTCTTCCTGCAATTCCGCTTCAGCGGCCTCAGCGTCCTCTAGGATACCGCCAAGTCCACCGTTGTCGCCTTGGATCGTTGCTCGTCCGCCCGCTTTCATCGAAGTGCTAAACCGATTCGTGGGGAATCGCGATAGTTGCTTGCTAAGAGCACGACCAGCTCTGTTTTTCAGGAAACTGAATAGACCAGTGTTCAGTGGCGCGGGTGTTGTTGAGGTCACAGCACTATCATCAACATCAGAAACCTGCTGCTTCTTCAAATTGCCAAACTCGTCGAATACCGAGTAGCTTCCTTGTCCAGCATCCACAACAGCAGCGTGTTGATTGCTCTGGGATGCATTAGCCTTCAGTTTTCGCTCCGTAATATCCAACAGGTACTCTGCAGTAATAGGAGCTCGTTCGTACACCGCCAATCTTGCATGCATCACGTCGCAGTATGACTTAAAAGCTCGTTGCACCAGTCCCTGCCAGTGCGCAGCGTAAACGTTCGTCACGACGCGCTGTAGCACAACAGGGACTCCATCCGGAGCTGCCATAGCATGGGTCAGCGATCTTATTAGTCGCACCAGCAGAGCGCCGTTCAAATAGCGACCGAAAAAGGACTTGCACTCCAGTCGGTCGGCCACGTGCGTCATCAGCTTCGGCGACGTGTGCGGATCCTCCGGCCCCTGGAACGAGTTGGACTTGAGCACGACACAGTCTCTCGTAGGCACTAGAGCACTCAGTAGCAACTGAGCATCCGTCGAGCCTGCAGCCAGTTGCTGTTCGAAGTAGGTGGAGGCCGAGTCGCAGCCGTTCATATCCTTTATCTTGAGATCTATCGCGCCCCATGTGAAGCGCGGCGCAAGCTCCTTGAGCAGCATCGCGTTCCTGTCTGCGTCAACTACTCCTTCCCCCACTTGGAGTTGTGTGAAGTTCCCCAGGAACGGCAGCGCAGCCTGGAATCCGGCGTTGGTGATGGATCCGTTCTTGGCCACCACCACGTGTGAGCTCAATATAAGCAACAAAGACCCCCAGAACGGCTCATCAACTAGCGAAACACCGCGCAGAACTAACATCAGCATGCTGGCATCCTGTTCAGGCACGGAGGCGGCGCTGGAGCTCAGGAACAGCCCGCGGTCGGACGATCCGTCGCAGCTGTCGTCCTCCGAGACGTACAGAACGCCCACCAGCGCCACCTTCCTGGCCGACAGCTTGGCCCCGTGGAAGACACCAACGCCTTCCTCGTGCAGGCGGAGGCCGTAGCCATCGGAGCCCTCGGAGCTCGTGCACAGCGGTACCAGGTTCGTGACGCTCAACGCTGCTGCCATGACATATGAACGACAATATCGACAGTATGATATTTGCATAAGGTACGATTCAAATGACATATTATATGAATTTAATATCATATGATATGAAAAAAGAAGATACAATATGATTGGCCAAAATGTTTTGTGCACTGCTGAAAGCTGTCGAACTCAGAACGACTCGCGCATTGCAGCGGAGCTTTGCAGCGGAGCTCTTCGACGAAGAGTCTTCGTCGACAAGTCGATGCTCGAGCGTGATGAGGACGAAAGTTAGCGTACCCTTTCAAACATGTTCGACCGGCGCGTCATCGCCTAGGCGGATGAGCAGGGTACCACGGCACATCTCCTTGTAGACGAACCCCCTGTCGCTTTGGGAGATCCCAAAGCGACAGGGGGCAAGCTGCCCCTGGCAGCACATATGCGTTGGTTGTGCGCCGTACACACACGCTGTCGTCCCGTGAATATGGCTCGAGCTGCGTCAAACGGTCTTACATGATCGTACCAAGTTTCGGCCCCGAAAGCGCATTGTGGAGAGAACTGCGGCGTTTTGGGATTTCCCAAATCGTCAATCAACCCCACATAATTACTACACAGATATTAATGATGCTGTTATGTACTACATTTATCAGGTACTACATTTCCGCTGCATGTATAGTATACTACTTCCAGTTACTAGGCATGATGGTCTGTAGCTGGAGACCGAAAGTTTTGCACCAGTGGAAGAGTACGTCCTGGATCCAGAGCCAAAAAGGGGATGGGGGCAGCTCGTTCCTGGTGCGTATATGCCTGGCTTGTGCGTCGTACACACACGCTGTCGTCCTGTGAATATGGCATGAGCTGCATCAAATGGTCTTACATGATCGTACCAAGTTTCGGCCCTGAAAGCGCATTGCGGAGAGCGCTGTGCGTTTTTGTAGTTTTCCAAATCGTTATAATTGATATATCCGTCTAAGCTGTTATAAAATACACAGATCCGGATAACACACTGAATACGGATTCGATTGAAACGTATACACCGTTGCTAAACACACTACACTTACATACAAGGGCGAGGCTAGTATAACCTCCTCTGCGTGACAGAAGTCACTTCGGTATGGAAGTAGCTCAGAGAAGAGACTGAAGGCTGGTACTCTTGCACTTCTGGAGGCTGGAGGTTACGAAGGCCTAGAGCTGGAGACCGCAGCGGTGGGATAACCCGTTCTGAGGATAGAGACAAGAAGTTGCGTAGCGGTGGAAGTGCTGGTGGCGGGAAGACGCCACCCAGTTTGAAGAGCACGTCGTGGAATAGAGGTAGGGCAGCTGAGCTAAACTTGTATGTTTCGCTTGGGGAATTGAGTCACCAAAGGCCAAGCAAATCCTAGCTCAGTTAACTTTGCGTGCATCAGTGCCTCTGCCCTCTTAACGCTATTATTCTCCACAGCGAGACCGTACAAGAAAACCACATCCCCACCCCCTTAACGAAGTCGCTATTCGAGCTTGAGTGCTCCTGGAATCGTTTACAAGATCGTGGGAACGATCTGCCTTCAGCAAGAAGGACGGCTTTCTTACTGCCTTCTGGTTGTTGGCTTTGTAGGATTTAGTTGTACCGCAATAAAGCATGTACAGTCCAGATGTTGGCTCTGGTCCGTACAGCAAACCTGGCTTATGTGGGCCTTTATGCTCTGGATGCTGGTCGACCTCTGGAGCCTTTTCCCAGTCTTTGTATATCTTCTGCACGCAGTCGAACATGGTAGTGTCTCGCGTGTTCGAGACGTAGGTAGGTTGGGCCCTGTCGGTAGCTTTGGACATCACCAACAGATAAGCGGTAGTCGAAACCACGGGCGAACAATCTTTCTCCTTGGCAGTGCTTTTCAACCGCGCCAGAGAGCTGTCTCGATTGTTTTGGCGACATCTTGGGCTGCAGAGACGTCCAAGGGACGAAAGGTACTCCATTGTAGAAGCATACGGAATCGAAAGCCCGTTCGTAGTGTCGTAGGTCTTCGTGGACAACTAGAGGACTGGAGTTCCAGTCAATTACCTCCTGCTGAGTAACACACTGGGCCGAGTGGATGTCCATTTCGGAGGGGTCTTGGGTGGGTGGCAAAAGTGGAAGTGAGCACGACACTTAGGCACGATTCATGGGTGTGCGTATGGCCTAATCATACACTAACTCAGACAAGAGGGCAGAGATCTTGACCAACCTCGACGACGACAGCCAGTTCCTGGTGAGCCAGGACTGGGTCTCTAAAGCCATCGACGTTGCGACTACAGTAAGCGGTGTGGAAGGGGGTATCACACTTGCTACTACCTCTCGAATGGGAATAAAAAAGTTTTAAGAAACATTTGCAGTGTTGATATTTTTCTTTTCTTTTGACAATCCAGTCGTTGCCTGCCGTCACCTGGCTTGCACAAACCTTGGTGCCGCTCTACCGACAGGTTGCCAAACGAGGTCCTCCAGCACTGGAATACTACATTATGTTTATTCAGGGTGTAAAAAACGGGTAATAAGCAGGTTTAATCATTCAGTGAGGCGGGGACCGGTGTTTAAAACAAAATATTTCACCATCTGAAAAAAACTGCGGACAAATGAATGGAGTATACCGGTACTCTACCGGCCTGCTACCGGTTATGAATTGGACTCGGAGTCTGAAGTGTTCATGTCGACAACTAAGCACGCACACGACTGATTAGTTCTGACGAAGGTCGACCGTGCTCAGTCTGCGTTACGTCCAAGCAGATCAATGCCGACGTGGACGCTGTTGCGAATGCTGTGGTGCCACTAGGTCTGCTCACAACGTGAGGGCAACAAGGCCACAGGGTGCGCAAGGATATCGAGCCAGAGACATAGAGTTAGCTAGATTGGGCGATCTGTCTTACCGTTTCGCTTAGAATTCATTGCACTACAGCAGACACTCGAACCACTTCACGGGCTTCTGCGAGTTCACGATCAAGGCGTCGCCGTTCCGGAAAGCTGTGTCCGCGTGATTGAGGCCCGTCACGTAGAAAGTGTCGTCATAGGTGTTACCGAACTTCGAGGTGGAGAGACCGCCGGCACAGCTCTGGTACTCGACGATACCGTCGTTCTCATCGGACTTGTGGGGGATCACTGCGCCTGCGAGCTTATACACAGCCTGGTACAGCGACAGCAGGCCAGAGTAATTGTCACTGCACATCGCAGCATCAACGTTTGACTGGAATGCAGACTGCGCGGCTGCGTACGCCGTGTTTAACGACGTAGTACTATACGACTCGTCCTCATACGACAACCCAAGCACCGCGGTATTCGCAGGGCACTGGCCAACAAGGTTCGCTACCGCCTGCAGGAATACGTTGCTGCCGCTGCACGCGTTCTGCAGATAATCCGCACCCATACTTCCAGTCATCGGAGCACTCAGACTCACCCACGTGCTACTGGACGCCAAACTACATCGACTGTTCGCTATCGCGCCGGCCATCATGAGCCCGCCCATGGAGTGTGTCACGACGATGGTGTCTGCGATGGTCTTGGATGACGAACTGCTGGTGCTGCTGACGGAGATGGCGAAGTTGCAGACCTTCTGCTGCAGTGTGGCGTCGGTCCAAGCGTAATCGACAGTGTTCAGGACTGCGTACTTGATGGATGAGCAGCACGGCGCACTGTCCGATAGATCGCCAAAGTAACTGGACGTCGTTTGCAGCGTCGTCTCTTCGGTGTCGGAGCCCAAGCCATGGAAGAAGATGCACGGTCGTGGGGTCGATTGGCATGAACACGAAGATGAAGCCAGGGTTGTCGTAGCCTGTGTCTTCAACTTCCGTCGACTAGATGAGGAAATGGTCTGGCCGGTGAGCAGAGCGAGCGCCGTGTCCGAGACCGACGTGGCAGTGACGACCGTCTCGCAAGACAAGGCCGCATCGCCACTCAACGTTGGCGCCGTGATCGTGACCGGACTGTCTAAGTACTCAACGGCGATGTCGAGGTCGCTACCGTAGATCGTGAAGCCGTCGGAGCCGGAGGAGCAGATGACGAAGGTGGCGTCGCCGAGAGTAGCTTGGAACAGGTCTCCGCTCGGACACGTGATGGTGTCGCTGCCGGCGGCTGCACTGGAGATGGCCGTGGCGCCGTTGAGTGCCGAGATGATGTCGTTGAGAGGCGGCAAGAGACTGGATGACAGGCACTGCGCATTCTGAGAGCCGCTGGTGTCGCCTACAGTGGCCGTGATGAAGTAGGCAATGCCGTTAACGAGCATGAACGTGTAGTCCGTGGTGCCGTCCATGAAGGCGGCATATCCGTCATAGAGCACGGAGGTGTTGTCGGAAGAGAGGACGGGGTTGGCGAAGAGGTAGAACTGGGACTGTCCGTAGATGTTCATGGAGGACCGCTTGAGCGTGAACTGGAGGCGGAGTGATGGTGCATCAGCTAGAGAGGCAGCTAGTCGACGTTGCGGGTGTTCGTCTTGGTCGACGCGAAGACTGGTATGCTCGTTGGCGGATACTAACGTAGTTGCGATGGCAAGAATGGCGAAAAGTGCGAGCGTGAGGACTCGATTCGGAGACTTGAAGAGGAACATGCTGGCGTTGTTGATGGAGTTACGGTGGTGCTTGCAGGAGAGAAGGTGAATTTGAAAGTGAGGAGTTTGTTGAACTGAAGACTGGAGATCGACACCTTGTGCCTTGGCTTGACTTTCGAGCAAGGAAGATGTTGATCATCTCGGGTATGGTGTTGTTGCAGTTGAAAGTATCGCTTCCAAATCAGTCGCAGCTGCTTTGGTGTGGTCGCAGCCAGTTATGTATGGCGCAGCGGCGTAGGTGGAAGTTGCTGTGTGATAGTTCGATCGCTTCCTAGCAGATCCGGGAAGGAAATGGCAATGGGAAAGGGTTTTCAATGACACATATCCACAGGCAAGGGGACTTTGCCATGCGCTTGAAGACGTGACAGGAGTGGGACGTGTAAATCGCGATCTTTGACAGCTTTGGAGATGGGCGAGTGCCTGTAG
Organism: Phytophthora citrophthora; assembly: GCA_031305395.1. Lineage (NCBI taxonomy): Eukaryota > Oomycota > Peronosporomycetes > Peronosporales > Peronosporaceae > Phytophthora > Phytophthora citrophthora. Next base: position 1,897,269 of record JASMQC010000004.1, on the reverse strand, counting down.
CAATGCAACACCGACAAGCAGTGTCAAGCACAAGCCGGACCTGGTCCACACTGATTAAACTCCGCTCACGTCCAAGGTCAGTTATACGATGGTAATTGCTGTCAGCTGGGTATTGTGTCGTTGAGAAGGGTTGGTGGTGGACCGATAACGTACTGGTATTTGGCTTGCTTGGATTGATACTGGTAAAGAAAACGCTGTCTGAATGATCATCGCTGCTCAGTTTGATGTGGACTGTATCGGATTTCATGGGCGGTGGAATCAGCCCGCCGAACGTAGCACCTTCTTGAAAAAACGAGCAACTCATCGGCTCTGATGGATCGCCCACAGCTAAGCGAACTGCGTTGCTTTTGCACCAGCACGCTTCAATAGGGCTATCATTGCGTGGGCTGCATGCATGCCTATCATTGAAGTTTCCACGCTGAACGGCCAACAGTCAACAGGATGAATTCACTGCAGGCATGTGCTGGGTTGCGTGCTTCGTTTTCAGAAATACTCTTGTGTATGCAAAAGGCGCTTACAGATCAGCACGACCAAGCTTTACCTGCGGCTTAAAGGCTATGAGATCTCCGACTTTACAATATCGAGGCTTACTCCCTCCAGTGGAGTGACCCGCTAAACTCAACATCAAGTTTAACGAAGGTGAGCGATCTTTTGCCGTTCGTGTTAGAGTTAGTTAGACTGAACGATCTGTCCTACCGTTTTGTGTAGAATTCGAGCTACAGCAGACACTCAAACCACTTCACGGGCTTCTGCGAGTTCACAATCAAGGCATCGCCGTTCCGGAAAGTCGTGTCGATATGGTTAAGACCAGTCAGGTAAAACGTATCATCGTACGTAGTGCCAAACTTCGACGTGGAAAGACCTCCAGCACAGCTCTGGTACTCGACGATACCGTCATTCTCATCCGACTTGTGTGGAATGACAGCCCCAGCCAGCTTGTATTCAGCTTGATACACCGATAGCAGTCCGGAGTAATTATCGCTACACATCGCAGCGTCAACATTAGCGCGGAAGGCAGTCTGTGCTGCTGAATATGCCGTATTGAGGGCAGATGTGCTGTACGACTCATCTTCATATGACAACGCCACCACTGCCGTGCTAGCTGGGCACTGGCCAACAAGGTTCGCTACCGCCTGCAGGAATACGTTGCTGCCGCTGCACGCGTTCTGCAGATAATCCGCACCCATACTTCCAGTCATCGGAGCACTCAGACTCACCCACGTGCTACTGGACGCCAAACTACATCGACTGTTCGCTATCGCGCCGGCCATCATGAGCCCGCCCATGGAGTGTGTCACGACGATGGTGTCTGCGATGGTCTTGGATGACGAACTGCTGGTGCTGCTGACGGAGATGGCGAAGTTGCAGACCTTCTGCTGCAGTGTGGCGTCGGTCCAAGCGTAATCGACAGTGTTCAGGACTGCGTACTTGATGGATGAGCAGCACGGCGCACTGTCCGATAGATCGCCAAAGTAACTGGACGTCGTTTGCAGCGTCGTCTCTTCGGTGTCGGAGCCCAAGCCATGGAAGAAGATGCACGGTCGTGGGGTCGATTGGCATGAACACGAAGATGAAGCCAGGGTTGTCGTAGCCTGTGTCTTCAACTTCCGTCGACTAGATGAGGAAATGGTCTGGCCGGTGAGCAGAGCGAGCGCCGTGTCCGAGACTGACGTGGCAGTGACGACCGTCTCGCAAGACAAGGCCGCATCGCCACTCAACGTTGGCGCCGTGATCGTGACCGGACTGTCTAAGTACTCAACGGCGATGTCGAGGTCGCTACCGTAGATCGTGAAGCCGTCGGAGCCGGAGGAGCAGATGACGAAGGTGGCGTCGCCGAGAGTAGCTTGGAACAGGTCTCCGCTCGGACACGTGATGGTGTCGCTGCCGGCGGCTGCACTGGAGATGGCCGTGGCGCCGTTGAGTGCCGAGATGATGTCGTTGAGAGGCGGCAAGAGACTGGATGACAGGCACTGCGCATTCTGAGAGCCGCTGGTGTCGCCTACAGTGGCCGTGATGAAGTAGGCAATGCCGTTAACGAGCATGAACGTGTAGTCCGTGGTGCCGTCCATGAAGGCGGCATATCCGTCATAGAGCACGGAGGTGTTGTCGGAAGAGAGGACGGGGTTGGCGAAGAGGTAGAACTGGGACTGTCCGTAGATGTTCATGGAGGACCGCTTGAGCGTGAACTGGAGGCGGAGTGATGGTGCATCAGCTAGAGAGGCAGCTAGTCGACGTTGCGGGTGTTCGTCTTGGTCGACGCGAAGACTGGTATGCTCGTTGGCGGATACTAACGTAGTTGCGATGGCAAGAATGGCGAAAAGTGCGAGCGTGAGGACTCGATTCGGAGACTTGAAGAGCAACATGCTTTCCTTGTGGCGTTCGAGTCGAGTTGAGGTTTTGCGGCTTGTTGCTTGTGAGAATGCGAATTTGAAAGTGAGCTCTTGCTGGACTTGAGATTGGCATCTTGGTGAGCTTTACCAAGGAATAGCCATTAGATTCGACGTGAAGAGGTTGCATGTGTTGCCCGTGAGAGGGGCGCTCATGGTTGTCTGTATCAATGAAGAGGGGCACTTGCAGCTGCCATAAGCTGTGAACATTGGCTAGTTTGGAGGTGCCGCTTCTAACCGTGCCTCGGATGAAAATGACAAGTACGTGTACTTCAAGTATCTTAATGACACCCGTCCAACGCCTATCAAGGCATAGAGTGGAACCTCAAGTGGTTGCTTTCACCAACTCGGCGGTTGGTCGTTCCCTGGTAGTGAAACAATTGGCTGAAGGCCTAACGATTGAAGAGCATTTTACCATCGGGGGTTATGAACGCTCCATTGAAAACACGAGCGACGTTGTCGATACTTCCAACCAGACGAAGTATCGGGCCAATAGATTTGTATTGGTCTGTAAGCTGGTGACACGGCCAGTGATAGGATCACATGTGAAGTGGATCGAGCCATCCATCTCAATCCGTCGGTCTAGCAGTCGATACGCAAGTGGAGACCATTTGACATCGTCCGATTCACTGGCAAGTAGATGCCGGTACAAGTTGTGCAGAGTATTCTTCGTGATGGTTACGCCAGTCTTCGTTGTGGCCATGATCGAGTTCCCAGGACCCTTCATTAAGCTCTCGAGCTGCAGTTGGACGTTGTCGTGGTAGAGCGAAAACAGCCTCCAGCTCTCCAGGTGGGCATTGACGCCCACCACGCCGCCATCCATGACATTAATCGACATCGTCGCTTGCAAGAACTCCAGCTGCACGTGAGACTGCCGCTTGCCTTCACCCTCGTGTGCCGATTTGGCGAGAGAATTTTTCCCCACCATCCATCAATGTTCGATGGAGGTAGGTAAAACTTAAGCTGGACTTCGTCTTGCAAGTCTCAGTAGAGCCGAGGAGTCCGTATTCGTTGTCGTGCGAGACTAATAAGTCTGTTCGAGCTCGAGTTCCAAGCGCACAGTACTCGATTACATGCATCGCCGTCAATGTTCCAATCAGATGAATGCCGAAACAGGAAATGGCAGTGGCTCTAAATGAAGCCTGCACATTAGTGATGTACATCATTTTCTCCTCCGTGATAGTAATCAAGCATTTGGGTTACACAGTGTAATAATCCCGTGGCTTTAATGACCACATAGTACATGCGGCGGCAACTCGCTTCAGGTTTCTACAAAGGTGAGGTGTTCGCCATCATTCCAGAATTTGCATCAGCAAGAACAAATCAAGCAATACCGCAGTGGCACCTAGCTTACTCAACCCTCTTAGCTTCAGTGACGAGCTCATTAGCACTGTGGCGCAACGCGTTCGATCCAACTACGACCAAGACAGATCTCATGCCGGGCAGGACAACAAGATAGACACGAAGAACAGCACAGTGCCTTCCTGCCACTCGTAACAGTTGGGGCTCAAATGTACTCACCCCTCCGCTTCATCTGGTGCCGCTGCAGCGAAAAATATCCAGGAATTCAACAAGATTATCCAGGACATAGTCTTGAAAAGGGATCTTCATCGAGAACGGTGCCGTATAAACCAAGCTCGCTATAGAAAAGAGCACAAGGCGTACTTGGAATGCATTAACGCGAAAATTAGGCAGCTTCGAGATGAGATCCAGACGCTAGAGAAGAAGCGGCAAGGGACCTCGTTTGGCATCGCATCGAAGGAGAGCGTCTGGGTCATTGCAGCCCAGTATTTCCGCCTATTTCAACACCGCTACATTACACCAAAGGCCTTTGCAAAGGGACAACTGACAATGGATTGAAGCAACAACGCGATGGTTCTGTGTCTACAACAGATTGTTTGAAAAACAACATTTAGTTGTGAAGATTTTGGAACAGATCTCGGGATTACATGTAATACATCGGCGTTCAAGATTGTGGCAAGAAGTAACCCGACGCTGCGTGGAATAGATTGAGAGACAAAAGCCATTTGACCACACACGGTTTAAACCAAACCGGCCACAGGTTGCAGTACCTTACAGCAAGCACTCAAACCACTTGACGGGCTTCTGCGAGTTCACAATCAGTGCATCTCCATGGCGGAACGCACTATCCGCGTGATTAAGCCCAGTCAAGTAGAACGTGTTGGAGTAGGTGTTTCCGAACTTGGAGGTGGACAACCCACCGGCGCAGCTCTGGTACTCGACGACGCCATCATTCTGTTTTGATTTGTGCGGAATGACAGACCCCGCCAGCTTGTACACCACCTGGTCCGTTGAGAGCAGACCCGAATAGTTATCACTGCAGAGCGCAGCGTCCACGTTAGAACGGAAGGCGGACTGAGCCGCCACATACGCTGAGTTTAAGGATGAAGTACTGTGTTCCCCGTTCTGATACGTCATAGCGCCAATGGCGTTATTAGCAGGACACTGACCGATCAGGTTGGCAACAGCTTGGAGGAAGCCGTTGCTACCGCTGCAGGCGTTCTCGAGATAGTCGGCGCCCATGCTTCCTGTCATCGGAGCGCTGAGACTCACCCATGTAGTACTCGACGCGAACTTGCATCGACCGTTTGCCAAAGCACCGGCCACCATTAAACCGCCCATCGAGTGCGTGACAATGATTGTATCCGCGATAGTCTTGGACGAAGAACTACTGGTGCCACTGACGGAGAGAGCAAAGTTACACACCTTCTGCTGCAAGGTGGCGTCCGTCCAGGCACTGTTTACCGTGTTCAGCTGTGCGTATTTGATAGACGAACAGCACGGAGCACTTTTGGAGAGATCACCGAAGTAGCTGGAGGACGACTGTAGCGTGGTTTGCTCAGTGCTCGAGCCGAGACCGTGGAAAAAGATGCAAGGACGTCGTGTTGACTTGCACGAACACGAGGAAGAAGCAAGGGTTGTTGTAGTCCCCGATTGCAGATTACGCCGGCTAGAGGAGGAAATGGTCTGGCCGGTGAGCAGAGCGAGCGCCGTGTCCGAGACCGACGTGGCAGTGACGACCGTCTCGCAAGACAAGGCCGCATCGCCACTCAACGTTGGCGCCGTGATCGTGACCGGACTGTCTAAGTACTCAACGGCGATGTCGAGGTCGCTACCGTAGATCGTGAAGCCGTCGGAGCCGGAGGAGCAGATGACGAAGGTGGCGTCGCCGAGAGTAGCTTGGAACAGGTCTCCGCTCGGACACGTGATGGTGTCGCTGCCGGCGGCTGCACTGGAGATGGCCGTGGCGCCGTTGAGTGCCGAGATGATGTCGTTGAGAGGCGGCAAGAGACTGGATGACAGGCACTGCGCATTCTGAGAGCCGCTGGTGTCGCCTACAGTGGCCGTGATGAAGTAGGCAATGCCGTTAACGAGCATGAACGTGTAGTCCGTGGTGCCGTCCATGAAGGCGGCATATCCGTCATAGAGCACGGAGGTGTTGTCGGAAGAGAGGACGGGGTTGGCGAAGAGGTAGAACTGGGACTGTCCGTAGATGTTCATGGAGGACCGCTTGAGCGTGAACTGGAGGCGGAGTGATGGTGCATCAGCTAGAGAGGCAGCTAGTCGACGTTGCGGGTGTTCGTCTTGGTCGACGCGAAGACTGGTATGCTCGTTGGCGGATACTAACGTAGTTGCGATGGCAAGAATGGCGAAAAGTGCGAGCGTGAGGACTCGATTCGGAGACTTGAAGAGCAACATGCTTTCCTTGTGGCGTTCGAATCGAGTTGAGGTTTTGCAGCTTGTTGCTTGTGAGAATGCGAATTTGAAAGTGAGCTCTTGCTGGACTTGAGATTGTCATCTTGGTGAGCTCTCTAAACGGTTTAGAATTTGGCTGAAGCCTTTAGGATTTGACGACTTGCACTTTTGTCATGAGAGGGGCACTAGTGGGTGTCGTTTTCCTGTTGTTGGTGTTGAGCTGAGCTGGATGCAAGTCATGTCTTGTGTTGATTAAGATGAATGTTGCACGGGTAAAGCTCTGGGCAATGACAGCAACTGAGGAGCTGAATGACGGCTCCAAAAACAATCCAAGTGGCACGCGGGCAACAAAACGTTTCTAACAGCGAGAGACCCATCTGTGGCCAAGTGTTTGAACACACTTGCAGTTTGCGAGATGAGGCTAAGTCGTATGCAAAGTATTGGTGAGCCTATCGACCAGACTCGCCTTGTTTCTTCGGACAAATCAGCGTGGGTAACGTTACCGGCGCACTTCCGCGGAAATGGTGTTCCCACTTGGAACTTCCCATTGCCGCTGCCAAATCCAACTTGGCATCGTCACAAACCAAATTGCTCAATGGGGCTCGTCTGGAAATCAGCGCTATTGAAGCTTTGCTGCCAACCCACGATGTTCGAATCCTATCAAGGTAACCATTGGTGACTACTGTACATGGTGCAGGGGCGTTGAAGTTGTCAACGCAGAGGGCGGAGCATCTGGCGATCCTGTAAAACGAGCATGATACGCTGCGTATCATTGAAGTTTCTTGGTAGCTTTGCAGTTTAAGCACGTCAATTCGAGTTCAATTCGACGTGCAGAACAATGCGCTGCCCGACAGGCAGCGAGTCGCAGTGGAATGAGCCCACTCGGATTCCATGGCGGCATTGCCATCCACCGAAAGCGTCTAAGCAAAGTGGTACATGTACACCATTCGTGTGCACTTCAACAAGCCAAGCTCCCACTCCGTGATGGCTTAAGTATCGAACTGCAATGGGGTCTTCAGGATGGAGGCGTGCAGTCAGTGACTTGACTGCCAGGCACACCGCAGTATGTAGAGCGACATATCTGGACATACATTGCATCACGGTACATCAACGAGCATGCCATTTAGCTTCCTTCTTGCCTGCGACCAGACGTGTATCCTACAACAACTGCAACGCCAGTTCGACGTTGCCAAGATGTACAGCATGATCTAGGGCGGAAGATTTAGCCTACCGGCAGTTGTACGACGATGGGCACCGCGGGAAATCTTTGGAGGAGGATCTCAACGTGAGAATGCTGCCGGCTGGCACCCATCGTCCCGATCGGTGTCTGGGGTGTAAACCGCAGGCGATGCCTTTCACTACCGTACGAGTCATTTCCACGCCTTTGCCAAGATATGAGACTAGTCCTGTCCATGATGGCGGGTGCCATTCAACTACACTGGGGATAAAGACTTTGGAGACTTCAAAGGCTTGCACTGCAACACGTCCATCACGCAAGGCTGTCAGAAAGATCGTCACAAGGTCCCACTGCGGTCACGCGAGCGTGCGTGGCGATGGCTGACTGCCCGCTGGATGTGTGTCATCGAAAATCTCATTCAAATGCCATCTCCTCCTCCTCTGTCGCCAAGACTTGACTGGCTGCCATCCAGTCGCAGCAGCTGCAGGCGGAGGAGGGGGCCAAGTGCAAGCACATCCTTGCAGCGAAGACTTCATGCCAAGCACGCGCGTTCCTCTTCCAGCCCTCACTTTGACTTTTGTCGCTGAAAGCAATACGTTTCCATCTAACTCCAGCCATGTGGGCATCCGCTTCTCGCCTCCTCGCTCTGGGTCTGTTCGTGACGCTCGCTCTCGCCGTCAGCTCCACCTCCGCGCCAACGTTAGCTGACGCTCGCCCACTGCAAGCTCACTTTACGCTCAAGCGTCCTTCCATGGAGATGTACGGGCAGCTAGAGTTCGACATCTTCGCCAATCCCGTTGTCTCCTCCGACCTGTCCGCTGTACGCTACGACGGCTACGCCACCTTCAAAGAAGGCACCACGAAACACACGATCTTGATGGTCGACGGTATCGCCTACTTCGTGACATCCACGTCTGGCGTCGAGACTGCTGAGTGTTCATCTTCGAGCTCCCTCGCACTCTTCGACTACGTCATCCCAGCTCTCAATGACGCAACCGCGATCTCAAGTGCGACAGTCGATGATAAGAAGATAACTTGTTCGGGTGGAGATCTGCTCAAGGTCGTCCTGGGCGATGCAACATTCGTTCTCTGCGCCTCGGGTTCCTCAGGCTTTGTCGTGTATGGAAGCGACCTGGACATTAAAGTCAAGTATCTCGATAACCCCGTCCCAATCTCAGCGCCTGAACTGAGTGAAGACGCGGCACGTTCGTGCGAAGCGATCGTTTCGCCTTCCACCGTGACGGCGACAACACTATCGCTACTCACCGGAGAATCCATCACATCCAACTGGGGAACTCAGGGTCTTGCGCGGTACTTAGGCCACTACTTTAGTTACGGCCGTTAATTGAGAGCCAACACATTGTATTAAAAAAGGCGTACATACCAATTACATGAACTCAACAAACATTCGAAATGATCTTGCTGGTCTCGGTGGGGAACCTGATCGGATCGCTACTTCAACATCAGGCTCCAATGATGTGGTCATCTGTTGCGGAGTTCCGCGCAGGCATAGCTTACCATATTGAGACTTTGACCATCAAATGCAGTGCATTTTTGTGCGTTATGCATGGTAGACTGAGCTGGAATTTCCACGGGCTGCACAGGGAGTTTGGTTTTCAGTGGTGCTCTCTCGAAGTCGTTTGCGTTATTACGGTACGAACCCCAGCATAAACTTTATGTAATCAGGTTCCTGGAAGATAACTTGGATGGCGCCCAAGGCTTCGAGTCAAAGGTGATATCCAGATGCAAAAACTGCCTCCCTCGTTTCCACCCGTACAGCTGACAGCGGACTTGATGTGGTTTTGGCCGATTGTCAAGTCCTTTGTATGCTGCAGGAAGATTGTGCTTCATGCTTTGCAGATTCCAGCCGTACATTTCATCACAAGATTGGCCCAGGTCATTATGACCTGTTCTGCCATTCCGTGTTTGGAGCCGTAGCGTTCACTCACAATAATCGCTGCGTTTAATATGTGGGGAATCCAAGTTCTCACCGCTGCCTTCGCTTTGTTCGCCGTCGCGGTGTCTGCGAGCAGCCCACAGCAACAGGAGCGAGGGCTCGAAGCGGAAGCAGGTATGTGGAGCTTCGGTTCAACAGCGTGTGAGTGCAAGTCCACTCCTCGCCCGTGTCTTTTCATCCATGGCGAGAACAACGAGAAGGAGGAGAAGGAGCTGCAAACTTCGCCTGTCAAATTCGGCAACATGGCCGACCACGCTCCGTGCTGTTCGTCCATCAAGTACGCCTCCCTCGACACAGTTACTGCTCGTTGGACAGATGAGGCCCTGCAGGAGACTGTGTGCAAACACGCTCTGTCAATGAGCACTTCGAGCAATGCTGGCAAGGGTGTCATTAAGGACACGATCCTTGTGACACACTCGATGGGAGCGTTGATCGTGGCCGGCGCGGTGGCTAACGAGAAGTGCAGCATTGACAACAGCACGTCGTGGGTTAGTATGAGCGCTCCTATGAACGGCACTATGACCTCGAACTACGCACAAGACATTTGCACGGACGACGACACCCAGGCTTTCCGAAAGATTCTGACACTTGTCGGCAAGTGTCCTGTTGGAGCTGGAATGAAGTCGCTTGCATACATGGGCGGCAAATACAGCACCATGGCTCTCAACAAGGCGTACGTTGCAGCACAAGAAGTCTACCGTAACCATGTGACGGCCGCAATGTGCAGCAATGATGACATTGGCATCGTTTCCACAGACCAAGCAGGATATTTGCTTCTAGGCTCCAAGGTCGAACACGGCACGAAAGAGCACGATGGCTTTGTGACGTTCGACAGCTGCCGAGGAGGACTGCCGGCAACTCAGTTCAGCGACAGCTTCGAAGACAGATTCTACGTGTCCAAGTGCAATCACGCCGACACTGCGTTCTTGCACGGAGACAGTTACTTCCGAGAGGCGATTAAGCCGGTCAGTTGGTTTCAATGTGTTCTCTAGACGAATGGACAAAAGGATATCAAATTTAGCACTGGGAATGTCCTACTGGTGCCCCTATGCTACGATATATGGATGTGAGTGGCTACGTAACCTCACAACGCGTAGGCTGCGAGTCGTTCCACCCACATTTGTTCCCGTCGCCGCTACTTGTATGACCATCCACGCTTGAAAGCCCTTGTCCATCTACAGAAGGTTGTCTTCTTCGACAGTTGGAATAGCGCAAGACATTTAACTGCATTTTAGCACGACCTTCTTGTTCGACAGCTTCAGGTTCGAGGACTTCTGCATGGAGACCACCGTTGCGCACATACGCAGCTCCTTCAAACCATTCACCGGACTCGGCGCGTGGCCCTTGATGCCGATCATAACTTGACCCTTCTTCGGCGGACTGCGAGTAGAGGTAGATCTCGTCGGGCGGGCGGAACTCCGTGCTGGAATGGGGTGTTTCCATCGTGGCAGATTGCGGAGTGATAGGATGGCACCAAGGCACCAAGGCACCAAGGCCTTAGGACTGTAGGAAGCTCCGCCTGCAGTGCTTCGAATCGAAGCCTTCGATATTACATGCAGACAAACCGCATTAAGTTTATGTGGTACACCGTCCACTAGGTAGTTCGAGGTAGGCTTGGCAAGCAGCAGAACCAGTGGAGATGTGCTCAACGACAGCTCTCCGTCCTTTAGGGCCTCTAAATACTCAGGGATCCAGGAGTTAGCACACACTTGAGTCTCGCAAGCCTGCTCATGTAAGAAGTTTCAACTCAGAGCAAAAGTGAGTGCCTACATCCGAGAAAGAAACTCGTGTAGGCAAAGTGTATAAGAATGCGAATCCAGTACTAGAGATGAAACTTAAAAGCATGACTCCGGTTAGATGATTGCCCAGGAAATATTCGACTGCATGTATTCAACTGTATTCGCGTTGTTAATATCGTAAGTTTCGATTCGTAACATCTGCATAGTATTTATTTTCGACTGTGAGTCCCGGCCTGGATGCTTCGCGCCTTCCAGGGTTAACGTAGTTCACCAAGTAAATGCTTTGAGTGAACAGCCATCTCGAGAAACCTTTGAAGTCCCCATCTTCTTTTAAAGCCTCTAAAAATGTATTCGGACATGCTTCGAAGTACAAGATTGAAGAACTTCATGTTCAACGAGGTACTAACACTTATCAGGACTCCTCTCCAGGCTGGAGTCCAGCGCGTCTACACCAGCTCTGTAGTGCAAGTTGTTCGGGTTTGGCCGGCCAAAACTCGGCTCTGGCACTGCTACTGCACTGCCAGTGCTACATGTGCTGCAAGCTGCAAGGTGCAAATCTTCTTTCGGTGTCATTAAAAACCGTGTGATACGGTCCGTATCAATTACAACTCAGCGACTTATGAAAACGCGAAGTTGACGTTTTCATAAGTTGACGGTCAACATGCAACATTTGACAGACCCAGACGCTGAATGAGTGTGCATTTTTCTTTAGTTTTAAGAATAAATCGTATACAAGATGAAGATAAATTGGTATGTTGTTCCCTTTAGACGATCAAAGTCGTAAGATCTTCTTCTTTCTTGGTAATTTTGGTGTGTGGTACATGTACTAGTAACACAGAGAAACAGAGAAAGTTGACACCTGGAAATATAGAAACGACCACGAAAACTGGGCAGGGCTTGTTTCTTAGCTTTTGCTCTGGGATGTCATCACTCCACTGCACCGGCTAACATGAACGACAGCATTCACGCAGTGCTCTGCAACTCGCAACGGCCAAGCGCTCGGCTCCAACCCGTTGCTCGTGACGCGAGCCCTTGTCCAGCGTGATGCCATGTGGAGATCGACCGGCGGACAGCAACATGCAACACGAAAATACTCAACAGCGTCCAGACGTCCATCACGTTTCGACAGAGACCACACAATTCCCGCCCTGCCTTCTTGCAATCCCCTCTCCTCGACAAACCGTACGGTCAAAGCGAATAATACCGCCGACAGCTGATTACAGCTCACAACACATTTTGCCGACTAAACCCGAAAGCTGCGGTTAACCGAGCTGTATCACGTGCATCATGCGGTTAACCACGTATTCTCTCCGGTGCATTGCAGTCTTCTGCGTGGCTTTCATCATTTTCGCCACTTCTGCAGCGCAAAAGGGCAAAGGAACCGTTCACGGGGACCTCCGGACCAGCGCCACGGAATGGCCATCCTTGAAACTCCACTTTAGGCTCAAACGCGGCTCGATGCAGGTTTACGGACAACAGGAGTTCGACGTGTACGCCAATCCCGTCGTGTCCAAAGACGGCCTCAGCGTCTCGTACGACGGATACGTGGACTTCAATGAAGGCTCGATGCTCACGCGGTACTCGATGGTGGACGGCATCGCCTACTCCACGGCTATCACTTCCGAGACCAACCAAACCCAAGCTTCATCATCAGCATCTCAATGCGCAGAAGTACAGGCTCTACCGCCTTTCAGCGACATGCTTCCGGCTCTAAACGATGCTACACCGGCGGGAAATGCCACCTTGGACGGGGCCAAGATCAAATGTACGCCGGGGAACCTGTTCAAGGTCAATTTCCGAGGACTAAACCTGGCTGTTTGTGCTTCTGGTTCTTCGGGAGTTCACGTTTACGGCAGCGACATGGAGTTTGATGTCAAGTATTTGAAGAAACGTGTGAAGATTACGGCTCCGAAGCTAACTGCGAGCGCGGCGAAAGACTGCGAGAAGGTTGTGAATGCCACGGCAGTGACTGAAACTACAATTGCCTTGCTGACTGGCGATGTGATTCCTGAGAGCGAATCGAGGAGCTTGGACTTCTTCGGCTCAGATGTCGATCTCGCAGACACAACGTGCTCCTGTCGCTCGACGCCACGCCCATGTCTCTTCATTCACGGCCTGGGAATCGACTACGCTAAGGAGGGACTGCAGGACTCGTTCACTTACTATTGGGGTAATTTGACGGAGCACGCGCCGTGCTGCACGGACTTCAAGTATATTATCTGGAATTCCAAGCGAATTGGCTGGAACAACGAGACCCAGCAACAAATTATGTGCGATCTCGCTGCCTCCGTGACGGAATCTGGATCACCAACTGAAATTGCAGACACAATTGTCGTCACACACTCCATGGGCGGATTAATGCTCGCAGGAGCTATCGCTAATGGGAAGTGCAGCCTCACTAACAGCAGTTCGTGGATTGCCACGAGTCCCCCGATGAAGGGCAGTATGGGCTCTGATTTCGCCCAGGAATCTTGCGATGGAGAACATACGGTTCTAATGGAGGCTATAGGAAACGTCACGGGACAATGCCCAGTGCTCGGTGCTACATTGTCGCTGGCATATGAAAGCGGGGAGCACAGTTTGGAGCTGGACGACGCGTACGCTGCAGCTCAGGAAGTCTACCGGACTCACGTGCATGCAGCACTGTGCAGTGACTCGTACTCAGGACTGCTCTCTATCTACCAGCCGATGTACTGGCTGTTAGGTGCTGGAATTCCTCATAAGTCAAGCGACAACGACGGTATGGTGGAGTTCCAAAGCTGTGCTGGTGGCTTCCCGCTGGATCAGTTCGGAAATCACTATCTCGACCAGTTTTACGTCACACATCTCAACCACGCAGACACGACGTTCTACAACGGCGATGGACTCTTCAGTTCTACCAAAAAGCCTGTCAAGTGGTTCGAATGTGTGCTGTAGACTCGATCTATGGCGGTTAGGATAATAGACAAACCAATAGAGTGCATTTGCATTGAACTGCTTCTCTGTTTGGAACTGCATTTGATCCGTTTCAAGCATGTTGGACGACAACTATTTCCGCTACCAAAACGGTGCGATGTAGGGACGCTGACAGACAAGTGTCTAACCTTCAGTCGACTTGTCCCGTAGTAGTGCAGCATGGGCAGTATGAAAGGACCAAGCAGCGATATCAGTGCAAGTAGCCGCGTAGTTCCAGAAAGCGATACAGTAATCAGAGAAGCCTCAAGGACTTCATCAGATAAAGATGAGGAACCCACAGGTGAAGAGGCTGCAGTTATGGCCAAGCTTGCATCGCCAATAGTATCAACAGACCAGAATCTAGTCTTAGGACCGGTAGTACCAGACATTTGTGGGTCGACCACAGACGAGAATGCAGGAAGCAAGAACCAACCACGCCAGACGAACGACCCAGCCATCCAGACGATACAAGCAATTGAATTTACTGAGACCGACAAGCATAAGAGTTGGAAGGTGATCGGCAAATTGGCGGTGCTAGCTCAGTCGATGAACGTTCATACCATCGACATTTATCACGATCGGAAGCTCAACACGAGTCGCTTTATGATTCACCCAAACTCCAAGGTGCGTCGAGCGTGGGAAGTTACGACTGTGTGTTTGGTTCTGTATGTGTGCGTGATGGTACGTATTTGTTGGGATTCGAAAATGTATTCAATTGTAGGACTCACTCAGGATCATTTTTTAGATCCCGTTCATCATTGGTTTCCAGTTCGTGGATTGGACCAATTTGAACGGCATGAACACGTTTATCGACGTCTACTTCATTACAGATATGGTAATGACCTTACGGACGGGTATTGTTACAAATGGAGAAGTGGTGATGGATCCCAAGCGAGTAGCGCGCAAGTACTTCCATTCTTGGTTTATCGTGGATCTCATCTCGAATTTCCCTTTGGTGCTTTTCGTTCCATCCTCTGGCAAGTCTTTAAAGATCGTAAAACTCCAGAAAATCCCCAAACTCCTGCGTATTGGCCGTTTACTGAAGTACCTTCGCGAATATGCCAAGTACTACAATCTCATTGTCAGTTTCTTGGGTCTTGCCATGGGTTTACATCTCTTCGCGTGCCTATGGGCTAGCCTGTTTAACGAATGCTACGATCCACACGATCAATTGATATGCACGGAGGAAGAGGTAAGTGCGCGTAGTCCTTTTTCGAATTACTACCATTCTAACTTGCGCTGTACTGCAACTTACAGCTGGCACCAATGTACGTTCAATGTGTGCATACCATCATGCTCATGTTTCTAGGAATCGGCGAAAGCACAACGTATTCGAGTATCGCGAGGCTGCAAAACCCCGAATTGAACGCCAACATCGAACTCTACTACATGAGCATCACTGTGTTTATGTTGGGGACCGTCTTTTCGTCCTTCCTGTTTGGCAACGTTCTTGCGTTGCTTATGAGCTGGGATCAGCAAAAAGCTCAATTCCGGAATCGGATGGATATGATCAAGGCTGAAATGAAGTATTACGAACTGCCAGAGGAATTGCAGCACCGTGTACGCAGGAATTACGACTACCTCTGGATCAACGTAGGTTCTCCACTAGGATTTAAATTTTTGTCTTGACTAACCGAATTTTATTCTTTTGTTTGTCTAGCAACGCGCGTATTCTGACATGATGTTGCTGAATCAGCCTGGCATTTCTAAGCCACTGAAGACGACCATCGCATTGCACTTGTATAAGGATCTATTGAAAACCGTCCCGTTCTTCGCTGGGTCGGACTCGCGGTTTTTGGGTAAAGTGTGTCTTGCTCTGGAGACGGCTGTGTATCTACCAGGCGACACTATTATCTACTGCGATGATATTGGCAAAGAAATGTTCATTGTCCGGAAAGGTCTGGTTGAGATTTATTCCGGATCCCTCGAACTCTGATAAACGGATTTATTTGCGAGATGGTAACTTCTTCGGAGAAACAGCCCTAGTGATCGACGTGCGGCGTACTAACACAGTCCAAGCGGTCAACATTTGCGACTTGAACGTTCTCAGCAAGTATGCGTTTAATGAAATCGCCGCAGAATATCCGGAATTCGGCGAGCGCATGAAGCGAACGGTGATCAAACGTCAGTTAGACAACATGAACATTCAATCTCCCGCTGAGAAGGCAAAAGTGCACAACCAGCTCACGTTGGTCGTAGAGAAGTCTCTCAAACAGCGGCGGATGTCTGTGTCACTTCGTACCATCTATCGAGCGAAAAAGCTGGGGGATAAACTCAAAGATATCGCCGATCGAGCGTCCAAACCTGTACGCCGAATGTCTCGGGCAGTCGTCCCACGACAAGCCCGTGTGTTGATGCGCCCGTCAGTCCGCGAAGACTCGCAACGTACACCTTCAATTGAAATGATCTCGGCTGGAGACAGCACTCGAGACTTGGCGCATTTTTCCAGACCACTTAGCGGCTCCAGTGCTCGGAATGTGTTCCAAAAGCGGTCGACTATGACGCGTAAGAGTTCGGGTCTTTCGCGACAATCGACCAGCCAAGGACCCCTGGAACCTCCTGGTCCTCGACGAACAATTGACTCCGTCTCGAGGAGACTCAGTCGCTCCGAATTAACCATGGATTTGATCCCAGCAGCCTTGGCAGAGATCACGAATATGGTGGAGCAGATTCGACAGACAACGGAGCTGTTGAGTCTTCGAATTGGTGCTAGAGACGACTTGGACGATGACGAGGAGGACGACGATTTCGATTACGATGATACCTACAGCGACGATATGCCACTCAATCTGCGAGACTCGCCTCCGTTTCCCCCTTTGACAGAGGAGTCTGAAGAAGAGATGGCTCGACGGGAGAGCAACAGCATTGTACGTTATTTGCCATGGCTTTGCCCTTGCTGCTTCACTTGACTAACGTTGTCTGTTGTGCAGTTCGTTCCCACTGCAACTAACTCGAGGAATAGCTCAAGAAATTCCAGTCGATTGGTACGTGCACGATGATTTCTTGAAACAAGTTACACGTTCTCACACCCATGGTAACAGTTTGGCGACAAGAGAGGAAGCGATCCATCGTCGATGATAACCCCCTAGGACAAACGATTAGAATTTTGACATCAGATAGGTATCACAAAAACTCCCTGACACAATATCTGCAGGATCCCAATTGACAGCAAGGAGAAAAACAACCAAGTATTATTCTACATGTAGACACTCACCAGCGACGCCACTCTATTAATCGTGTCTACGAGAGAGTGCTGCTTCTCACTCCTCTTCAACTTCCATCTGCGTGTTTTTGTAGTCCGAGATGACGGACGCCAGTAGCATTTCTACGGTGACTGCATCCGTCTTCTTCCCCTTTTTCTTGCCATCGCCATGCGCATTGAGTTTGTCCAGAATCTTGTGGTTAAGTTCCGTCTTGGACGCACCAAGTTTGTAAATATCTTGGTCAACTGTATTCTCCGATACGAGTTTGTAGATCGACACAGGCTTCGTCTGACCAATTCGGTGGCAACGATCGCACGC
Organism: Phytophthora citrophthora; assembly: GCA_031305395.1. Lineage (NCBI taxonomy): Eukaryota > Oomycota > Peronosporomycetes > Peronosporales > Peronosporaceae > Phytophthora > Phytophthora citrophthora. The sequence continues at coordinate 1,879,837 of JASMQC010000004.1, read as the reverse complement.
CTGCTCGTCGGCAGTCGGGTTGAAGTCCAGGTCGTGCAAAATAACGGTGTCTGCAGCTGTAAGGTTGATACCGAGGCCACCAGCACGCGTAGACAACAAGAAGATGAAGATGCCTTTATCTTCGTTGTACGTGTCGATGAGTCCTTGTCGCTCTTGGACATCAGTCGATCCATCCAGGCGCAAATAACGGTATTCCATGTGGCCCATAAGTACTTCCAGCAAGTCTAGAAGCTTGGTCCACTGGGAGAAGATAAGAACGCGATGGCCCTCTTTCTGAAGGTTCGGAAGTAGTGTTCGCAGGTAGTCAAACTTGGCCGATGCCAGAAGAGTCTCCATCGGTAATTGGAGCTGCTTGAGCTCGTCGATACCTCCATACTGTACACATAGATCATGTAACTCGAAGTCACTGTATGTCTCGAGTTCCTGACGCACTCTGCTCATGGAACACTGGTTGCCGAACGCCTCAGCTCGGTGCAAGCATCTGCTCATCGTCTCCAATACGTCTTCTGACACAAAGTGCCGACGGAGCAACACCGGGTGGTTGGCAGCTTTCCGTAGTTGTGTGAATATCGACATGGCGCTGGGGTCTCCTTTAGATGGCGCAGCGTACGGATTCGTCAACTGACGCAGCTTGCTATCGGTCTTGTCTTCCTTGCTCCTGTTCTTCTTGCGCTCCTTCGCTGCAGCCTTTTGAGCAGCCTGTGCTTCCTTGCGTTTGATGACGAATTCAAGTAAGCTGGTGTACGCCATGCGCTGGTCCTCGCCAACCTTTACAAGCTCAACCGATACAGTCTTTGGGACCAGTTGACTCAGCACGTACTTCTTTTCACGGCGAAGGATGAAGGGAGCCAAAATCTTTCGCACTTTGTCGCACTTCTTCTGCTCGTTTCCGTCGAAAAAACTCAGCAACTCATCTGAGCCGTGGTCGAACATCCGGGGCATGAGGAAGCTAAGCATCGTCAGCAGTTCGTTGAGGCTGTTTTGGATCGGCGTTCCGCTCAGAACTAACCGGGTGCGTGCACGCAGCGCTGTAATGCGCTTGAACCGCGAAGTGTTGGAGTTTTTAATACTGTGACCCTCATCCAAAATCATGTAGCCGAACTGGAAGCTTCGCAAGAACGAGCGCTCCTCTTGGCACGAGTCGCGCTCAAAATACGCGTAAGTAGTGAGCATTATGTCGAAGTCGTCGGTTGTCAGTGTGTCCTCCATATCACGGCGATGGTCCTTTGAGCCATGGTACTTGACAATACGCAGGTTTGGTGCAATCCACGAAAACTCCCGTGTCCAGTTATTCAGTACACTCGCTGGTACTACCACCAAGTGAGGTCCGACAGCGCTCTTGTCTGATTCATCTAAAGATTTCAGGAGAAGTAGGAACGCAATCGTCTGTACCGTCTTACCAAGCCCCATTTCATCCGCCAAGACACCAGACACCTTGTTTTCGTGGAGCAACAGCAGCCAGTTGACGCCAACAACCTGGTATGGTTTCAACTCGATAGTTTCACAGATATCGGGGATATCTGCCTGTGTCACCACGCGTCGATCGCCTCCATTGATCGAGGCCACCGACATGTGCATTGCTTCCTCTTCATCTGTGGCGTCCCCAGGCGATGTGGATGGACTCGACGGTGTTGATTTAGTTGAATTACCCGACCAGTTCCGCACCGACTGCCTTAATTTCCTCGCAATTCCTTCGCACTCTTCCAGTAGTTGTCCGACTTCGTCATGAGATCGAGAATAATGTTCGTCTTCTTCCGAGTCGTCGTAATCATTACGATCTTCGTCCGTAAACCTGGATGAGGTCGCTTCTGTGCGTTTTTTCGGTTTCCTTTCTTGTTTCCTGCTACGTGTAGTCCATCCGTCCGAGCCAAGGTTACTATTCTCCGTCTTGCGCTTCTTGACACCATCACGTCCGAAAGCTGCCATCCAGTCTTTAGCAGCAGACGTGGATTTCTCCAGATCTTTCTCAAACACATCATCTTCTCCAGGAGATGATACGTCCGAGTCCTCTGCCAAGGCCTGCACTTTAGCACCTTTATTCCCACCGGTGTCACCTTCATCATCTGATTCTATAATTGCTCGAGTGCGTTTACCACGCCGCCTCATCGACGGTGCCAGCTCGTCTTCCTCGTCTTCAACGTCTTCAGCAGTACTAGTATCCTCCACATCCACAACTTCTTGCTCCTGTTTCTTCTCCTTCTTCTTCGGACTTGGTCTACGAGCGAAGAAAGACGACACGAGCTTTGTGGTTTTAGCTCGGGGGCGACTGGAGGCAGCAGAAGTCATCGTGATCCTCGGGACGCGCGTAGGCAGCACGCTCAGCGTCATCTTGGGCGGCATCGCGTCCAAATCCACCACTTCGTACTTAGTGAGCGTCCCATTAGCGTAGAAGACGTCGCGCTGGTCCAGCAGCACCACGTCGCCCTGTCGCAGGATGCTCTGCTTGGTCTGTTTAGTCGCCACGATACTCGTTTTCCCACAGCAACGCAGCGCCACCTTGGAGCCGCTCAGATAAACAGCTCCTTTACCAGCGCATACTCTCTCTTCAGCGCCATCTACCGTCAGGCGGTACAGCTTGCCGCTCACGCTCTCCTTCACACCCAGCGCCATCGCAAATGGAAGTTTGCCGCCACTGGTGTTGGCGCGCATTTGATTCGAGGACGCCACTGGGACAGTTATTTCTGGACCGGGATTGGTTGAAATTGATTGGTTTCTTTATCTTGCATGGACACGGATAAGCTAAAGTTGCTGGTAGCACGTTAAGAACACATTGAACGGGTCGTCGTCATATTAAATAGTGATAAGTGTCTAAATGCAAGGAAGAGCGGCAGTCATGGGTTTTGTTGTGCGTCGAGGAGCTTCGAATCGACTCCAAGCGCAGCTATACCACCCCCAGTTGGTGGTGTTGCGGCTCAAAAGTAGTAGTTGCTGCTGTGTCTTGATGCCAGCCACGATGCCATCTCGCAGGTCAGTTCCGTTGCTGTCTGCTGGTGCGATGGCATACGTAGAAGCGAAGGTCAGGTGCCAAAACGTGGTTTAGGCGTCGGCAACTTACGTCGAGATCGGCTTCGGTGCCTCGGACATGCGAACCATCTCGGAAGGCCGGAGCATCTCGGAAGCACGCACGTACATCTTTTCAGTGTGAATGCGGTCACGCGGACGCGGAGTGCATGGGGGAGCGTCGTCGGAATTGGTGGGCGAGTCGGATCCAGGAGCCACCTCTGGCTCGGAAGACACGCCGTCCTTTCGCAAGAAAAGCAGAACGCGGCGGTTGCGCGCGTACTTGTGCGAGCGTCGTCGGTCCACAAGCTCCGACATCCGCATGAGCTCCTCCTCGGTATCTTCGCCATCACTCATGTCCTCTGATAGCGAATCCTCAGTACCCTCCGTTGATCCATCACGCGAGGCAACGTCCGCTTCCGATTCTGGCTCGGCGTGCTCAATCTCTACTTCGTACTCAGCGTCGTCTTCGAGAACAGTAGTTAGTGAACCACACTGGTTAATTGGTGTGCGGTCGGCTGGGCTGAGTTCGATTGGCAGGATAGCCTTGTGGAACGTGTACGCCTTGTGGCTCGGGTCCTGTACGATAGCACTTCCCAAGAATCCACGCAAGATGGACAGACCGATGGGGCTGATGTCACGCCGTGCAAGGTAGTGCTGGCTAATTAGCAGGCGGTGTAGACCCATGAGGTATTCGAGGAAGGCGTCGCAGCGGTGCTCGACAACCTTGCCCATTTGGTGGCGGAACTTGTGCTTCTTGGGGAAGTAGAGGTCATCGATGAGGCCCGAAATGCGTGGGAACTCGTCTCCAAAGAGCTTAAAGTGTTCAGCGATGAGACCGCGAAGCATCATGAAGTCCGAGTAGCGGCGGTGCACCACCCAGCTGCGTCCAGTGATGGCGTTCTGTACGTGCACAGCGAAGATGGTGGTCTTCTTTTTGAGCTTGTTGTCGGTGGAGATCACAGGCTTGACGTGGTACACTGCAATGGAGCCTACATTGACCATCGAACGCTCAATAGCCGTGCCACCCATGGCCACCTGCAGCGTCTCACCACCGTGGTTAGTGGGTCGAACCACAAGTTGAGGCACATGTTGTGAAGCCTGAGCTGTAAGCGCCTCTGGTGTAGCCCGGAGCGGCCGCATACGGCGGTTGATGGCCGAGCTCGACATCTTGTTGTTCGGCATCCTGCTGCTGCTGTTTCCTACTGAGCCACTGGTCCTCACGGATTGCCCGTCGCTCGAAGTTTTCGCGAATGAAGGGCACTATGGCGGCGGCGTAGCTCTGGTCGGGCGGAGCGGCGCTGGCTTGTGTGGCAGCGCCGAGACCGACTCGCCATTACTCACCGCCGCGCCTATTCCACCCCCGCCTTTTTACATCCGGTCCGTATTTGTGGCTAGGTGTTTATCTTTACTTTTTATTGGCCATTAATCTGGAAGAATTGTTGTGATTGGCTGATTTACAGATGGTCGTCACGTTGCACAAGTTTTAAACTGCAACGTGGCAATTGTAGTGTGCATTGCAAGCGGGAAAATCTCGTACCAAGAGCTCCACTTGACGCCGCAAAATTTGAGGCGTTCTCCTCTGCTGTGAAGTGGTGCAGCACAGAGCTGAGCTCTCGGTTGGCTCCTGTCTGCTGGACTTGTTCACCGCTTCTCAAGAATCTCGACTAAACTGCTTATGCTACGGACACGCGCAAATCTGGTGAGCCCGTGACAAAATGTTTGCCAGCGCAGTCTGGTGAGCTTGCAGGATGCAGCTTTCAGCTGTGCCAACCAGCAAGTTGAGCACCGGCTGGGCGTGATATTTTGAAAGATAATACATGTATCGCCTGCCTCAAGCAAGCCACTGCCCGGCAGGTTCACAGAGCGAGGACGGTCGCAACAACAAGCGCCGACCGCTGTTCGTCCCGGGCGTCACCGCTGTCCTCTCTATCCCGGTGGCGATGGCTTGAAAGACAACGGATATTTTGTATCGTGAAGAGACGTTGGACGAGTGTTCCTGGCTTTGGCCACGTCATTTCATGGGTATGGCCGCAGTTCAGGTAAATCCTTTGCACCGTTTCAGACTGCTTGAATTGGCAGGGTTTACAGGCGCTTGCACCCGTTTCGTTACGGCTCAATGAAGTCGCCACCGAGTTTCTGGTGTCGCCACCACAATTCGGTGTGGACTGTTCAGAATGAAATCATCTGCGTACGTGGTTCGAGTCAAGCTGCTTGACACAGGCAGCCCTGCACTGCTCGTGATCAAATATTACTTCGCTGATCTTACCTTTCTCTCTCCGTGTGCCACCTCCACTTCTGCTTCAAGCAACCCCCGCCCAGCTGGTTCCTCGGTCCCCCCTGACAATGCCCTGCTCACGTAAAAAATTCCAATCCGCCGGAACAGATCTCTTCACTCTCGCTTTGTTCCACGGCGCGAAACTTTGACTTCAACAGCCCCGCAGAAGTGTGATCGCCAAGAGCTGCAGAGATTTTTTACTCAAGAAGAGCCTCAAGGATGGCGAATTTTGAAGCTTCCATCGGCTGTTGGCACTGGTGCTTATGCCTCATCCAGGTGGCTTCGCTGCTAAAGACATCAACGCATCTGCCCGATGCGATGCTAAAGCTGTTCCATGCTTCTACTATTATAGTTATCAAATTTAGCACTGGGAATGCCCTACTGGTGTCCCTATGCAACGATATATGGATGTGAGTGGCTACGTAACCTCACAACGCGTAGGCTGCGAGTCTTTCCACCCACATTTGTTCCCGTCGCCGCTACTTGTATGACCATCCACGCTTGAAAGCCCTCATCCATCTACAGAAGGTTGTCTTGCTTCGACAGTTGGAATAGCGCAAGACATTTAACTGCATTTTAGCACGACCTTCTTGTTCGACAGCTTCAGGTTCGAGGACTTCTGCATGGAGACCACCGTTGCGCGCATACGCAGCTCCTTCAAACCATTCACCGGACTCGGCGCGTGGCCCTTGATGCCGATCATAACTTGACCCTTCTTCGGCGGACTGCGAGTAGAGGTAGATCTCGTCGGGCGGGCGGAACTCCGTGCTGGAATGGGGCGTTTCCATCGTGGCAGATTGCGGAGTGATAGGATGGCACCAAGGCACCAAGGCCTTAGGACTGTAGGAAGCTCCGCCTGCAGTGCTTCGAATCGAAGCCTTCGATATTACATGCAGCTGCGCTCAGCCAGCCAAGCGTGGTGACAAGTGGCATACACCACTCGCTATAGCGACAACACTAGCGATCATTCTTGATGACGAGGAACTGTCTGTAAAATAATGTTATCCAATCAGAACGTTTGCCTTTAACTGATACTTCATTCTGATTGGATAACATTATTTTACAGACAGTTCCCGCCAAATTTCACTTTTGCCGCAAAGATGTCGGACCGGCCTAACCTGCAGCACACGGTGTTGCTCGCTAGCGACTGCCCCTCCAATTGCCTCAATGGGGTTCCCGTGATGCTTGGTATCGACGAAGCTGGCCGTGGTCCGGTCATGGGGCCCATGGTCTACGGCGCAGCTTATTGGCCCGTAGCTGACGACGACGCCATGAGCGCCTTGGGTTTTGATGATTCCAAGGCATTAAGTACAGAGAGCCGCGCGCAATTGTTCGAGAAGATGCGGTCTACTGAGGGTCTCGGGTGCGTTGCAATGTACTTGCACTGGTACTTGTTTACTGCGTAGGAGGCTAAGTATTTGAATGGGCAGGTGGATCGTTCGCCTGATCTCGGCCGCTGAAATCTCCGACAAGATGCAGCGGCAAACCAGCAACCTGAATGAAATGTCACGCGATGCAGCCATCCAACTCATCAATGAGGTGCAGAAGAAAGGAACCGTGGTGAAGAAGGTATTCGTAGATACGGTGGGTGACCCGCGGTGGTACCAGACCTTCCTGACCAAGCACTTTAATGGGACCATTGAGTTCCGCGTCGAGAAGAAGGCTGACAGTCTGTTCAAGGTATGGTCAAGTATTGGTGATGGTATTGTCAACGCATTTATAGCTTGCTGATGTGGTACTGCGCTCAGGTGGTGAGTGCAGCGAGTATTGCTGCTAAGGTGACACGCGACCGAGTGATCAGTGACTGGAAATGGGAGAGCCCGGCGCTAGATTTCCCGACGGATTTTGGCTCTGGTTACCCAAGCGACCCGAAGTAAGCAGCGTTGTACTTGAAATCGTTAGTGGACTGTGTGCTGATGGTGGTTGGTTGTGTAGGACGAAGGCGTGGCTGACGAGTCACGTGGACAACGTGTTCGTATTCCCCAATATCATTCGCTTCAGTTGGGGCACAGTTGAACCTTTCTTCGAAAAGGCTGTGAAGGTGGAGTGGCCACATGAGAAGGACCTTGAGAAGGTATACCGAAAATGTGTTTTTCATGTCAAAACTTTTAGTTTCTCAACTTTTTTTTTTCTCGTTTCAGGCCAATGCTCCAACTGGAACGCAATCCATCACCTCGTTCCTGGCTAAACCAGCCAAGAAGACCAAACCTGCAGCCTCACGCGCTTCCTTCTTCACTCAGAGACACATGAACGACGTTGTTGACTTCTAAATCGAATAGGTGCACACTAAAAAAAAATAGGTTCCTACCATACAAACTTCAAGTCACTTTCAGTTATGGAACCTCCCGAGTGCCTGCATCGTGGTGAGCTGTGGCAGTTCAGCGCACAATACGGCGGCTGGCTGCGTGTCCAGTTGCTCTTATTCAGTCATGCACTAGTGGTGGACCCGGATGCGGGCACGGGTACGCCCCGCCGCAAGCGCAGGAGCTCGTTGAAGGTGTGGATGGATTTATGCCTAGTTAAAGACATCATCTCGGTGAGGAAGGAGGTCAAAGTTATCGTTCGTCGAAGCAGCTATAACCAATCACAGAGTGTGACGACCAACCGTAGCCAATCACAGCTCGAGACGACCAAATTCAGATTCACAGTGGAAACCAGTACGCAACTTCAGCTCGAGTTCGCCGCTGCCACAGCAGAGCTAAGGGACGAGTGGCTGCATTGCGTACTGCTAGCTACTAAGCTACACGCCAAGCACGAGATGCAGGAACAGAAGAGTGGTCAAGCAGGTATGTATACCTATTTCTGTTGTGCGGCACAACAATTATGCCTATATTAAGATTTGAAGCCTAACTCGGGTCTTGATAGCGTTCTTAAGGTTTGCGTCGAGCGGATCGGAGGACAGTGAAGACGAAGGAGAAGAAGAAAACCGACTGTCTAGTCCACCTATTTCGTGGTCTGAAGAAAATGTGCAACGGTCAGCACAGTTACTTTCTCAACGTGTTCGCCCTACGGCAGTGCAGGTTAGTGACTGTAGCAAAGGAGACGCTGAGATCTCGAGCTGATTTATCTTTGATAAAAGAGTGTCAGGCAGGCTGAGGGTACGAGGAGTCCTGTATCGTTGATGATTTTACAGATTACAGCTAAAGAAAATGGCGATAGGTGTGTTGTTGTTCGAAACGGAGTGGAATCTTGTTGCTGACCTCTGTCTTACCAGTGTATCAACCATTATTCCAGTTAGCGAAGCTTCTCAGGAGAATGTGACAACGCAGCAGGTTAAACTGGATGCGATCAGGCAAATGCAAGCTGAGCTGCAGCGGACTCCTAACAAGGACAAGGTGAAGCTTTTCCGGATGCTGAAGCGAGAACCTGACAGCTTTATCTTGTACCTGGATATTGGAGAGCAGTGGCTTCAAGACGAGCAGCTTTCAATTGGGCACTACATCCTCGGCTGCGCAAATCGGAGAATTGAAATGGAGCTGGTACCGATGAACAGGATGCCGCAGCCTACGCTTCAACTGGCCATTGTCGGAACGAAGAACAAGGTCAGCGATCTCTCGCAGCGCACGTATACTAGCTACGTAATTGACGTGGTGTTCAACGGCACTACGTGGCAACTTGCGCGGCGCTATAAGGAATTCGATGCGCTGCACAGCCAGCTAAAAAACAAGTATCCGGATACTGAGCTTCCCAGTTTGCCACCGAAGCACGTGTTCACCCCAGTAGAAGGAGAGTTTATCAATTATCGCAAAGCGCAACTCGAAGCCTTTTTGAAGCAACTACTGCTGCATCCTGTTGCCAGCACGGACGTGCTACTACTGTCGTTTTTGGGCATTGTCTCAACCTCGCGCGACCCTGAACTCGGCCAGAGTAAGAAGAGTGTAGTGCACGTCACTTCACTGCACAATAGTGTCGCTGTCGGTGATATCATCTTGTTCTCCTGTCGGTTTGGAGCTAGTCGACTGCAGCGCAAGGTGCGTGCATAACGAAGTGGTTTGTAGGGTAAAGTGAAGCAGTGCTGACATTCATTTGTTCTCTGCTACAGTTCACAGGGTCCAAGTACGATCACGTTGGCATCGTCGTGCCTGGAGACTCGAAGTTTCTCATGCGGATAATGGAGGCAACCTCGGAGGGGATCCAGGTGTATTCGTTGAAGCCGCGACTGATGGCCTACGCCCGCGAAGTCTCGAACACAATTGTGGTGCGGAAAATCGATGTCGAACGTACTCCAGAGTTGGTTGAGATGCTACGTGACTTTGTCGGTCGGGTAGACGGAAACCCATACAGCATCTTCGGCATCCTCCGCTACACTGGCGAATCAGACCGCAGCATCTTGAACTCAGTCCGTGCTGCCAACGGCGTCTGCGATGAAAGCGAAGATACCTTTTCTAACACTGGAGGTAGTAGCGCTAGCTCAACACCATCGTCACCATCGACAGAAAATGGCGACAAGGCGCAGCGCAAATTCTTCTGCTCCAGCTTAGTAGCATCAGCCTGGAAAGAGTTGGGTTGGCTTCAAACGAAGCGGAAGGCGAGCTCTTTCTGGCCTGGAAGCTTTGAAGATGGAGGAGAAGTGGAACGATTACTAGGACCTGGTGTTGTCCTAGGTCCTGAGACAGTCGTCGATTGCCGGATAGTTGAAGTCGGACTATCGGCACAATGTTAAGGTACGAGCTGTCTGCAAAATACACACTGCTGTTGCCTAGAAGATCTAAGCTAGAAGTACTCTTCAAAGAATGTCTCCAACTTCTTCGCAAACGGCAGGTATGGGTTGGCATTTCGGTAAACGGCAATCGCTGACAGCGCTTCGACGAACTCGGAGAAGACAAATTCGCTGTCAGCGTCGTATCCGTTGATACTCGACGCGGCGTTCCCGATCTCTCCATCCTGTTGAACGAACGCTACAAGCTGCTTGATTTTCCCGTGTGGGAAGAGCGCATCGATGAGTTTCCTGTCTTTCAACATACTCTCGAAGTCACTGAGATCAAGCAATTTCCCCCGTGATTGTGGATTTTTGTTTCTCTGTGAATAGGCGCCGAAAATACGCTTGAGTTTCTTCTCTTGTGCCTTGCAGACATGCTGGACATCCGGGTAAATCATTTGTTTCTTGAAGGTGAGACCTTGTTCTTGGAATTTCTTGGTTAAGGGAACAACTTTGTCCACAACCAGGTCGATAACGCACAAAAAAAGCGAGCCGGACCCGTTGATCGTCTCCATGCTGACTTCATCGCCCATATTCATCATCGTAGCGATTTGGCCCATGAATTCACGCCGTTTCTGATAATTATGGTACGCAACTCGGGTAAGAGCTTCAAAGAACTCGTTCGGAGTTGCGCCTCGGTCTTCTGCATCTTCCTCACCTTCGTTTGGTGTTTGTACAGGGGCGACACTAGAACTTGCATTGGTATTATCTAACGGAATTCCACCATTCGCCTGTCGAGATTGCTGGTAGATTATCTGTAAATGAGATCTCAAGATGTTCTTCTTGTTCGTGACACCAGCTTTCGTCATCACCTTGAGAAATTCTTGCTCGAGAATCCCCTTTCCACCGGCCGCACTACCATAGATTCGGAAGATCTTGATCAAGTCGAGCACGTTATCCTTGTATACTTGCTCGATCTTGTGGAATTCATCCTCACTTTCACACAAAGATAGCAGCTTGGACGCTGGTAAAGCCACCCACGAAGCCAGTGTCTCTTTCTCGAGTGAGACCGAAATGTTGGAGTCTTTCCCTAAAACTCTTCTTGAAAAATCATTAAAAGCTTCTCGAGTGACATTCCGTTCGTGCCAACTAGCGATGTGTCGAACTGCTTTGCAAATGTCGATGAATCTCAAGAATTGGAGATTGATGCGCTTCAATTTCGTCAGGAAAATGTAGAACTGCTGTTGTGCGAAGGGATCGCATTCGTTGTCCAGTAGAGAAGTCTTGACTTTTTGCCATTGTGGCGTTAAAAACGAGTAGCTGAGGTGATATCTTGGAGAAATGACCATTCCAGGAGCGACGTAGTTCGGGTGGAAGAGATACAGGTACACTGCGTAAGCGTAAAGCGAATCAAAGTCGTTCAACACGAAGCTGTCTCGCGTGACGATATCTGGTGGGAGATTCAGTATCCGAGGGATGATCTTAAAGTACGATCGGAGCTGCACTTGAGCAGAAGCAGATAACGTAGTGGCAGTGGTCGAATTTTCAGCAGCTACGGACGCGGCTGTGTTGGTCAACTCGGTACTTCGGATCCGATCATATTCGGCCTGAGCTTCGGACGATGTGTGACACAGTAACTTGAGCATAACCCCGGGGCTAGCGATCACCGCTCGTAGGTCTTGCAAGAACTTGATCGGCTTGAACTCCTTCTTCTTGTCTTTCAGTCGAACCTTCGTGGGTTTCGAACCGGTGGATCTTTCTGCACTACCGTCAGTAGGAGTACCTTTAGGCGCGTTCGTGTTTGTCTTGGCGTCAAGAGATTCACTTATTGTTCCCATTTCAGCCCCACGTCGCCGTTGAAAGTTTATCCACTGGATTAGACTATCGGATGGCTGGGCATCATCGATCTCCCCCAGTGTTTGATCCAGAAGACGCTGCATCGTTTCGTCATCTTTCTCATCATCGAGCCCAAAGCCGTCAATTTGGGGCATCGCATGTCCACTGCTCAATGCGTCAAGGAGTTCATTACCATGAGCGCCTTCAAAGAACTCACCGGCAGTTGTAGGATACATCTGAACAAGTTGCATCGTTTCTACAGGCAAACTCAGGTTAGCATCGTCGACTAGATTAGGATATCTGGGATAGATAACGCACTTTGAACGCTATGGTCCGCTTTGCGAAGAGATACATGAAGCAGATCCAGAATTGAGTCCCCAGCAGCGTACACCAGTTTCAGTGTATCCTGCTGAATTTCCTTTAGCCGATCAATTTCCTGTACAATAGAGAAAAAATGACGTTTTACAAATCTCCTGTGTAAATAACTTCGATAAAACTTGCCTTTTGAGCTTCTAATGGTGTGTCTCGCCTGGTATCAAAAACGCCAATGTTATGATCTGCTAGACATTCAAAGTATAAATTTACACTTACAACTCCACTTCGTAGTGGTGCCTCATCTCTTCAAGTTTCTCCTTCCCTCGAATGCGCATGAATGATCTCCAGCTTCCCCAGATTCTCCGTAATCGTGTTGATTCGTTCCTTAGCAAAAAAACAAATGTGAGTTGATCGAAGGGGTTACATACGTGATAAACCTTACTTACCGTTTGTACGCTACTTGAAAGCGTTGCATCCTTTCATCCGTCACCCGTTCTACATATCCTCTCCAACAGGAAAACGCATTCTGTCTGCATTTTCGATTGGCCTGCGTTTCTTTAATAGAGATGATGCGCTCAATGCTTGCTTTCTCGTGTATGCTGGCCGCTTTTGCTTTCTTCCAGGCAAAGAACATCATCCGCATAATCTGGAAGCGTAAAGTGTAAACCGTGCGGTTCATCATCATGATAGCAGCCTTCGCTCGTACAAGGCCAGCCTGCTTGAAAGCCGCCTCCGCTTTCAATGCGACTCGATCAAACTTCGCGTAGTCAAGAATCCGTTTCGCTAGCTAAAAAGCAGATAACAGTAATCAGTAAAAACAACAACATAAGTAGCAGTTGAATACGAACCTGATCAGGCTTGATCCGAGGGTCTATGCTCAAAATCATGTCGATCAAGTACTTTAATCTCGGTGCATCGCTCATACGAGCAGAACCGCAAAACGAGCAGCGAAGGACCCACGAGAGGTTTGTAGAGCTACAAAACCCACACGTGACGGGTTGACCGGAGGCAATTATCGGGTTCTTCGCCTCGCTAGGGGGCGTGCGAGTTGTTGAAAAAATCACGTGAGGGGTTATCCCTCGATGATCAACGCAACCTTTTGTCACTACACCACCATCTTCATATGTCGTAGGGCCCACCAAAGACTTGAAAAACTGCGCTCGATGCCGAACATCCGCTGCTCCTGGAGCTCCAACATCGTCACTACTGTCGCTGTCACTATCGGCTGCTTCCATATCCTCATGACCGTCATTTATATTGTTAAATGTAGCAACAGGATGTTTGTGAGGATGAATCGCTGTCATTTTCCTTGATATAATGGAGGAGGATCGAGTGGATGTGGCAAGTGAGTGCAACCGCTTCCTCGTGCGTTCACCTGGTACCCCATTCTCCACAACGGTATATTTCTGCGGCACAGGACTTGGCTTTTGTGTCGCTACCGTCGTCGGGTGAGAGGTAATTAAGGTCATTCGTCGTCCACGAGTCGAGTCTACTTGGTTCTGGGGATCTGGTTCACCTCCTCGCACCCCTAGAGGCTCCAATGAATTGTTTCTTCGTGACGGTGGCTTGGTTAAAGGTCTATCGGCGTCCAGACCCCGCAATTCCTTGTGCTTTTGCATGTTGAACGATTAATCAAATTTTGGCAACTGGTGACTCGTCGCAAACGAGAATGAAGGTCGTAGAAGTTGCCGTACATTCACTCTTGACATCAAACCGAAAATACCGTCTAATTCCAGTTGCTAAGATCGAGAAAGAACGTCATACGAGGAGCTCATTGAAAGAGCTTGAGGAGATAAACGATTTTCCACTTCAATGGCAAGCCCAGCGGTCCAGAGTCCAGCTCATGGAAGAGCAAGTCCAGCTCCAGATCTAACATTCGCCACAGATCTGCTCTTTAACTTCGAAGAGGTGCGAGCTGACTGTGCTTCCGGACTCGCAGCACACGGAAACCTGGTGGCGATGCTCAAGAGCCGAATTGGCTTGGAAAGGACGTACGCACAGGAGCTGAATAAAATGGCGAGGGCTTCGCATTTTGACAATCTCGAGCACGGAACGATGAAAAACGCCATGGAAAGTCTCCGAGCGCAGTACTTGAACACTAGTGTGCAACACCAACTACTTGCCAAGAACCTGGAGGAAGACGTGCTGAGACCGATCGAGATTTTGTTCGAGTACAACAGTCAGAGAGCCCAAAGTCTAGCAAACCGAATCAACAACGCCAAGAAAGACGCTAAGGTACGAGAGCTGACATTTTGGTGGAGACTTGCATGATAATTGATACTTTTTTCTGTCTAGGCCCACGAAGACACATACAGGAAATACTACAACGCCTTTGATAAGAGCTTCCGTGAGGCCTCTGCTTCATTCTCGGCGGCTATGGACTCCGGATTCTCCAGTACAGCACTAGAGGATCTATACCATCACCGTCTCTCGCAGATTGAGGACGCAGACAGCCCGGCGAAAGCGCAATCCTCGACTGTAGTAACAGCTCGCAACGAGAAAGCCCACGGAGCGGTTGCATTGAAGGTGATCAACAATCACAAGCTTGTCAGTTGGCTACGGTCTTCATCTGAAACCCATCGAAAAGAAGACTTGGCGAAGAACACGGTCAAGTTAATGACGGTGAGCAAGATCTTACGGGAATTTGAACTCGAGATGTACACACTACTAATTGAATGTGACAGGCTGCGGAGAAATCACGAAGGAAGTGCCAGCAAACGTGGCAAGGTGTGGAAAAGAACAGAATCAGGATGTATCGCGTTGTCCAACGAGTGCTAGCAGATTACCAGGTATGTTCTACGTGTAAGTGTATTCCTGCTTTTTTTCTAACAATTAAATGCAGCAAATAGCCGAGGATCGTATCTTCACAATCGCCACCAACCTTCGCAAGCACGTCGTATTTGCAGCTTCAACACTAGCCAACGAGCAGGTAACACCTACAGTGCATATTCGTGTTGAATTAGGCTCTGATCGGGTTCTTTGTTTTGTTGCTAGTACGATTGGCAGGTGGTTGCACCGAAGTTTGAGAATGTCAACGTGAAGAGTGACATTTACGACTTCATCCACACCACCCGCGGAAGCAAAACCCGTTTGCTCCTGACTGTGAATGATTTGTGCAACGACACAAGTCGCTCATTGACGCTATCACCAACGTCAAAGCCATGTCGCCCACTACGGAAAACTTGTCTCGAAATCCGCGATATCTCATCGAGGAAGATCCCGTTCGACTACGATGACAACCAAGAGCTTCTGAGTGAGGCACTCGGTACCCGATCTAGAGCTCAACCACAGCAACAACGACAGGAAGACCAAGAAGAACTCGCTCCTAATGGTCTATCGATCAATTGCGGTTTGGCCTCAATTGAAAATGCCAACAGCGTTTCTCAACTGGAAATTGCCAACAAAATGGACGTCGAAGAGGAAGACAAGAGCTCAACTGTCCAAGACAATGAGCCAGAGATCGATAACTCCGAGCACTCACCAAACGCCAGCCCATCCGCGAGCAGCTCTTCGCTTACACGCCACCTTGAACAATCTACATTTTCCGAGGAGGTTTGAGATGAATCAAAGCCTCAAGCTAACGTTAAATTCCAACGCTGTGGTGGAAATACACCACCACCTCACGTGTAATTTTAGCAGAAGTTCATCGAGTTCTTACCCGCTTTCCGCATTTCTTGATAGGTTTCATTCGCCAATTAGACCTAGATTGTTCGTTGGGATGGAAGACTACATCCGTGGTGTTCTTTGTGGCAAATTGCAGGTGCAAAATGGCACGCAGGATAACGCCAAACGTACACGAACATTTGTCGTGCTCTCCGACTCACGTATGGACTATTATCTCACTGATCCCCGACCGACGTTTGCCGCTAAGATCGACGCCACATATTTTTTAACGGAAAAAACCCGTGTCAACTTCTATCTGGAGCTCAATGCTCGAGCACCCCCACATTCGATTTGCTTGACTACGGACAAAACCACCGACGTGTACATTGCCGATACTCAAGAGGAGGCTGATATCTGGTTTCGCCACATCTCAGAGCGGTTAGAAGCTATATCGATGATGCTGAAGGGAATTCTCATGCTTCGAAAAGAGCTCCCAGCAAACCAACAGGTTAAACGCTTCGTGTTGCGAACCAAATACCGTTGGAAAGCTCGATACGTGGAACTTGGACGCTCAACATTGCGCTTTTGTAAGCCATCTGATCGAAAGACGAAAACGATGAAACAGTTTACACTTACTGTGACTAGTTTTGCAGGTCAGGAAAGCACCACGTACCTCCGTCAGCTCTCTATTTTCGCATCTTACTCCATCCCAGTGGATCCAACGCCTCAAACCTTGAAAGGAATAGAGAAAATCGAGAAAATGAGACGCGAAGAAGAGGATCAAAATCAAGTTGACACAAGTCTAAAACCCAATGAGGTCCGGCCGAAAGGGTCGAGTGTTGCGGCCTTTTACCCGTTCATCGTCACCACAGGGCAAGCGTACATCATGCTAGCAGCACCTACGGAACAAATACGGACGCATTGGATTCTTGCTATTCGCCTGCGAATCATCGCGTTGAAATACCACCACAAGGGAGAAGATCCTCTTCAATCTGGACTTTTAGCACACGACAATCCGTATCAGCTACAGAGTTTTGTGGAGGCTCAACCTACGCCAGGTGGACCTTGGAAGCAGCATTACGTTGAGCTGGACAATTGTATGTTACGTGTGAAAAAAAGTGAACGGAAACTGGGCTCCATCTTAGAAGTGCATCTCGTTCCAAACTGTCGAGTGACTCCATTACTTGAAAAGGCTAATGCCTTCACAGTGCGTAGTCTTGGCTGTGAAGTCTCGTTCGCACCGGGGAGCGCGACAGAATCTCGACGATGGATCGATGTAATCCGAAGTGCAGCGACAGCAGTAGGGAGAGCACGATACCAGAAAATTTTCCAAGAGGACATCCAAAATTTGATACGCCACAGTGTTGTATACGCTCTTGACATACCAGCAGGGGCAAACGCTGGTATTACCCTGGAGAAGCACAAAAAGCGCATCTTCGTATTAAACCACGAAAAGCCATCGGTACCAAAACTACAGAGGCGAGTCTCCATAGCAGCGATTGGGAAACGAGCCTCCATAGCAACAATTGCGAGACGAATGAGCATTGTAACTGCTGCGACGTCCAGCTTTTCGGCTAAAACACGGTCTCCCTCATCTTCTTCACCTGCAGATTCGACTGTGGATACAGTTAACACGTCCATCATTCCTGAAGGGAGCGTTCTAGTTGGCATTTTGCAGCTTGGCATGACACAAGACTCGGTTGACACCATTTGGCACACTATTCGACACAAGAAAGGATGCAACAAAAAGGCCAAACGACTGTTGTTTCGTGCCCCTGCAGTGAAAGTTGGTGTTCTCCGGGTAAAGCTCCGAGCTGTTGATGAATGGGAGCTCCTTCGATGTCGACTAGCCAACGGTACACTGTGTGTCGACGATCCACAGACCTCCAACGGTGAAATCTTAACGGAAGTTGCACTGCGGAGCTGTGAAGTCGAACTGTTCAGTGATGATGACTGTGTCAATGGGATCAGGCTCAGTGTGCCTACTAGTGCACGCACTGTGGTGTTGCTGAATGTGCCAGCTGACG
Organism: Phytophthora citrophthora; assembly: GCA_031305395.1. Taxonomy (NCBI): domain Eukaryota; phylum Oomycota; class Peronosporomycetes; order Peronosporales; family Peronosporaceae; genus Phytophthora; species Phytophthora citrophthora. Next base: position 1,862,139 of record JASMQC010000004.1, on the reverse strand, counting down.
CCGATGCTTTCCACTGGTTTGCGATACTTCACATGGAGATCTCAATAGCCCAAGACAGCTCGACATTCCCTTTGACTGCTGCTATGCTAGCTAATAACCCTGTAACCACTCCGCCGTCGGGAACGCCATCAACACGAATGGAAAAGCTGGCCGCTGACCAGGCAAGGAACTATCGCGAGTGCACTATTGTGGGGACTCGCATAGAGGAGATTGACAAGCACTCACGGGAGCAGGAGAAGATTCATCTCAAACTTGCGGATGAACTTCGCAAAAAGCAAGAAAAAGATCAGGCCTTCGTCAAACCTGAAACAACGCACCGCACAGTGAGAGTCTCAGAAAGCAAGGCAGCTCTGAGCAACGCCGATGTAACTCACTTTTTCCAGCACTTAGAGGCTGATGGTTCGGGAAAAGTATCGTCAACAGATCTTGCCGAAACCATGAAGGATATTACCAAGCACATCCGTTATCGTGCTACTCACCATCAGCTTGGGTGTCAAGAAAATGACCCTGCAACGACTGATACTGAACCCCTTGATGAATTCTTCAATGCTCTGAAAGTGAATGGCCACGACAGTCTCACGCTCGAAGAATTTGCCACTGTAATGGCCAAGGTAACCCACCCTGCCATAGTTGAATTGGTGCGAAAAGTATCACACAATAACATCCAGCGGATCTAACAGACACAATACAAATTCTTTGGTTTGTGTCATCACAGCACGCTCGTGAGTGATGAAGTTCACTTCTATTGCTTCCTTCACAATTTTGACTCGACCAGGTTTTGCATTTCCTTAAGTTCGTCAAACCAATTGCTCCAGGCATCTAAATCTTCCGACAAATCAGGTTCCTGTAGCAAAGTCAGCCACGAGACAAATGAGTTAAAAGATTTTAGCACGATGAACTGTACGTACGAACGAAACTCTACCTCCAAAACAAAAACAGCTTTAGGTTGTGCTTCATCTCCTTGCTGTAACTCCTTAAAGCCCAAAGCTAGCAGACATTGATGCCCACCAACATATTGCCCAAGATCGGCGTGAAAATTGGCATTGTCCCTTGGAATATGACGGAAAGCTGCACTCTCTGGCGACGAGCAGATATTACTCACTACAGTGAGGAGCTTCTGCAAAGATTGTTGAAACACCGTCTAACATTCAGAACAAATTGCGTTAATGGTAAAAGTACCAAAACCCATACACAGGACATACCTCACTCCCTGTGCTTTCTCGCAGCATCAATATAGCTTGTTCCAGCCCCTCTTTTCCATGCGGGATCGTTGCGTTCAAGCATTCACGCTCTTCTTCTTCCAGCTTTTTCTGATATTCCACTTCAGCACGCTCCTTCTCACGCTGTTCACGTATTTTCTGAGCAGCAGCAGCTAGCGCTTCAACCCTCAACTTCTCTTCCTGCTCCCGCGCAGCTTCACGCTGTAGAGCTTCTTGTTGTAGTTTTTGCTGCTCCTGCTTCTTGGCCATTTCAACAGCATGTTGAGCTTCCATCGACTCTCTTTCCCTCTGCTCTTCCTCTTCCTTTTTCTTTGCTCCAACTTGCAATAGCTGATTGATCTGCGCCTCGAGCTCTAGACGCAACGGCGAGTCTTCTGCTACCGATAGCTTCACGTCATCGTAGCGACTTAGCATATCCTGCACTTTGGCCAGCATTTTGGGGCCAAACCGAGGTTGGTTCGTCACAGGATCTACCATCGTGCAACGTGCTCGGAATTTCTCCATCATATCGTTCACGCTGCCATCGATTGCAGCCTGTAAAGAACAAAGATACAGACAATTGAAGTAGAATTAGCCTGTATTTTATGTCATTTCGAAACGAGTAGCAAGTCGTGGACGGTATAAAACCCACCAAAATGTAGCTGAAGCTCTCCACTAGAGTGACATCTAGTGTGTTGTCGGTGACAGCCTGTTGTAACCGCCCAAGACGCTCCTGAAGCGCCTCGACGTCTGCTGTAGCTTGTCGGAATTCACTCATTTCGAAGTAGGTTTCACACTAAGTACGATATCCACAGTGCCAAATGGCTACATATTGAAATGACCAGGACAAGAAGGTGACAAAGTAGACGACAACTTCCATGTCGATTCTTTCTACAACACGGACGGCAAAAAAACAAATAGAATGAAGCGGATTCATTATGTTCCATATTTTTCATGTCTTCGGACAGACACCGAAGCATTTGGAAAATCTCTTCGCAGTCCAAAAGCAAGAAACGAATCGACGTTTGAGATGTTCAAGCTGCTTCCTGCCTTGACCGTTTTTATAGCGTTTGACCTCATGCAAGCCAAGGGGTTGTCGTTGGATACACAATTGTTGCGTGTTGAGGAGTCACGATCGTTGCAACTAACAAGTGCAGACGGCTCGTCAGGGTCAGTCGACGCTGACGTCGCGGAAATAGTCTACAAGAAGTGCAGCGCTCTCGACCACTTCAAGTTCTGGACCTGTTGCGGATGGGTCTGCGCCTAGAACGTTGGCGTCACGGATGCCGTATAGTGTGAGCTAGCATATTGCCATTAAGCTGTACCGTAGTCTCATGTGATGCCAACTCAATACAATGCTGCCGTGTTTTTCGTAACTTGCTGGTATCATCTTCGAGCTAGTCGTCGATCTTTTCCTTACTCGATTCAACCAGTTCCAGCGCCTGCCGCAATGTGAGGGAACTTCACGTTGCAGGTGCTTGTCAATGCCAGCAATTGGTCGTCAGCGACTCGGTTACACTTCTGGAACTGTTGCACCGTCTTCATGATCACGTAGCTTTCACAGACTTTATATCAGACAGCGACCATCAACAACAAGTGGATAGCCCCCAGCATGATTGTCTCCAGGGGCAGACGAGCACGACACCAACGAGCAGCGAAGCGATCTCGCACCATTGAAGATACCAGTGTCTGTTATCGCACCGGATCGAATCGTTGCCCTCCATGTGCACCAGCACCGGCCAAACTTTCCTCAAGAAGAACCCGGTAGCAACTCAATTCACGTACCCGGTAACACGCCGCTCCAGGGATTTCTTGCTGACAATTCACACTCGCGAATTCGCCTCCAACTTCTCAAGCGCTTTCCAACCAACTCCACGATGTTCAAGCAACTCACCACCACGCTCATGCTGACACTCATGTTCGTCCTCGTGCTCGACCCCGCCAGCGCCTACGTTGCTTCGCCTTCTTTCCAGCTACGAGCTGCCAATGGTCCCCAACTCGAATTGGAGTCGGTCAACTCTTCGACTAACGCCACCAACCCGCTGTACGAGTACAACACCAACATCAAGGGTTGCAAGGGCATCCAGTACTTCTTCTTCTGGAGCTGCTGTGGCTGGAACAGTTGCTAGAAGCTCCATAGGAGCAAGCCAGCATTAACCCTCTACTTTCTTTAGTGCAACTTGGAGTGCCCATCAGCACGATAGCGTAGGGCTAAAAACGAGGCTAAAAGTTGGCACGTACCACAATCGCCAGGTGTACCAACCCATACAAAACTCAATACAAAACCCCACGTGACCTGCACTCTTCATCCCATTCCGCATTCTACTGCCGCGATGGCGAAAGGGAAGCGCCGAGCCTCCAGCGCTGCGCCGCCGACGCAGGACGTAAATGAAGCTGCGTGGCCACGCGTGCAGGAGCTTTTCCGCATGTTGAGTGACGCGAATGCACCAGCTCTGGGCGTCCGGACAGACGGCTGCGTGGCGCTCTGGAACCCACGTATGGAGGAGATTACAGGCTTTGAGGCGGGCCGCGTGGTCGGCCGTCCCTTGGCTGACTTTGTTTATGGTAAACAACGCAAATTGGAGGTCATGGAGACCATCGTGGCCTGTATTCAGGACAAGCGACCGGAGTTGGAGTTGCGCATCCCGCTGAGGAACACCAAGGGACGCAACGCACAAGTACTGACAAATATGACACCGCTGCTGGCCGAGGACGGTTCCTGTGTGGGCGTGTACGGTGTGGGCCAGGATGTGACGGAGTGGGCCATTCAGGAGAAGCAGTACGCTACTGTGATGATGCAGGCTAACGCACCCATTATTGAACTGGATAAAGAAGGTAACATCAGAGTCTGGAATACCAAGACGGCCTCTATGACAGGCTATGCAAGTGTTGATATGGTGGGCGAGCAATTACTGCCAGTTGTGGATGAGAGTTTCAGAAAGATCGTCTCGGATAAAATCGATCAAGCGTTGACGGGTATCCCTGGAGCAGACTTTGAACTGCCGCTGGTGACAGCTAGAGGGTCCAGAGTTGAAATTGTGCTTTGCTTGACACCGAGGTTTGATTCCCTGGGGTCCGTGCTGGGAGTTGTTGCTATCGGACAAGATGTGACGGAAAGAAACACAAAGGAAATGGAATACAGAAAACTCATCGAGACGGCAAACGCGCCCATTTTTGGTGTTGATACCGAAGGAAGAGTGGTGATTTTTAACGCCAAAGCGGCTCAGCTCAGTGAATATTCACCCGATGAGGTCATGGGCGTGGACCTCGTGGATACGCTGATATCGGAAGAGTTCAGGCCAACAGTTGCAGCAGTATTTGAAAGCGCATTTGAGGGAACTGAGACGGCAAACTTCGAGTTCCCATTGGTCACTAAGACGGGTCGAAAAGTGGAGATCCTGCTGAACGCTACACCCCGGTATGATCACACAGGGAAGCTTGTGGGTGTTGTTGGAATCGGTCAGGATATAACGGATCGAATTATTCAAGAAAAGGAGTACAGCCGGCTGATCGACACTGCCAACGCTCCCATTTTTGGCGTGGACTGCAATTGCGAAGTGATTATCTGGAACAAGAAGGCAGCGGCTATTACTGATTACACAAATGAAGACACCATTGGCCAGGAGCTGTTCAAGTTTATCTCAGAGGACTATCGAGATGCTGTTGCCAAGGTTTTGTCGAAGGCTTTAGAGGGAACTGGCACAGCAAACTTTGACTTTCCATTGATCACGAAGAGTGGGCGGCGGTTGGATATTCTGCTAAATGCAACACCGAAATACGACCACTTCGGCAACATTTGCGGGGCAGTGGGCATCGGCCAGGACATCACAGACAGACGTGCTCAAGAGCAGGAGTACACACGTCTTATCGATACTGCCAATGCTCCGATTTTCGGTGTGGATGAGAATGGGTGTGTAAACATTTGGAACCGGAAAGCTGCTGATACTACCCAGTATTCCAACGAAGAGGTGCTTGGAGCGAATTTAGTTGAGAACTTTATTCCGGAGGATTTCAGGGAGGCTGTGTGGGCGGTGCTATCACAAGCACTGGAAGGACAAGAAACAGCAAACTTTGAGTTTCCGTTGATCACAAAGGATGGCCGTCGCGTAGAGATCCTGTTGAACGCCACTTCGCGCTATAACGAGAAAGGTGCTGTTATTGGTGTTGTAGGTATCGGACAGGACATTACTATTCGAATGGCCCAAGAACAGGAAACCAATCGGCTCATTCACGCAGCAAACGCTCCGATTTTTGGTGTTGATCGGGATGGATTAGTGAACATTTGGAACCTTAAGGCAGCGGAGATTACCCAGTATTCTGCCGAGGAGGTCATGGGTAAGGACCTGGTTAACCGGTTTGTAGCCGAAGAACACCGAGCTACAGTTGAACTGGAGTTGCAAAGGGCTCTCGAGGGAGAGCAAACGAACAACTTTGACTTTCCCCTTATTACCAAGACTGGAAGGCGAGTCGAGATCCTGCTTAATGCGACCCCACGTTACGATGAACTCGGACAAATATTTGGCGTTGTGGGAATTGGCCAGGATATTACGGAGCGAATTGCCCAGGAACAAGAACTGATTCGCCTGATTGACACAGCGAATGCACCGATCTTTGGTGTGGACTCTGAAGGACGTGTTAACATTTGGAACAAAAAGGCTGCTGAGATTATGCAGTACCCAACTGACGCAGTCATGGGCGAGCACCTTGTAGAGAAGTTTATCACGAAGGACTATCAGGAAGCTGTGAGCTATGTGCTATCCGAAGCTCTGAATGGAGTTGAAACGGCGAATTTCGAGTTTCCATTAATCACGAAAACGGGCCGACGCGTCGAAATTCTGCTGAATGCCACGCCTCGGTACAATGAGCATGGATCTGTTATCGGAATGGTTGGCATTGGACAAGATATCACGGATCGCATTGCTCAAGAACAAGAATACATGAGACTGATCGATACTGCCAACGCCCCGATTTTTGGCGTGGATTCTGATGGAAAAGTCAATATTTGGAACCGAAAAGCCGCAAATATTACGCAGTATACGAACGAGGACGTGTTGGGCAAAGATCTCGTGGCAGAATTCATCTCGGAGGAGTACAAAAGTCCTGTTCGAAGCGTATTAGAGAAGGCTTTTGAAGGTGTCGAAACAGCAAATTTTGAGTTCCCGTTGATTACAAAGTCTGGTCGGCGAGTCGAGATCCTACTGAACGCTACCCCGCGTTACAATGAGCAAGGGGAGGTTATGGGCATGGTTGGGATTGGTCAAGACATAACGGATCGTATTGCGCAGGAAAAAGAGTACATGCGTCTCATCGACACAGCAAATGCTCCCATATTTGGTGTTGATTCCAACGGCCTCGTAAATATCTGGAACCGCAAGGCTGCTGACATTATGCAGTACACCACGGAAGATGTGCTTGGCAAGGATTTGGTCGCTGAGTTCATCTCTGAAGAATACAAGGTGCCTGTTCGCAGCGTGCTGGAGAAAGCGTTTGAAGGTGTGGAGACCGCCAACTTTGAGTTTCCGTTGATTACTAGGGCAGGTCGACGGGTTGAGATATTGCTGAATGCCACCCCGCGGTACAATGAGCAAGGTGAAGTGATGGGAATGGTGGGTATCGGTCAGGATATTACGGACCGAATCGCGCAGGAGCAGGAGTACAGTCGTCTTATTGATACGGCTAACGCCCCTATCTTCGGTATCGACGCGAACATGTGTGTGAATATCCTGAACAATAAGGCGGCTCAAATCACGAATTACGCTGTTGAGGAAGTTGTTGGGGAAAAGTACGTGGAGACATTTATCGCACCCGAGTATCAGGCTATCGTCTACGATATCATGTCGAAGGCATTGCACGGTGATGAAACAGCAAGTTTCGAGGTGCCAGTGATTACGAAGAACAGACGGAAATTGAACATTCTGCTAAACGCTACGGCTCGTTTTGATCAGCACGGACATATTGTTGGAGTCGTGGGTATCGGCCAGGATATCACTGATCGAATCGCTCAGGAGGAGGAATATGCGAGGCTCATTGACTCGGCCAACGCCCCGATTTTTGGTGTCGATGCTGATGGCCTGGTCAACATTTGGAACAAGAAGGCGGCTGAAATTACGCAGTACACACCGACTGATGTAATGGGCGAAAATTTAGTGGAAAAGTTCATTACGGAGGACTACCGCGAAGCAGTTGGACTTGTGCTGTCGAAGGCTTTGGAAGGCGTTGAAACTGCGAATTTCGAGTTCCCATTGATGACGAAGTCTGGTCGGCGAGTGGAGATTTTGTTGAATGCAACTCCAAGGAATAATGAACACGGCGAGGTTATTGGGATGGTTGGTATTGGCCAGGACATCACCGATCGAATTGCACAAGAGAAGGAATACATGCGACTCATTGACACGGCTAACGCCCCCATTTTCGGTGTTGACTCAAACGGACTCGTTAACATCTGGAATCGGAAGGCTGCTGATATCATGCAGTACACGACTGAAGATGTGCTAGGCGAGGACCTCGTAGCCAAGTTTATTTCTGAAGAGTATCGTGTAGCTGTTCGATGCGTGCTGGAGAAAGCTTTTGAAGGTGTGGAGACAGCCAACTTCGAGTTTCCTCTAATCACGAAAGCGGGTCGGCGAGTAGAAATCTTGCTTAATGCGACGCCTCGTTACAACGAGCAAGGCGAAGTGATGGGAATGGTTGGCATTGGGCAGGATATCACCGACCGCATTGCGCAAGAGCAAGAGTACAGCCGACTTATTGACACGGCTAATGCTCCGATTTTTGGTGTTGACGCTAATATGTGCGTGAACATTCTGAACAACAAAGCGGCTCAAATCACGAATTATTCGGTTGAGGAGGTACTTGGGGAGAAATATGTGGAAACGTTCATCGATCCAGAATATCAAGCCATCGTGTACGAAATCATGTCGAATGCTCTGCAAGGAAACGAGACAGCGAGCTTTGAAGTGCCGGTAATCACCAAAACCGGCCGAAGAGTTAACATCTTGCTTAATGCGACAGCACGCTTTGATCAACACGGGCGCATTGTTGGTGTCGTGGGCATTGGACAGGACATCACTGACCGCATTGCTCAAGAGCAAGAGTATGCTCGGCTGATTGATTCTGCAAACGCTCCGATTTTTGGTGTTGATGGTGGTGGTCTTGTGAATATCTGGAATAAGAAGGCTGCAGAGATTACTCAGTACACACCGAACGACGTGATGGGTGAAAATCTCGTTGAGAAGTTCATCACAGAAGACTATCGTGAGGCAGTTGGTCTCGTGCTCTCCAAGGCGTTAGAAGGTGTTGAGACAGCGAACTTTGAATTTCCATTGATGACCAAGGCTGGAAGACGTGTGGAAATTTTGCTAAATGCAACTTCACGATTTAACGAGCATGGAGAGGTGATTGGTATGGTTGGTATCGGTCAGGATATTACTGATCGTATCGCACAGGAGCAGGAGTATAGCAGACTTATAGATACCGCGAACGCTCCCATCTTTGGTGTGGACTCAAACGGGCGTGTGAACATCTGGAATCGGAAGGCTGCCGACATCATGCAGTACACTAATGAAGACGTGTTAGGCAAGGATCTCGTGGCGGAGTTCATTTCGAATGAGTACAAGGTCCCAGTGCGGAGTGTGTTGGAGAAAGCTTTCGAAGGTGACGAAACAGCCAACTTTGAGTTCCCGTTGATTACGAAGGCTGGTCGCCGTGTGGAGATTTTGTTGAATGCGACGCCTCGATACAACGAGCATGGCGAAGTGAAGGGCATGGTTGGAATCGGACAGGACATCACCGAACGCATTGCCCAGGAGCAGGAGTATAGTCGTCTGATTGACACGGCTAATGCTCCTATCTTCGGTGTGGATGCCAACATGTGTGTCAACATTTGGAATCGGAAGGCAGCTCAGATTACGAATTATGCTATTGATGAAGTCATGGGCGAGAACCTTGTGGAGACTTTCATTTCGCCGGAGTTCCGGCCAATTGTTGCTGAGGTTCTCTCGCAGGCTCTGAGGGGTGAAGAAACTGCAAATTTCGAGTTCCCACTCATCACCAGGCCTGGAACCCGAATCGAAATCCTGTTGAACGCGACACCACGCTACGATTCAAATGGTAGTATTGTTGGTGTTGTTGGTATCGGACAGGACATCACAGATCGCATTGCCCAAGAACACGAGTACTTCCGACTGATTGATACTGCAAATGCTCCAATTTTTGGTATCGATACAAATGGATGCATCAATGAGTGGAACCAGAAGATTGAAGAGATCACTGGCTACCACAAGTCGAGCGTCCTAGGCTTGTCGTTGGTTCACACATTTATTATCCCTGAAAGTCGCCAGCAGGTTCGGCAATTGCTGAACCAAGCTCTGATCGGCATCGATGTTGGCGAGATGGAGCTTCCGATGACAACCAAGCGTGGTGTGTTCCTGCTTCTGCTTGTGAATGCATCGAGCAAGAAGGACATGCACGGAAACATTCGTGGAGTGATCGGTGTGGGACAAGACTACACAGCGAGGAAGCACATGGAGGCTGCTAAGGTGAATTTCCTGGCCTCGTTTAGTCACGAGTTGCGAACGCCTTTGAATGGTGTGCTGGGAATGTTGGAATTGTTGAAGGAGCAGACACTGGATAAAGCACCAGAGAGATATGTGCATATGGCGTATGTATCGGGATCGCTTCTATTGAATTTGATCAACGATATTTTGGACTTATCAAAGATCGAGGCTGGACACCTCGAGATTTCAGCTGCCCCGTTCCAGATGCACGAGCTGCTGGATTACTCGATCGAAATCTTCAAATTTAAGGCCCGGGAACGTGGACTTAAACTTGAGTTGAAGTGCGATGATAATGTGCCAAAGGTTGCTATTGGTGATGTTGTGCGTCTACGTCAAGTGCTGTTGAACTTGTTGTCCAACGCAATCAAATTCACGAACGAAGGCTCGATCACAGTTACATGCAGCGTTGTATACACTCCTGAATTACCGAAGGCATTCAAAAAGCTGTTGTTCCAAGTTATCGATACGGGTATTGGCATGGATGCTGAGGAGAAGATGCGCTTATTTTCTCTGTTTACGAAGCTGGAGCGAACTCGCCAGAACAACCCTACTGGTTCTGGTCTGGGTCTTGCTATTTGCAAGCAACTTGCGGAACTTATGGACGGACAAATCGGTGTTGATAGTGAGCTAGACGTTGGTAGCAACTTTTACTTCACGGTTGTGGTTCGTTTGCTCGACGATATGGATGCTAAGGGATTGTTCTACGCTGCAAATGAGTTGCTCACAGATGGTGGAGCTGCTCCTGTCAACATGGACACGTCGAATGTGAATTCGAATGATAGTTCAACAAGCGTAGCTGTCGCGAATGCTGCAAACAACGCAAAGATTGTGATTCCCAGACAAGCTAGGATATTGGTTGCTGAAGATAACGAGTTCAATTGGGAGGTGGTAAAGTGCTTCCTCCAAGAGGCGGATCATCTCCTGCAGTGGGAGGTGAATGGCCGCGATGCAGTGAAGGCATACACTGATAACCATACGAAGTTCGACCTGATCTTCATGGACTGTGAGATGCCTGTCATGGATGGATACACAGCAACAAAAGCAATCCGTCAGTTTGAACACGAAAACGATCTGCCCCGCATCCCTGTTCTTGGTCTGACAGCCTATGCTATGAGTGGAGATCGTCAAAAGTGCTTGGGATCGGGGATGGACGAGTTCATGGTGAAGCCTATTTCGAAGAATAGTTTACTCAAGGCTATTCGTCAGTGGATGCGTGTTCGCTATCTCGGACCGAAAACTGCAACACCTTCAGTTGCTGGATCGGATGATTACCCTCGCGGTAGTTCAGAAAATATGAGCGTCGCTGCTTCTGCTCCAACCGTATCTATCTCTTCACCTGCCTCGTCGAAAGACCGTGGCGGAGAAGAGTTAGACATCGCGCCGACATCATACCCAACAACGTCGCCCACCCCGCGCCCGTCCTTCGACAGTCAAGTTGACGAAACAGATCTATTCAACAATGCCTCGGAATCAGCGGGATCCCGACTCGCTCCTGCCTCGCGGCATATGCAACAGCTCGATCTAGCACGTGCAATTTCCAATTTGGAGTTAGATGATCCTATGGCAATCCGACGCCAGGTTGGGCCCACGGTGCGCACAGCAGTGCCGACGACATCGATTTTTAGTCTAGGCTCTTCGATTGGGAACAGTACGCGGTCAAGTGGCCTTATGACCCTTCAACGTGACACTGGTGGCGCTATCGTTGACATTCCGGACTGGAAGCAAATCAACAAGACGTCTGCGACTTTGCCCAACATGAAGGACAAGCCGCTGGAAGGTGCTGAGACTTCGGATCATGTATCCTCTCACAGTAATCCGACACTGTGGAGTCATCCACCTTTCATGGGCAGCAAAAAGGAGTCTGCTCCACCATCGACGTCGTCTCAACAGCCTTTGTCCCCAAGTTCTGTGTCGGATGCTATGAGCACGCGCGCGCGAGCAGCGACTGAAGCAGGCCGCAATGATAACGCACCCCTGAGCTTGCAGCGGTTTGAGTCGGATAGAAGTTCAGACGATCACGCAGCAGGAGATCCGATTGCAGCCATGCTGGAGCGTCTGAACATCAGTAGTCCAGCCGCTAGAAATGGTGCTCGAGGTCCTCCTAGCGTCGACCACGCAAGTGCTACCACCGAGAGTGATGCGGCGATGCGTGTAACAATGGATCCTGCCAGCATCGTTATCCCTGAGGGCGATCCTGTGGATTATTCGCGTGGCGTGCAGCAGTGCGGCGGTGCCGAAGAGCTGTTTTTGAGTTTGCTTGAGAAATTTACTGTGAGCTGTGAAGCTATCATGTCCCGAGTTTTGGCTGCGTACGAACAAGGTGACATCGGGGTCACTCGGCGCGAATCTCATTCGCTAAAGGGATCATCTGCGTATGTTGCTGCGACGCGTGTGTCGAAGGCTGCATTCCGAGTTCAAGTTGCCTGTGAACAGTTGCAACAGTATCAGGCAGAAATTGGTACGGACCAACCGGCAGCACTTGCTGACGCGGCTGTCATGATCTCCTTAAAGCAGTCTTTGGATGGTTCGATCACGTTGCTTAAGAAAGAGCACCGGCACTTGCGTGGATACCTCCGCCGCAATTTTGAATTTCGCGATCTCACCAGAAGCGGAAGTGCTTCGTCAGCCGCAGCTTTGCGTGCCCAGAGCTCTTCGCAGGATCGTGCCAATGGACCCTGCGGAATCATGTAAGGCTAGAACTTGTTGCATTTCACGTGTACGATACGATGTTGTACTTTGCCAATCTACTTGCTTGTATTTTCAATCGTGTTCACTGTTAAATATCAACCGAAGCGATCTCATGGGAGAAGACCTGCGTCTCCAAGAAGCTGCGGTAGAAAGACTGCTCGCGCGAGGGTAAGCGGCGCAGGAACGCGATCCGGTCAAAAACCACAACGTAGTCAAAATCGTCAGACAGCACGAAGCGGAACTCCTCCACTGTGCGCAGAAGAGTCGCCACGGCCTCCCGGAAGCACGCGCGTACATGGCCCTGAGGAAAACTGTGAGCAAGTGAAGTTTCCATCCTGCTGTTGCCCATGGGGACAAAGTCACTGAAGAAAACTTTAGGCTTGAGCAACTGAAGCAGCTGTGAGATCAACGGTCCTCGGACAGACTCAGGAAGCTGAGGCCGTCCAGGAGAGCTCATCGTGTCGGCATCCAGATCCACCACGACAATACCGTCGCCGCACCCTTCGCGCTCAAGCATCTCTCGCAACTCCGCACGATAACTGGAGTGCACGCCGAACAGGTAAGGCGTAGGACACTGCAAGCATTCGAGCATGTTTTTGGGCAGGATCGGTGCGAACACATGACTCCACTCAAGCGGGCTGATTAAGCTCTTCAATGTCTCACCCACTGATGTGAGGACCGAGTAACGTGAACTCACAAGCACGATCTGTCGCTCGAGAAGCATGCAAGTTACTAAAGCAACAACGTGCTCTACCGACAGGCAGCTGAACAGCTCTTCCATGCTGAAATCCACATATTTACCCAGTGCCGATAGTGACGTCACATCACCTTGAGTTGCTGTAGCAGCAGCGAAGTCGAAAGGAGACAGAAGCTCCGCCATTTGCGCCGCAGAGGGTAACCAGTTAACGTCCGAAAGATATGCCTCATCATCATGCATAGCAGCGTGAAGCGAGTCCAAACGCTGCTTCAGCGTGTCAAGAATTGGATACCTGCTAATGATGCTGAGCCCCGCAGGAATGTACACCTCAAGGCCTTCGGTTTCTTGTAGTACTTGTTCCAACGGTCCAAGCTTGCTGGAGTCATTCAACGGAACATATCGAGTGAGGCAGGCGCCGTAGAATGCCCTGTCCGAGTTTCCAATTGTCATGTGGAACAGTGAGGGCTCTGGTCGAGTCGTTGAGCGCACGACATCAGCTCCAGCAGGTCGAAAAAACGCTTCCACATGGTCCGGAATCGCATGATGGTGGTACAAGTCACTGCTGCTATCGCTGTGATTGTTGGGGTCCGCCAGAGAATGCAGTACTTCCTTGATAATTTCAGGGTGAGACCGGTCATTCGCATCTAGCCGAAAGCTCATCACAGAGCTGATGAGTGACTTGCTTTGTGGCTCTCCACGCAATTGACTTTGGAACAGGTCTCGCAACGTGAATGATCTACTCCGCACTCGCTGCGGCTGGTGTGATGCCACATTCATGCACTGGAACAGTTCTTGTAGTGTCGTCATGCTGCTGTCTGAAGCTGTACTTGAACCATCACAAGCTGCAGATGTTACTGCATTCGATGAGCCAGACGGACTTAGCAACCGACTCTGGTACGATGCGACCAGAGACTTGAACGACTCACTCCCCATAAAGCGCACAAAGTGGTTAACCTTGAGATTGGCTTCGATGACAGACTGGATACGTTCCACCGTTCGAAGCAGTTCTTCAGCATCAGCCAGCGAAAAGCTGCCTGCATCAAGACAGCAAGCCACTCGCAACTCATAATCGCGCAGTAACGCCTGCTCTGCCTCCCCGACAAAAGTCACACGCGTACTGGCACTCACAGTGAGGTATTTGGCAGCAATACGACTTCCGATGGCGAGTAGCTGTTCAATGAGCTCGCCAGCCTGTCGTTCCTCGCTGTCTTTTAGCTGGTCATTCTCCTGTTTCTCATCTTCCTGTTCACTGTCTTCTTCAGCCGCATGGATAAAGTCCTCCAGCACAGGCAGCAGTTGATATCTAAAGTCCATCCATAGGCTCAGTTGCTCGTGCGTTCGCTCCTTGAACAAGAAGACCCAGAACACACTGCATAGCCTCCTGTTGCCCAGCACCCGCTCCAGCGTCAAGAAAGTTGTAGCTGTGCGCTGTCTCCTGACCCTAGAACTCGTTGTACTGGCCACGGACGACGGTGAATCTCTCGAGTGTGCTTCCTGCATTTGCTGCTCTTCATCTGAGCCGTCGGAGTCTTCACTGTCAACGTACGTCAATCTGGAACTGGCTACCAAAGCTTCAAACTCGGAAGTAGCTGCGAATTGCTTAAAACTGGGCTGCAGAGCCTTTTTCACAGCCACCTCAGCGTCCTGGAACAAATCTGTCTTGGCTGCCAGTCCCGAGTATAACATCAGATCATTGCGTAAGAGTTTACCGAAGCTGCCGACCGATTTGTTCAGAATGCGCAAGTTCTCGGACGCAATATCCAAAAAGGCGTCAGGACTCATGAACTTAGCGATGATCTTGCTCGCGTATTGTCTGCGGTGGCTCTGCACGTCGCTCTCGGGGCCTTCCTGGTCCTGTACAGCAGAGTGTTTGTCGTCGGAGGAGGAAGCCAGCACTTTCTTGAACTCCTCGACGCTCACAAGGAACAGCAGTCGCGCGAATCCCTTCTTATCCGAGCTGGACAGGTACTGGAGGAACAGAGCGTGAAGGTGCGGGTCGGCAACGACGGCATCGAGCGTCACGGCGTCCTGCGTCTCGACGGAGGCCATGGGCGTAATGTGCTCAACAAGCTAAGAGTCGGACTGAGCGGGAACTTGACTTTTGTATCGGAAAGGACGACTGCAAAAAGCCAGGCGGAATTCTGGTTAATTTTTGCACTGTTCGGAAAATCGGAGACACTTGAACTGACTTCTGACTCGACGTCCATCAGTGTGGTGATCGTTGCCTTGGGGTTCTGATGCGGCAAGTGGCTGTGTGGGTAGATGGAGATTAACTCCAGAGAAAATGGTTAAGCGGTTCCTGCTGGAGGAAACGTTGGCGTCGCGCCACGTCGGACTGTGCAAATGCAACGTGGCTACGACGTGGCTGCCCACCGCAATGTGTAGCTGCTTCTACATGTGTAACATCGAGCCCAAACAGCAGCGAACGAGAGCTTCAAGCAGTGGTTGCAGACCTGGCGACGATCAGGATAGGACGCAGAAGCTACTAAAAGAATCTACGCACCAGAGCATGATGCTCTGGTGCGTAGATTCTTGCTGGGCATGGGACCAACTTTGAATTGTGGTTTCCAATTACTGGCTAGAGAGCTGTGTCTTCAGAGCACAGATTTCGCTACAGGCCACGGACGAGTTCGTTTAAGAGCTCTGTCAGGTCTCTATACGGCTTTACTAAGCGTCAGGTAGGCTTTGCAAGATACTCACTCACGCGTAGTACAGGGCAGAATGTCCTGCATTTTCCAAACCGAAATCAATCGACCGGTGCTGGTACACTAACGGTAGTATTAGATTGGAATCTCATGTTGAGAGTACCATGCCGGCGCCGTGTAGAATCAAGTCCCATGAGGGATCTCCGCTGTGCTTCAATTTTCAAGGCATCTCTTAAACCCCCCCCCCCACCTCCTCAGACCGGATGCTGCATAACGCAGCTTAGACTTGAAGGCTTAAACTGAAATATTCAGTTTAAGCGAGAATAGACTTGGAGTTTGTAAGAGTATATTTTCTGTACCATGCTTGAAGTGTGCATCGACTGGTGTTTGACTAAAAATCCTAAATATAAATTTTCAAAATACTAACGCAACTGCAACTGATTTGCATTGTTTCAAAGAGTTCCCGCCAACGCGTGGCTTTCAGCGCATGACAATTTCGAAGACTCCCTCATTCGAGAATTTACGCGGCGGAGTATCAAGTCAAACGATTGAGACTAGTGGTGCACCAATGCCAGACCGCGACGTTACGGGTAGCGACCTGGCTTTCAAGTCTGTGTGGAGGGAATTGAAGGCCACGGGGTGGACGCGTAAGCCGCCGCCCAGACGCAGTCTAGACGATCGGTATTTCTATATTCGGCCCGGCTGAAGAATCAACGGGACAGAAGACATAGATTTCATGCGGGGCGAGCAAGTTGTCCTCGAGTAAAAACGTCTGCTGTAAGTTGCTATAAGTTATTGTTAATTAACGTGATCTAATTATGTTGTGTTGTTTGTATGCAGATCTACGCACCTAAGCTGGATCCCCCCCCCCCCCCCCTTGGTGGTTTGCTGCTCGGAAAAAGAAGGTCTTTTGGCCTGGACTTGGAGACGAGCAGCTTGTTGCGGCAGCCCAAGTAGTACGCGAGACGTACTTAGCTGATATTGAAGCAGCAGAAGATTGTGCACAAACAGATTCTGGTGATCGTGAAGCCACAATGGAGGTTCCTGCACCCGAACCAGCAACGGAACTGTCTCAAGAAACCCAAGAACAACTTACTCCACGATCAACTCAATCTCTGCCACAAGCGCCGACTAGAACAATGACATCTTCAACGCCGCCTGTGGTGCCTGTCTGTCGATAGAAGGGCAAACGATGAGCTCGGCGTTCCTTGATCGGAAGCCCAAGCGCCGTTGTTGGTTCTCCTCCTCGATCGCTGGTGCCGACGTCACCACACATTCAGGACTCGGATGAGGGGTCGTCATTTGGAGATTCCATACTGAGCAACACCTCCATCCCCGCCAACGAGCTGGCGGACTCGGCCAGCGAAGCTGAGAACGGTAAGCTGAACGATGTACTGCATACTACGCTGCATCTTGTTCTGCATATTATGCAGAACTGTATGCGGTATATTACACTGCATCATGTACTGCATATTAAACTGAATATTAACTTGCATTGTACTTCCTCTGTCCGGAAATATAAGCGGTCTCAACAGAAAAAAATCAAAAATAACCTCAAAAAACAAGATTTAGTGTCTCTGATTGGTTCAGAATATAGCGCTAGCCACGACAATTCCAGTGGTTTTGATTGCGCTCATTTTCATGGTGTACATCAAAAGTTATGCGCGGTTCAGCACAGCCATTCCTTTTTTCTCCGCATTACCCAAGCTAAATGAACCCCGACGCAACTCAAACCCGTACCAAACGCAAGAATCTCAATCCTGAGGAGCGCGCTGCCGCAGTAGCATTTCCCCTTCGTGCTAGCACCAAGCTACAGGCGCACGTAGGTACTATTAAAGCCTGTGCAGCCAAATTTGGATGCAGTGACGACCAGATCTCGCGTTTGTGGCGAAGAGCTGTCCAAGACATACAAGCCGGCCGAGCAGTCAACTATGAGAGCGGAAGGAGAGGCAAGAGCGGCCGCAAGTCGCGCATGACGGAGGAGTTCCACCACGATCTCAACCACGCAATCGAACTTACGCCACTCGAGAACCGAACCGACCTTCGTACTTTAGCGGAGTCGCTAGGTATCCCGAAATCTACTCTCCATGACTATTTTCGGGCCGGTGTATTCAGGTGCCACACAGCTCGGGCCAAGCCGATGCTATCGGACGCACAACGTGCTGATAGAGTTAAATTTGCTGCCGAGTTCGTGTTCCGGGATGCTGAAAAACGTCTGAGCTTCAATAGTATGCTCGACTACGTGCATCTGGATGAAAAATGGTTCTATTTGAAGAAGGTCAAGCAGCGATTCTACCTAGGTGAGCATGAGGAAGTGCCTCACCTGACGGTCAAGAACAAGAACTATATCGTTAAAGTGATGTTTCTCGCTGCGGTAGCCCGGCCGCGCTGGGACGCAGACAAAGAACGCATCTGGGACGGCAAAATTGGCATTTGGCCATTTACAGTGTACGAGCCCGCTGAACGTGGGAGCAAGAACCGCCCGGCAGGAACGCTTGAGCTCAAGACGTTCACAGTGGACCGTACTGTGTATCGCCACGCGCTCTGTCGAATGGTCATACCGCGCATCAAAGCGATATGGCCTTCCGGCAAGCGTGTGGTGTTACAACACGATAATGCCAAGCCACATGTACCTCCTGATGACCCCGAAGTGCTCGCAGCGTGCACTAAAGATGGGTGGGATATGAAGGTGAGCCCCCAGCCTGCAAATTCTCCTGACTTTAATGTGCTCGATCTCGGCTTCTTTGCCTCCCTACAGTCGTTACAACACAAGCAAAAGGCAAAGACGATCGAAGACCTTGTCAACAATGTGGACGATGCGTTCAAAAATCTGCACTACAGTGCGATTGACAAGGTCTTTCTGACACTACAGTCTGTGCTGCGTGCCTCGATGGCAGTTGATGGCGGCAATAGGTACAAGATCCCGCATCTGGCGAAGCAACAACTCGAGAACAGCAATGGTTTGCTTCCACTGAGTTTTCCCTGTGGTGAGCGCGTCTACGCTAATGCGACAGCTAGTAAGTTCGTTTAATAAACTGAAAATCAGAATATTCGTACCTAACGCTTATATTTTCGGACATGCTTAATACTGGAAGACCGCTTATATTTCCGGACAGAGGAAGTATGAATTGTATTGTAGATGCTGTTGATGAAGAGGAAGATTAATCTCAAGCACTTGGTCGGGAGGTGCTTTCTGACAGTGATGACGTTCTGAACACAGTGGAGGCTGGCGATAACTTGCCGCAGTTTGGGTCAATGGATTCTGGAGAAAAGGCCGAGAGAGATGACGTCGATACTGGCGAATATGGTACAGACGAAGACCCAGAAGCACATTGCGTCCCAGAAGATGTGGTTGATGACGTCTATGGGACGGAGCAAGAGATTGCTGCAGAGGTATTCTTTGCGGAAGGACTTTCTTGCAAAGTTTGGCGGGGAAGATGAGGTGCTAGCGGGAAACTTGAAGGACAATGCATTGCGAGAGATGGCTGTAATTGGATGGGAGGAGATTGAAGAACCAGACACCTACAACTACATGATGGCTCCGTACGATCCTGTGAATGACACTAGAAGCTACCTGGGGCTGCCCCAAGGATACGCAGGGCCTTCCGCTGATGTACTGCGAAGGGGCGATTATCCTCTTGCTCTCTTCTTCTACTTTTTGCCAGTAGTGTTATGGCAACACATCGCAGCCTGCTCAAATGAGTACAATCGCGAAAAGCTGCCAATGCGCGTTGACGAAGCGTATCAGCGCTATCGCAAAAAGCAACGGCGTGACCCAAGGATCCACCAAAAATTTCCACGTCCAAGTTGGTGCCTTACATGAAGGCTATTAGCTGGTGGGACTCGCGCCCAGTCCACTTTCTGTGTACCAGAGGGAGTCCAGAGATTGATCGTGTGGTGCGCCAGGATGGTGCTGACCAGGTGAGGTGCCCTGTCCTAGGGTGATAAAGAACTATCACGCCTTCATGGGAGGCGCGGACGCCCATGACCAGTTGCGCTTACAGCGCTATTCCCTGCAGAGGGCGCTGCGTTTCAAAACGTATTACATGTCACTCGTGCTGGGCTTGATAGATCTAGCTATTGTCAATGGCTATATTGTCCACAAAGCGTACCACAAGAACAAGGAGTCGCGCCCCCTAACTCATGTGAAATACATGATCAAGTTGCATCTCCATCTCACGCAACTGCAAGCTACGGACATGTACAAGGGAAACTCTTTGGCACACGTCGGCCTACCCCAGTACCAAGTTTCCTGTAGGCGGTAGCCAGTCGTCAAAGCACATGGCGCGTCAGAGCGAGGAATGGCGCAATATAGGATTGCAAGCCAAGCGGCGTCAACGCATCTACAAAGTTTGTTCAGTTCTACGAGCTGAAAACCAGCGCGCTTCGACAACTACATACTTCTGCAAGGACTGCAACAAAGTGGGCCCTATGTTCCTCTGTATGCGAGCGTGGCGCAATTTCCGTGGTGCTGCAATGACGTGCTGGGATATCTGGTACAAGGAATGGCTAAACGGGAAGCTTCCACAGCTCCGAACGGTTCTTGGGTTTTTGTCGTTTCTTTGCACGGATCTCAACGGACGTCTTAGGCTTTCTATTCCTGCTAGTCTGATCGGGCTGCTTCTATACGCATGGCTTTCGGCATGCCAAAGAATATTCTTCTTCCCTTACAGCCGCACTGCACAGATATTTTTAAAACAGCAGTTTCCCGTTCGATCTTCTGCAGCTTTTGAAGTCTGCAAATGAAAATGATATTTTTGGGTAGAGTAACTAAACAGGAGGCTGTTGAAGTTTGCATATTCAATATTTTGTTCTATTGGCTAAGAAGAAGACAGGGAATCAGTAACTGCAAGGTCACTTGGGCTCATGGGCTGCCCTGTCGCAGTGGACGTTGGAGTTCGTGCGGTGCACGAAG
This sequence comes from Phytophthora citrophthora, assembly GCA_031305395.1. Classification (NCBI taxonomy): domain Eukaryota; phylum Oomycota; class Peronosporomycetes; order Peronosporales; family Peronosporaceae; genus Phytophthora; species Phytophthora citrophthora. The sequence continues at coordinate 1,841,440 of JASMQC010000004.1, read as the reverse complement.
GGCGAAGATGAGGTCTTGGGAACGCTTACTGGGAACATCACTCCCCGAGAACAGGTGGTCGAAGCTCTGGTGGCGGTCACAAAGAAGCAGCCTCTCCAAGTGATCATCGCGCCGACGCCAACCGTCGAGCTTGACGAGAACTAATCGCCGTGAGCTTCGATGGATCTGGTCGAGTGAAGCGTGGTGGAGGTGCGTACAGCGCTGTTGTCTGGAAGCTGCCTGAGTGGATGGTTATCGCCGCGTCGTCGGCATACGCGACCCAGATGACCGTGAACGAGCCCGCATACCATGGTTTGATCTTGTGCCTGGATCTCTTGGCAGATCTTGGCAGGGGGCGCTTGGTGATCTGCGGAGATTCCAACTTGGTGATCCGCCAGATGCGAGTCGAGATTCCATGCAAGGCACCGGCTCTGCAGCTCCTGCGCGAGAAAGCGATGGGAAAACTCTCTCTCACCACGAGTTCGTGTGCGTGAAGCGGAGGGAACCAGAGCGCAGACCGTCATGCCAGCGAAGCTTTACAAGCGGATGCTGGCACGGTTGTCACGTCAACGGAGGTCTTCGAGGACTTGACCGCGCTTAACCGGCTGGGGGAGATCCGGAAGTCGAAGAACGAGGACAGCGTCGTTCACGTGCCCGCTGTGACCCGATCGTCTTCGAGACGCCGATCTCCGCCGGAATGCCTGTAAGAAGCTGTGGTACAATGCACACAGATAGAACACATTGCTCAAGCACAGGGAGAAGAGAAATGGATCGCCAATCTGAGGACGTACCTCACAGGGGACGTGGCTGATCTCGCAGCGAAGGACGCTCGAACATGTGCGAAGATAGCCGACCCGTACGAAGCTGACGACGATGGACGCCTGCTGTAGTGCCCATCCTCTTTATTGATAGCCAATGAAGATCGCGACGCGATCGCCAAGCCGGTGATACCTGATCGCCTTCATCAGGACTTCCTGCACCACTATCACGCGAAATGGGAAGGCGGACGCCAGGGAATTGGAAGAAGATACGCCAAGTTCGAGCAGTATTTCCACCAGACGGGCCTGTTTCGAAACGTTCAACGATATGGGGGTGATTATGTGGGCTGTGGAACCGATCAAGGAAGACCTTCCATTCAGGGAAGATCGCCCGGAAACCTGCGGGCCACGTACTCTTTCCAGATCATTGCCATTGTAACGGGGTTACACGTACAAGTGACTTCACCACTTGTAACTCTAACAGCTACGATAACTATTAGAGGTTGGAAATGGACCTTGAACCTTGGTGTACTGTACACACCAATGGCTACATGGGCGAACCACATCATTGGGTGGCTCGCGTGCGTTATTGGTAGAAAGTAACGGATTTCTACCAATCAATGCTCTACACAGAGGTGGAGATTATGCCAACCACACGTTGGCAGATCCTTTAGAAATTGATTAAACAGTTTTAGGAGGTTCCATAATTGGCTTCGTGCCAAATTCAATAACAGTTCTCATTTTACGGTATTTTGCAGTTCAAATTGTTTATATTTGATTTAATTAAACTTATTGGAATAAGTATATATAAATTAAGTCTATCTTAATTGCGCGCTTCCTTATACACGTAAGTGCACGTGTACGCCACCTAGTGGATCTAAGTAGAACCATTACAGCCATGGATCACATCCTCGCTGCTGAAGTCGTACAAAAGAAACACGGAGCTTCTAATATGGGCAGACTTGTTCACCGGTTATGTCCTCGTGAAAGCGAGTGGCGCCCGAACGGCACAGCAGGTCGCTAAAAGCTACGAGGAGAGCGTGTTCCGTCGTTTCGGTGCGAGCGAGGTTATCCGACATGATCGCGAACCTGGGTTCATTTCCGATGTCTTCCGCGCGTTCAATCGCATAGCTGGTCAGCGACAGAGCCCGACGATGGCATATCGACCCTAGTAGTACAAACTGCACCGCCTCCGTGGAACACCTTGAATTTTCTGACATGTATCGAAATGCTTGTGTCATGATCCTTCTCGACGATCACCTCGGCTGTATCGGAATGATTACGCCATGTACCACAATGATTACACCATGATCGTCCTCGATGATCATCCTAGGTCATCGAAGTCCACACGATCTTCATCAGGGACGACAAGCCCCAACTCCGGCCGGTCATGGAACACCTAACCAACTTCGATACGTGGACGAACCGGAAGATCCGGTACTCGGTCCCAGCGATTTCTAGCCTCGTAGCGTGTTCATCGATCGCCTCCGCTATATGGAACGGTCTGTACCAGAATTTCTCAAGCTTCCGCGTGTAGCCGACATTGACACTATCAAGATACAACCAGACCTGATCTCCGGTCTTGACGTTATGCGAACGAAGATCTTCGTTGTGGTGATCGGCTGGCTTCACGAAGACGCTTGTTGACGACTTCGCGTGCGCTTTGGTAATGACTCTGCACATGGTTTCGCTATTGGCGTGGGTCGTGATCTCGACGGCGAGTGCTTCCTACCGGCAGTGATGCGTCCAAGGTTGATTGCGGATCCCATCCAAGAACAAGGAAGAACGGTATGTCACCTCGAACACGATCTTGTGCGGTGTTCAATGCAAACGTCAGGCGTTCGGCATATTCGTCCTAGTCCTTTTGGTTCACGTCGGCGACATACATCTTCACTGCCCTGGTCAACGTCTGTTTCGTTGGTAGTACGATCATGGTACCAGTTTACTAACGCACGGCTGTGAGACGCTCAAGGTGTAGGAGGTGCAGAGAGATGGTGTAGTGAGTTTAGTTCTAGTTTTGACGTGTTCTTTTCACCCGGAAGAAGACTAGTTAAGCAGATCAACAACGGAGAGAGAGGTTTCCCTTACAAGGCTTTAGTGTTCCACCAATTTCTAAAGGGGGGTATATTGGACCCCTCTGTCGACCCAGGAATGCAACAGTCTACAAGGGAGAAGCGCAAGAACGCCTGGATAGCTTGCCCAGTTCGCCCTCGCTCTCTTCTCAACCCCTCAAGTTCACCGCCAGAAGGAAGCTGTCAAGCACGCATTGGGACATTGAAATTACATTGGCCTTTGGTTATACAGCCCAACGACCCCCTGGATCTTCGCTACGCCAAGATCTACACCCTAACGACTGCGAGTGAAGAACTTCCATTAGCGGTCAAGCCGAAACCCAAGTGCCACCCACACCCCTCATCCCAGATCAAGCCCGACATCTCCCCGATTCACCCAAGAAGAGAGAAATCGTCCAACACAACGGGTACACAAGGTGAGAAGCCTTCAGAGCCACCCATGATAAGCGGAGTACCCCCTCAATCAGTCGGGAGTCCGGGACACCAAGTGAGTGAGTGCCCCTCGCGTCGAATTTCATCGCGAGACACTTCGCCACATTTTCGCTGGCGTAGCACTAAAGATAAAACCTTGTTGGAGTCCCACACTTCGAGTATCGTGACACACTCGTCCTTTATGACGTTCAGCTTGCGTGCCGTGCATTCCAGCTTGATGATCGAGGCTCCACTTGTTGTACTCCTCCGACGATGGAGGCTGCACAGGACGCTTAAGCGACGCCAGGTTGATCGTCACAGTCCACTTGGAGCTCACTAGTGGCAGCCGTGTCTGCGGTTTGCACTGTAGTTTTAATCCACTGGGAAGTAACACCCGAGATCTCAAGCGGGTTGAAAATACGAAGCAAACGACTATCGACATGGATCCAGGCGCGACAAGATGATGAGGATCCAGATGATAGGTCTTAGGATGGGATTGGTACAATTGTAAATAAGACGCGAATTTGACTTGAACTACGCTAGTGCCTTAGCTGCACCGGGAAAAAGTAGGAACATTGGCCTAGAAGGTGCTAAAAGTAGTTGATCTAGTTGTACGCTATAAGTCTGTGTAATATATCATGATATACACTAGTAATATATTACAAGCGCAAGATCAGATATAACGAACTATATTGCTTGTCTCGAAGGTTCTCCGAAGTTCAACTCTTAAGGCCCACGCTATTCGAAGCGGTAAGTAAAGAAAATGACAAAGCCAACACCCCGCTACAAGGCAACCAACCTGCCCCGGATCCAGATCCGGCAGCCACATTCGGTCAGGATCTGGACCTACGACTCGGTAGTAGAACGAAGACTTCCGCGCAACTTCAACCCCATGCCTCGCCAGGATGCTAAGATCTTCCCGCCAAGAAATCTTCGAAGTTACCTGGAAGAGCAGATCCCGCCCACCGACGGGTACACAAGGTGAACAAGTTCGGCAAAGATCGCAGATCACCGGACCACCTCCATAAGTCGGTGTCTAAGTACAAGTGGTTTTCAATGATCGAGTGGGGGGAATGGATATCTTTTGTAGCGCATCTCGGGGTGTGGAGTGGTGAGCCCCTCAATGAACTACCAGTGCACTCGTCGAGTTGCGGCCGAACAGTATGGGTCACATGCTGCCTTGAATCACTCCATCGCCGCATTGTTTCAAGCCGCACATCTTGACCGTTAAACTCCTTGAACCATCGGCGGTTAGAACCGGGTATTCCTTGAAAGCATTAGAGAATCATCTCGCCATAATCTTGATTACCAAGGGGTCCGCCCCAGCATTTAGCAGCTCTGTAGCCCCGCCAACCCTCACCGAATAGGAGGAGTACAAACTCGCGTTAAGTCCTGTAGTTGATGCCGCTTGCTTAAGGAGTGTCTAACGCTCACTCTTTGCCCTGATCCTGTCCCCAAGGCAGGTTGATCCAGGCTTGTCCCGAGTCTTCGGGATCCTTTCAACACTCATTGCCCGGCTTTGACGGGGCACATCATGTTACCAGAACGATAACGATATCGCTTCTCTTGACGCCCAAATGGATTGTTCTTAGCGCTCAGAAGTTGAATGTCCACCACGTCAGCTTCGTTTGACCGCACCAGTTTTCCAGATATGTTGTGAAATGTAAGATTTACCAGACGGAGGATGTACTGGTGATGTCTCCGGCCGATAAAAAGGTACTCAGACATGCGAATCAGAAAGAAGTAGGCAAGCAATAGCCCACCCCATAATAGTTGCTCACGAGGTTGCTGTATATCCACTAGCCGAAATGCACACCAGAGAAACTCGGGGATAACCGGCTGCCGCTTGACCACAGGCTCCGTAAAACGTCGGATTTCTCGAAGAAGAATTGCATGTCCAGCATTAACGCCTAGATCGTACCCCGCTATGTTCTTCAGAAACCAGCGCACGCCACATAACTTACCGCAGATCGTAGAATACGTGTTTCCGCTCCCGGCTCAATTCATTCTAAACCTCCACAGTTAGATGGCGAGCGATCCCAGCTGGGCTGCACTTGAATCCCCAGGATCGCGAGACAGCCAGGGGCTATAGCGCATGAATGAACATCACTTTTCCCACTGGTTCCACGCACGTCGATACTGGATCTGGGAAGTGTTCGCTAAAGCCCCAGCTCTGAGCATTGCTCCCAAAGTTTCGAGAGTTTTCTTGAGCTCTGTGAGACTGTGACCTGTTTCCACGAACAGGGTACCGCCTCCGGACTACGCATTGCTTTTGTCTTGCGCTGGGCGAGCAAGAATCTCCTTGCCGAATCAACTAGATTTCCAACCAAAGCGTGCACATTTCGTTTACAAGCAGTGCGAGCATTTCTAGCACAGCAATGTGATCCTCAATGGCTGTCGCCCGAGGAGCATCTGGGAATTTGTTTTTGACAGAAAAAATCGGTAATGTCGCAACGTCGTCGTAATACCCACTCTTCTTCAATATCCACAGTTCCAAAGTGCATCGATGGTAGTCCACGAAATCCAAAGTTCCAGCCAAAGAATTCACGTGCGACGCCAGGGTGCGGTAGATAATCAAACAACTTGGTCTGAGACTGCATTGTCTCAACAAATAATTGTGCATTAAGCGAAGAGTACTTACCGTTAACAATTGCAGCGTGAACCCGGCTTGGCTTAAACTGAGACTTTGTCTCGACACCTCCAGTCGCCACGGGTGAACTTGAGCTTCCCACTTAAGCTAGTCTGCCGAAGCGCGATAAGTTGGTCTATATCCCGCACCATTTCTGGATCATCTTCCAATCTGCCTCTCAAGTGTTTAAATCGCGCCACTCCTCCGGTCGTTTGGAGTCCTTGGTATAGTTCTCGCCCACGCTTGGGACTGGTGGGGGAAGGTTTAGACTTGGTTTCTTCTGTGTCATCATCGTCATCCGAATCATACAGCTGCTCCAGCCTCTCTGTGTCTGTGAGCGATCGCGCCGTTCACTGGGCTCTGTAGCTACTTCAGCATCCTCGGCAGCTTCGAACGAAAATTTTGGAACGCAGAGGACGGGTGGCGGCCGTCGCTTACCCTCATGGTAAAATACGAATTCAGAATGTGTGAAATCGGCAGATAGTTAATTACCGTGCTCACTAGGTTGAAAAGACAGGGATGAGTTGGTTCTCATCGATCGCATTCGGCGTGCAGGTTGGCCAACGCCGTTGAAATGTGCGTACACCGCGTCGTGAATTGCTATCATCTTTACTGGCATAGCGTCGGCGACACCGCATTGGAGACAAGGTCGTAGTCTGTAGGTCTCTAGCGCTAAATCTTGTACATCACCCGTTATGTAAGGCAAATCATACGTTTCGTCGGAGACCGTCACCTGCAAAATTCCTTACTTCGAATCGTCCTTCCAAACGTAACCGAAAATGGTACCATATTCCCACACCTTCTGCTTCCCACGGAGAACGCGAGCTACACACAGATTGCTGCCAATGTAGGTGCCGATTCCGCTCAACGCTTCCAATTCTGTTACAGTGCGAAGTTTCATTTCAGTTGCATCGCGTCAGGTAGTTAGGTCTCCAAGAGTGCCCCACCGTCCACTAGCGACGCGTTCCACGTCGCGACTCCCTTGCTTTACGTCGGCCACCGCCTTTCCGTAAGAATAGCCAGATGTTTCGAGCTCCTGTGGCTTGAAGAACGCGTACGAGACCGAAGGTTCCATCTAGCTTAGGTTTCTGTCGTTGATTTCTCCGCAAAGAGGTCACCGACCGATGGCTGACTAATTTGCAGCTCTTAGAGCGCGTAGCAAAAACGTAAATGACTAGAACTTCCCCTGGCCTGCCCCTACAAACCTAACTTAACCATGTAACCTCTCTCGATAAGAAAAACCTGGCTTCCTCTGAAGGCCTGCGTTGTCTTCGGCGTCTTGTCCGAGGGAACCGACCATATCTGGATCTAGCCTCAACCCATTTATAATGGCGCACTTTAGAGAAACAGCAAAAACAATGTTGCAAGTTGAACTAGAGTAAATAACTCGACCAATCAAAATTGATGAAAAAGTGTGAAAAGTTGTGATCTATAGATACTCACAACAGCCGCACATCCTGACCGTGGATTCCTCTAACTTCGTTCTACGACTCTTGAAGATCGATTGCCATTCGGAGTCCCTGCTATTTTGTATAAGCGTAAGCATATTTAGTTTGACTCCAGTGATCCCTCATTCATCCTGCGCACCCTGCAAGTGCGAATTCGACGGCGAGACTTGCTAGATATATACAAGACATGTTAGCGAGCACACCATGTTGCTTTCGTTGCGGAGGCGCGCATGTAGCGCTCGCACTACAATGATGTAAGCTCAAAATAACGGCGGGTTCTGGTGAATCAGGGAGGGTCCACGATAGGTGACCATTTTTTGGGTAGTAAACCTTTGAAATCTTATAGTTAGAGTTATAGCTGTTCCTACAACATCAGTTGCTGATTCTCACATCAGGGAAAACCAAGATGTCCTCTGCTCCTCGTGGTCGTCGCCGATTCCGTCCACGCAAGCCCAAGGCCGAGCGCCACGTAAGCTCCACTGCTGCCTCCGACCTCGTGTCTTCCATCCGTCGCAATGACTTCGCCGCCTTCTCTTCGCTCCTCGCAGCTCCCGACATCAACGTCAATGGGCACACCCCAGAGGGAGACATTCCGTTGGTCGAAGCCTGTCGCTACGCTCGTCTGGACATGGCTAAACTGCTGCTAGTCGACCATCAAGCCAACATCAATTTGGCCAACAACAGCGGCGGCCGTGTGGGTCTCACGCCTTTAATCGCCGCTTGTATGGCGCTGGACCCAAAACTAGTGGAATTGCTGCTATCTCAGTCCCAAAAGCAGGTGAAACTACTGAAGTCCTTCGGCAGAGTGAATGCGGCTACTGTTGTACTGCTTTTCTGCGTGGCAAATGGCCGCACAGACGAGCAAAATGATATTGCGCTGCAGATTTTGGAGCAGATTTTAACGTACGCAAAGCAACAGGACCAACTGAGAGCTCTACTGACTGCTAAACCCGATAAAGTGAACTCACTGGTGCATGTGGCTGCTGGGCTGAGTAACTGGAAGGCGTTGAAGATGCTACGGACAAAGGCAGACGAGTTGGGGCTGGATTTCCACGTTAGAAACGCAGTGGAGCACTCGGCGCTGCATGTGGTGGAGATGAACGCTTTCCAGGCCAGATCATTGTTGTTCTGTGAACCACCACGACCTGAAGCGGAGACTGGACGAACGAAGAAGGTTAGAGGACGGAAGAGGAGGAAGAATCAGAAGAAAGAAGACGAGGAGGAAAAGCAAGAGCAGGAGCAGCAACAGCACCAACAGCAACAAGAAGAGCCACAGAGTCAAGCTGGTACTGTATATAATGGTTTCTTGCTGTAGGAATTGATTCGTTATTTTCTGACTGCTGTGTGTGTGTTTTTATATATACAGATAAGCAAACGTTTACCAGATCGCGTCCCGAACGTGCTGTGGAGTCTGTTCATGTGGTCCGAACGGTGCTAGAGTTGTCTGAGTCTTCAGGTATGTTTGGTTTGCTTGTAGGTGCTACAATGATGCAAAGCTGAGGCTATCGTGTGCTGTTCACATAGGAATTGGTGCCATTTTCTCGCGTAAGGGGGACGAGGGTCTCCGAGGTCTTTATATTAAGGCCCTCGTGCTGGCAGAAGTGGGGCTCGTTAGGATTATCAATGAGGTGAGAGTACGGTGCTTATCTACCTTCTGCATAGCTTACTAACTGGGGGCATGCATTATTGCACATGTACAGATCGCTCAGATGGCAGACACACAGAAGGAGAAAGTTGTGTATTTGGACGGCTTGATGTACACGGTGGCTTCTGTTTACCCGCTATCCGTTAAAAATGCGAAGGAGTATCAGTCTCTTTGGCTCCAAGCTCTCAACAAGAAGTCCACAGAAAATACTGAAGCGGATACTTTCGACGACGATCAAGAAGAGATGAAAAATCCTCCAGCAGAAGCTCATCACACGGTTGACTTATCTCATGACGGATTCAAATTGATTTTGGATGGGATGCTTTCTCCCAACAGCCTGTCAAAGCGTGTGAAGGTGTGGACTTTGATTCTCATGCATCTGCTCACTCCATTCGCTAGTGGGTCTCCTCTCGCTGTGGAAAATGTCCCTGTTATGGAAGAATGCGGTCAGCTAAATTTCTATGAACGCATCATCGAAATGCTGTATAGATCAGGTTAGTACTCGTGCTTTCTTTCCTGTTGTTGAGATCTAACCATTTCTCTATCGGACTACAGGCACCAAGCTCGCTTTCTGCATTTTTGATCGGACGGATATCGAAGACGATGAAAGTTACGACGAGGAGATTGAGTTCCACTTACTGATCTCACTGTTTGAGCTATTTCTCCAGTTCTTCGTACCTTACGCTCGTACAATTCGTGATGACAAGGAGGTTGTGGGGGTCACCGAAAGTTTCCAACGCTCGATCAAGCCAATTAAGCTTCTGTGGCAATTGGTGAACGCTGCGTTGGGAAGTCTGGATGATGCCATCGCTACGCCACAACGCTTTTCGCTGTTGCTTCACCTTCTACAGATTTTTGAGCAACTGGAAGCCGCTTTTCTTGCGGATGAAGATGCGGCGCTCGTGAAATTGTTTGGGGTATGTATCTCGCAGTGCATTTACTGTATTTCTCATAAACCAAGCTAATTTTTGCTCTGATGTGTGCCCCCCCCCCCTAGCTCATGAAGCGATTCGTCAAGCAAGAAGCCAAGAAGAAACGAATTAGAATGTTTGTCGCGGAGCAAACACACCTTCTGCATATGATTGCTGCGGCCTTCCCAATCCCAGCATCCTTCATCGAAAAGGTGACCCCGTTAAAGGACAGTGTGGACGTACTGATCCGCTCAGACCCCAAGGTATTGGGTATGGATTTGTACTCATTCGCATCGATCCCTGGACTCATTCGTCTCGAACACAAAGTGGACTATTTGGCTATGTTGGCCGAAGAGCGCAACGGATCAGTGTCTGTGTCGATTAGCCGTGCGTCAGAAGCAAATTACGTGGAATTCATCCTACAGCAAATCTTGATCGCCTCGCCAAACAACCTGAAGGGTGAAATGAATATCACACTGGTGAACGAGCCAGGAGTGGGTGTTGGAGTCACGCGTGAGTTCTTTCAGATTATCCAGCGGTGCTTCTTCCGTCCAGGGTCAACTGGGAGTTCTCAAAAACGTGCCGTCCCGCCTGCACCTCACGTTCTCGAGATTGGAGCGCAGTGGCTCCAGCTTGCTCGGTCACAAAACCCGCAAGATGGGAACTCGACTAAGAAGCGTAACGCGAAAAGAAGCCGTCCAGCGAGGAGTGGGGGCCTTGCCGACTTGTTCCCATTGTTTGATTTCGTGGATAAGCAGAAACAGGGTGTGATTGGCATTGCTCCCCGGCCGGTGTATATCAGCAAGCAGGTGATTGATGCTAAGCGCAGTGAAAAGAGCTTAAGTCTCGCTCAAAAGGATATTTTGGTGGATGCTGCTGGAGTGGATGCACTCAAACAAGCATATCTCTGCATCGGCCGCCTAATAGGGTTGGCAATTCGCAATCATCAACCGCTTGCGGCCGACTTTCCCTTGGTGTTCTGGAAATTCATGATGCGAGACGGGTCCTTGACCTGGGAAGACTATTGCGAAAACAGTGATGTGTTCAAGCGCAGCCTCCAATTTGTACTGGACCATGACTTCGATGCAGAGCCTCTAGATATGCGCTTCGAGTACACCACGGAGGTTGTGATTGTTGATGAAGCTAAACAGAAGGAAGAATCGACTGATGGAGATGTTGCTGCTTCTAACCCCATGACGACGACCATGGAAATGGAACTTCAAGATGGAATGGGGAATGTGGAGGTGACGAACGCCAACAAGGCACAGTACGTACTGCTTCGCGCCCAGCAGTTCTTCTTTGGCAATGAGTTGATGTACTACAAGAAAGTGCGGGATGGCTTCAACGACACAATTGTACGCTCCGATCTCAAGCTCTTCCGTCCAGAAGAGCTTCAACGCCTGGTGCAGGGCGAACGCACAATCGACTTCAAAAACCTCAAGGCAAACATAGTGTACTCGCGAGGTGCATCTCCATCCCGTGGTGTTATTCAGCACTTCTGGGATATTGCGGAGAGCTTTGACGAAGAACATCGCTCCAAGCTATTGACCTTCTGGTCAGGATCACCACTGCCTCCTATCTTCGGCTTCGACTCCAAATATCGCTCCATGAATGCTGTAAGTCTGGTGAACGAATTGGCTTTCTTGTTGATACAGGTGCTAATTCCGCCGTTATTTGCAGGATACTGCGTGCTGGTACATTGATGTGGATACGCGGATGCAACCGAACTTCTGTCCTATGGCCAACACTTGGTGAGAACCTCGTGCACATCGCTGAATTACCATTTGCCGACATCTCACTTTGTATTTTGCCTTGTAGTGACCGTCGCTTGATTCTCCCAGACTATCCGACTTGTGCTGCACTTAAGGAGAAGTTGCTGGTAGCACTTGAGCACGGCAGTGTCGGCTACGACCGCATGTAGACAGAGAACTAGGGAAATGACAACGATCATATTCTTCCAGTCCAGAATAACCCGCTATATCAGCGCATTATGGTCTGGACTCGGTACTCGTCCTGGTTCACGGAAGCTGGAAACTGCAGATGTGTTACTTGTCGGCACTGGTGCATACCCTCTCTGACCTCTCTCTTGTTGCTCGTCTACAGTGCCGAACAGAGACCGGAAGAAGTCGAAGAGAATGCTAAACGGACAGCACATGATCTGCTTAGCTCGATGTAGCCATTCCTGACTGATCCAAGACAAGTAGTTGCCCGTAGACGCCGTCTGTATTGCCCCCTTGTTTGTACCGAATAGCTGCACCGTTGAGCCTGGCCAGACATCCCCTTTCTTTAGTAGTTTTCCCTGATGAATGAGTCTCGCATGTTCTCTGGCATCAAAGTGTTAGCTTAAAGATTCTTTTTGATGACAATATAACGCACGTACAAGTTAAAGAGAGAAGCTAAGACTCTGGCTGGGTCATCTACAGCCCAAATAGATACATTAAGACTGTAAATGGCGTTGCAGAATCGCACAGAGGCTGGTTTCAAGTCGTTTCCGTCATGTGGAAGCAGTTGGGTGACTCGCTTCACTTGGATATGACAACCAGGGCAGCGGTTCTTGAGAGCAGCCAGACCTCTGCACAGACAGGAGAGGCAAAACTCGTGTGAACAGTCGGTGATGCATCGCTCCGTCGGGTCTGTAGGCAGAGGCTGGTCGCACAGCAGACACGGGAGTTCGTTCATGATGATCGTCGTGATTTGGGACAAATGGATTTGTGAGAGATAAAAAACACAAAGGGTGTTTAAAAAATGACCCACACAACTCATAACTTCAACTCGATTGATCTTGAAGCGACGCCATTGAGCAGGATGCCAGCGCCACCGGAAGGAACGAAAGGATTGCAGCTTAATCCAAAGGCAAAACCTACTACGACCAAGATGAAACAGATCATTGGACAGGTTTTGTCAGAGAAACTGGACAATGCCAGTTACCAGTCGGATCGAGCAGCAATGTTGACCAAAGAGATCTCAGATTCCGTCAAGATGAAGCTCAAAGGTAGGCGATCAAGTGTTTTTAAACGTAAGGAACGACTGTTTAATGTGGTTCTCGTGGCTGGATATCACTAGAATGCAATTTTCCTCGGTTTAAGTACGTGGTGCAGGTCGTTATCGGAGAGCAACGAGGTGAAGGTGTGAGGTACGTTAACTGATGCCCAGATGAAGCTGTTTACTTATATTTTTTTGCTGGTAGGATGGGGTGTCGATGTTTCTGGGACTCCGAGACGGATTGTTATGCTTCCGAGACGTTTTCCAACGTAAGAGCATGGACACTTGATAATGACCTAGCGTGCAACTAACCGAAAATGGTTGTGGTGCTTACAGGACAGCTTGTTCTGCGTTGCAACTGCTTACAGTATCTACCTCTACTAGTTGTAACGCGCAATCTCCCCCCATTTCTCAATGCGTCACGTGTTTAACTACTGTTCGGAACAAAGAGTGGAATGCCTCTGCAACGCTAACACCTGTGCACGCAGACGTCTCGAAGTACTCGAAACCTTTGGACTGAGCATAAGCTCTAGCTTCGTCTTCCGAGACGATTCGAGGGCGGTCAACTTTGTTCCCACACAGGATGCACGGGAACTTACCAGCGCCGAACTTGGCCGCTTCTCGTAACCAACTATCAAGTGACTCGAAGCTCTTCCGTGACGACACGTCAAACATGAGAATCCCTCCCTGAGTGTCTTTGTAGAACTCATTGCGTACTTCCAGATACTCTGGAAGCCCTGAGAGGTCCCAGAAGTTCACGCGCACTTCGGCTCCATTGACCATTACAGGTTTGACGCCGTAGTCGATGCCGATCGTCGAGATGTACTTGCTCACAAACTTCTCTTCGCAGTAGCGCTTGATCACGCAGCTCTTGCCGACTCCACTCTCCCCCATCGAGATGATCTTAACTCGTAAAGCACTTGGTCGACTGCTGTTCTGGTTGTCGTTGCCCAAGCTCAGCGATGATCCACCAAAAATCCCCGTCAATTTGTCTTCATTTCCGTCGTTGACGTGTCGTCTAGACATCTCTCTCTTCTCCAACGCTATCAATACCAATTTCCAGCAGGGGTTTCAGAGCAAAAAACATCTTTATTTCATAAACTTTTATCAACAATACACATTGTTCTCACATTATGCAGCATGGACCGGTTGGTTTGTCTTGGTTGTCAGGCTGTTGACCTGATGCCGCTTGGGATGATTCCGCTTGACTCTTGAACTCGAAGTTGCGTCGGAGGTAGCCACGGAGAAGTTTCTGCTCCTTGGTGAGCAACTTGACAGATTTATCCACAATTTCCTTCGCGGCCAGCGTGTCGGAGCCTTCACCGTTCGCCTGTTGCGCTATCAGATGTTCGTACGCGACTTGGACACGGAAGGCGCATTTCGACAAACGGAGAGCAGCGACGTAGGCAGACGATCCTTTAAGCGAGTGCGCTTCGCGACGGGCAGTGACGAAGTCGTTTCGCTCGTGCGCCTCGATCACCCTGGTCGTAATTGATTCCGAAGTTGTCGCGAACTTCTCCAGAAGAGTCAAGAAGAGCTCTTCATGCCCTCCACACTGATCCACCCCCAGAGTGTAGTTCACGGGGTCTCCCTCTGGGATTTCGATACTCATAGGGTCAATCGAGTGCGATACTTCCTGAGTTGCTGCAGGCTCCATTGGTGTGTCATCTTCTACAGAACTGCCAGTTTCCATGTGCTCTAACACTGAGGGCATACCACTGCCGCTGCTACTGTGTCCGCCTCTGCTCGGGTGGGAGGATCCGTAGTCCAGCTCTTCATGGAAGCTGACCTTCTTCTTAGGTACGAGGTTAGACCAAGACTGCGGTTGACCTGTCGGCAGGTCCTTCTTGTTGAATGGTGGGTGGCTCCACAGAGTTGGATTCATCACAGGGGAACGCGATCCGCTTAAAGCTGGGCTGGTTGTAACTCCAGTAAACGGAGTTTTAACATAGGGTAGCGTTGTTGACGTCTCGGAATTGTGCTTTTCTGGTGGTGGCGGGCTCGAAACTGAAGCGCCACTCGTGTTTCGAGATAGCCTCAGCAGATCAGGCAAATCGTTTTGGCTTGTCGCTCGTGAGACGTTGACTGAGGGCCCCAAGCTGAAGATCGAAGTCGTCGGAGTGGCAGTCCGAACGGCTCGGCCGCTTTGTAGGCCAATTGACATCGGATCATCCAACTCCAGATTCGAGATAGCCTGAGCAAGATCCAATTGCTGCATGTGGCGTGAAGCAGGTGCAAGTCTGGCAGTCGAGACTGCGTCCACGAGCGAAACCTCCTCGAGGTCACTTTCAAACGATGGCATTGGGGTAGGAGCACCTGGGGAAGGTGCAGGGATCCGCATGGGACTTTTGGCAGCAGGTCGTGGGGCATTTCTTAAGGTCACAGGCGCTTCAATCGGCCCACCAGGGACTACAGCTCCCATTGCAGCGTGGTGCTGGCCAAGATAACGGATACGCATCCACTGCCGGATGGCCTTTCGAAGACTCAGCTTCGAGATGGGTTTCACCATGAACTCATCCATGCCACAGTCGAGACACTTCTGTCGATCCCCACTCATCGCATACGCCGTCAACCCGAGAATAGGAATACGAGGAAGGTTTTGCTGCTGCTCAAATTCACGAATTGTGCTCGTAGCAGTATATCCGTCCATAATGGGCATTTCGCAATCCATGAAGACTAGGTCAAACTCCGTGTGATTTTCCATATAAGCCTTGACAGCATCACGGCCATTCACCTCCCACTGCAGGAGATGATCATCTTGCTGCAGGAAGCACTTCACCACTTCCCAGTTGAACTCGTTATCCTCAACTACCAAGATTCGCGCCTGTTTCGGGACCTCCAGGCGCACAGATGCATTCTCTCCGTTCTCAGCCGCACGTACAGCTCCGTCGGGTGAAAGTAGCGCTGTCGATGGATCGAGGAAGTCCTCCGAGGAGTAGTAGGCATGCTTGGGATCAACCTCGTCAATCAATCTCACAACCACCGTGAAGAAGAAGTTGCTACCAACACCCAACTCACTGTCGACATCAATTGAGCCATCCATAAGCTCCGCAAGCTGCTTGCAAATAGCAAGACCCAGACCAGAACCAGTAGGGTTGTTCTGGCGAGTGCGCTCCAACTTTGTAAACAGAGAAAAGAGGCGCATTTTCTCCTCTGCATCCATGCCAATACCCGTATCGATAACTTGGAACAACAGCTTTTTAAACTGTGGCGGCAATTCAGGGGAGTGCACCACACTGCATGCCACCGTAATTGAACCCGTGTTCGTGAACTTGATTGCGTTGGAAAGCAAGTTCAACAACACTTGACGTAGACGCACAACATCACCGATGACAGCCTTTGGTACGTTGTCGCCACACTTGAGCTCAAGCTTCAACCCACGCTCCCGAGCCTTAAACTTGAAAATCTCTATCGAGTAGTCCAACAAATCGTGCATCTGGAATGGGGCCGTCGAGATTTCAAGGTGTCCAGCCTCGATCTTCGACAAGTCCAAAATGTCGTTGATCAGATTCAGAAGGAGAGACCCAGACACGTATGCCATGTGCACATATCTCTCGATGGATTTATCAAGTGGCTGCTCCTTCAGTAACTCCAGCATACCCAGTACACCGTTCAATGGTGTTCGTAACTCGTGGCTAAACGAGGCCAGGAAATTCACCTTAGCAGCCTCCATGTGCTTTCTCGCTGTGTAGTCTTGTCCCACACCAATCACTCCACGGATGTTTCCGTGCATGTCCTTCTTGCTCGATGCATTCACAAGCAGAAGCAGGAACACACCACGCTTGGTTGTCATCGGAAGCTCCATCTCGCCAACATCGATGCCGATCAGAGCCTGGTTCAACAATTGTCGAACCTGTTGGCGACTTTCAGGAGTGATAAATGTGTGCACCAACGATAATCCCAGAACACTTGACTTGTGGTAGCCAGTGATCTCTTCAATCTTCTGGTTCCATTCGTTGATGCGACCATTTGTATCAATACCGAAGATCGGGGCGTTCGCAGTATCAATCAGTCGGAAGTATTCGTGTTCTTGGGCGATGCGGTCAGTGATATCTTGGCCAATACCCACGACACCAACAATATTACCTGTCAAGTCATAGCGCGGAGTTGCGTTTAGCAAAATCTCGATTCTTGTGCCTGGACGAGTAATTAGAGGGAATTCGAAATTTGCGGTTTCCACTCCTGTCAAAGCTTGGGAAAGCACTTCAGCCACAATCGGTCGGAATTCAGGCGAAATGAATGTCTCTACAAGATTCTCGCCCATGACTTCATCAATAGCATAATTCGTAATCTGAGCTGCCTTCCGATTCCAAATGTTGACACACATGTTGGCATCCACACCGAAGATAGGAGCATTAGCCGTGTCAATCAGACGACTATACTCCTGCTCCTGGGCAATGCGTTCGGTGATATCCTGTCCGATTCCAACCATACCCTTCACTTCACCATGTTCGTTATATCTCGGGGTCGCGTTCAATAAAATCTCCACGCGACGACCAGCCTTCGTGATCAACGGGAACTCGAAGTTCGCAGTCTCCACACCCTCAAACGCCTTCTCGAGAACACTTCGCACTGGAACCTTGTACTCCTCCGAGATGAACTCCGCTACCAGATCCTTGCCCAGTACATCCTCGTTCGTGTACTGCATGATATCGGCAGCCTTGCGGTTCCAAATATTCACGCGTCCGTTAATATCCACTCCGAAGATCGGGGCATTCGCGGTATCGATCAAGCGAGTGTACTCCTGCTCCTGTGCAATGCGCTCCGTGATATCCTGGCCAATACCCACCATCCCCATTACCTCGCCATGTTCATTGTAGCGTGGCGTAGCATTCAGCAGGATCTCCACTCGGCGACCTGCCTTCGTGATCAGCGGGAATTCAAAGTTGGCCGTTTCGACACCCTCAAACGCCTTCTCTAACACGCTGCGCACAGGCACCTTGTACTCCTTCGATATAAACTCCGCCACCAGATCCTTATCGAGTACATCTTCATTCGTGTACTGCATAATGTCTGCAGCTTTTCGGTTCCAAATATTCACGCGTCCGTTAATATCCACTCCGAAGATCGGGGCATTCGCGGTATCGATCAAGCGAGTGTACTCCTGCTCCTGTGCAATGCGCTCCGTGATATCCTGGCCAATACCCACCATCCCCATTACCTCGCCATGTTCATTGTAGCGTGGCGTAGCATTCAGCAGGATCTCCACTCGGCGACCTGCCTTCGTGATCAGCGGGAATTCAAAGTTGGCCGTTTCGACACCCTCAAACGCCTTCTCGAGAACACTTCGCACTGGAACCTTGTACTCCTCCGAGATGAACTCCGCTACCAGATCCTTATCGAGTACATCCTCGTTCGTGTACTGCATGATATCGGCAGCCTTGCGGTTCCAAATATTCACGCGTCCGTTAATATCCACTCCGAAGATCGGGGCATTCGCGGTATCGATCAAGCGAGTGTACTCCTGCTCCTGTGCAATGCGCTCCGTGATATCCTGGCCAATACCCACCATCCCCATTACCTCGCCATGTTCATTGTAGCGTGGCGTAGCATTCAGCAGGATCTCCACTCGGCGACCTGCCTTCGTGATCAGCGGGAATTCAAAGTTGGCCGTTTCGACACCCTCAAACGCCTTCTCTAACACGCTGCGCACAGGCACCTTGTACTCCTTCGATATAAACTCCGCCACCAGATCCTTATCGAGTACATCTTCATTCGTGTACTGCATAATGTCTGCAGCTTTTCGGTTCCAAATATTCACGCGTCCGTTAATATCCACTCCGAAGATCGGGGCATTCGCGGTATCGATCAAGCGAGTGTACTCCTGCTCCTGTGCAATGCGCTCCGTGATATCCTGGCCAATACCCACCATCCCCATTACCTCGCCATGTTCATTGTAGCGTGGCGTAGCATTCAGCAGGATCTCCACTCGGCGACCTGCCTTCGTGATCAGCGGGAATTCAAAGTTGGCCGTTTCGACACCCTCAAACGCCTTCTCGAGAACACTTCGCACTGGAACCTTGTACTCCTCCGAGATGAACTCCGCTACCAGATCCTTATCGAGTACATCCTCGTTCGTGTACTGCATGATATCGGCAGCCTTGCGGTTCCAAATATTCACGCGTCCGTTAATATCCACTCCGAAGATCGGGGCATTCGCGGTATCGATCAAGCGAGTGTACTCCTGCTCCTGTGCAATGCGCTCCGTGATATCCTGGCCAATACCCACCATCCCCATTACCTCGCCATGTTCATTGTAGCGTGGCGTAGCATTCAGCAGGATCTCCACTCGGCGACCTGCCTTCGTGATCAGCGGGAATTCAAAGTTGGCCGTTTCGACACCCTCAAACGCCTTCTCTAACACGCTGCGCACAGGCACCTTGTACTCCTTCGATATAAACTCCGCCACCAGATCCTTATCGAGTACATCTTCATTCGTGTACTGCATAATGTCTGCAGCTTTTCGGTTCCAAATATTCACGCGTCCGTTAATATCCACTCCGAAGATCGGGGCATTCGCGGTATCGATCAAGCGAGTGTACTCCTGCTCCTGTGCAATGCGCTCCGTGATATCCTGGCCAATACCCACCATCCCCATTACCTCGCCATGTTCATTGTAGCGTGGCGTAGCATTCAGCAGGATCTCCACTCGGCGACCTGCCTTCGTGATCAGCGGGAATTCAAAGTTGGCCGTTTCGACACCCTCAAACGCCTTCTCTAACACGCTGCGCACAGGCACCTTGTACTCCTTCGATATAAACTCCGCCACCAGATCCTTATCGAGTACATCTTCATTCGTGTACTGCATAATGTCTGCAGCTTTTCGGTTCCAAATATTCACGCGTCCGTTAATATCCACTCCGAAGATCGGGGCATTCGCGGTATCGATCAAGCGAGTGTACTCCTGCTCCTGTGCAATGCGCTCCGTGATATCCTGGCCAATACCCACCATCCCCATTACCTCGCCATGTTCATTGTAGCGTGGCGTAGCATTCAGCAGGATCTCCACTCGGCGACCTGCCTTCGTGATCAGCGGGAATTCAAAGTTGGCCGTTTCGACACCCTCAAACGCCTTCTCTAACACGCTGCGCACAGGCACCTTGTACTCCTTCGATATAAACTCCGCCACCAGATCCTTATCGAGTACATCTTCATTCGTGTACTGCATAATGTCTGCAGCTTTTCGGTTCCAAATATTCACGCGTCCGTTAATATCCACTCCGAAGATCGGGGCATTCGCGGTATCGATCAAGCGAGTGTACTCCTGCTCCTGTGCAATGCGCTCCGTGATATCCTGGCCAATACCCACCATCCCCATTACCTCGCCATGTTCATTGTAGCGTGGCGTAGCATTCAGCAGGATCTCCACTCGGCGACCTGCCTTCGTGATCAGCGGGAATTCAAAGTTGGCCGTTTCGACACCCTCAAACGCCTTCTCGAGAACACTTCGCACTGGAACCTTGTACTCCTCCGAGATGAACTCCGCTACCAGATCCTTATCGAGTACATCCTCGTTCGTGTACTGCATGATATCGGCAGCCTTGCGGTTCCAAATATTCACGCGTCCGTTAATATCCACTCCGAAGATCGGGGCATTCGCGGTATCGATCAAGCGAGTGTACTCCTGCTCCTGTGCAATGCGCTCCGTGATATCCTGGCCAATACCCACCATCCCCATTACCTCGCCATGTTCATTGTAGCGTGGCGTAGCATTCAGCAGGATCTCCACTCGGCGACCCGCCTTCGTGATCAGCGGGAATTCAAAGTTGGCCGTTTCGACACCCTCGAACGCCTTCTCTAACACGCTGCGCACAGGCACCTTGTACTCCTTCGAGATGAACTCCGCTACCAGATCCTTATCGAGTACATCCTCGTTCGTGTACTGCATGATATCGGCAGCCTTGCGGTTCCAAATATTCACGCGTCCGTTAATATCCACTCCGAAGATCGGGGCATTCGCGGTATCGATCAAGCGAGTGTACTCCTGCTCCTGTGCAATGCGCTCCGTGATATCCTGGCCAATACCCACCATCCCCATTACCTCGCCATGTTCATTGTAGCGTGGCGTAGCATTCAGCAGGATCTCCACTCGGCGACCTGCCTTCGTGATCAGCGGGAATTCAAAGTTCGCAGTCTCCACACCCTCGAACGCCTTCTCTAACACGCTACGCACAGGCACCTTGTACTCCTTCGAGATGAATTCGGCCACCAAGTCCTTCCCAAGCACCTCCGCATTTGTGTACTGGGTCGTCTCAGCTGCCTTTCGGTTCCAAATGTTTACGTGGCCGTTGATATCGACACCGAAAATCGGGGCGTTGGCCGTGTCGATCAGACGAGTGTACTCTTGCTCCTGGGCAATACGCTCAGTAATGTCCTGGCCGATACCCACCACTCCCATTACCTCACCGATCTCATTGAAACGAGACGTGGCATTCAGCAAGATCTCCACGCGGCGGCCAGCCTTGGTCATCAGTGGAAACTCGAAGTTAGCGGTCTCCGTTCCTTCGCACGCCTTCGATAGAACGAGACCAACTGCTTCACGATAGTCTTCCGTGATGAACTTCTCCACCAAATTCTCTCCCATCACGTCGTTCGGCGTGTACTGCGTGATTTCAGCGGCCTTTTTGTTCCAGATATTCACACACCCGTTCACGTCCACACCGAAGATCGGGGCGTTGGCTGAGTCAATCAATCTCGTGTACTCTTGCTCCTGCGCAATACGATCCGTGATATCCTGTCCGATACCCACGACTCCAACAATCTGCCCGTGTTGGTCGAAACGTGCCGTGGCATTCAGCAAAATGTTCACTTTACGACCCGTTTTCGTCGTAAGAGCTAACTCGAAGCTCGCAGTTTCATTTCCCTGGAGGGCTTTACGCATGATATCATGTGTAACCTTTTTGAACTCTTCGGAAATGATCGTTTCCACGTACATCTCCCCAACAACCTCTTCACATGAAAAGTTTGTGATCTGCTGAGCCTTGCGGTTGAAAATATTGATGCACATATTTGTATCAACACCAAAGATTGGAGCATTGGCCGTATCTATCAGACGACTGTACTCTTGCTCTTGAGCGATACGCTCCGTGATATCCTGTCCGATTCCAACCATACCCTTCACTTCACCATGTTCGTTATATCTCGGGGTCGCGTTCAATAAAATCTCCACGCGACGACCAGCCTTCGTGATCAACGGGAACTCGAAGTTCGCAGTCTCCACACCCTCAAACGCCTTCTCGAGAACACTTCGCACTGGAACCTTGTACTCCTCCGAGATGAACTCCGCTACCAGATCCTTGCCCAGTACATCCTCGTTCGTGTACTGCATGATATCGGCAGCCTTGCGGTTCCAAATATTCACGCGTCCGTTAATATCCACTCCGAAGATCGGGGCATTCGCGGTATCGATCAAGCGAGTGTACTCCTGCTCCTGTGCAATGCGCTCCGTGATATCCTGGCCAATACCCACCATCCCCATTACCTCGCCATGTTCATTGTAGCGTGGCGTAGCATTCAGCAGGATCTCCACTCGGCGACCCGCCTTCGTGATCAGCGGGAATTCAAAGTTCGCAGTCTCCACACCCTCGAACGCCTTCTCTAACACGCTACGCACAGGCACCTTGTACTCCTTCGAGATGAATTCGGCCACCAAGTCCTTCCCAAGCACCTCCGCATTTGTGTACTGGGTCGTCTCAGCTGCCTTTCGGTTCCAAATGTTTACGTGGCCGTTGATATCGACACCGAAAATCGGGGCGTTGGCCGTGTCGATCAGACGAGTGTACTCTTGCTCCTGGGCAATACGCTCAGTAATGTCCTGGCCGATACCCACCACTCCCATTACCTCACCGATCTCATTGAAACGAGACGTGGCATTCAGCAAGATCTCCACGCGGCGGCCAGCCTTGGTCATCAGTGGAAACTCGAAGTTAGCGGTCTCCGTTCCTTCGCACGCCTTCGATAGAACGAGACCAACTGCTTCACGATAGTCTTCCGTGATGAACTTCTCCACCAAATTCTCTCCCATCACGTCGTTCGGCGTGTACTGCGTGATTTCAGCGGCCTTTTTGTTCCAGATATTCACACACCCGTTCACGTCCACACCGAAGATCGGGGCGTTGGCTGAGTCAATCAATCTCGTGTACTCTTGCTCCTGCGCAATACGATCCGTGATATCCTGTCCGATACCCACGACTCCAACAATCTGCCCGTGTTGGTCGAAACGTGCCGTGGCATTCAGCAAAATGTTCACTTTACGGGTGGTTTTTGTGTTGACTGAAACTTCAAAACTAGCAGTTTCGTTGCCTTGAAGCGCCTTCGACATAATGTCGCGTACAAACGGCTGTTGGTCAGGCGAAAGGAACGTCTCGATATACTTTTTGCCGACCACTTCGTCGTACGAGAAGTTGGTGATCTGCTGAGCCTTGTGATTGAAAATGTTGATACGCATGTCTGCATCCACTCCAAAGATTGGGGCGTTCGCCGTGTCAATCAACCTCGTGTACTCTTGCTCTTGAGCAATACGCTCTGTAATATCTTGGCCAATACCAACCATACCCATCACCTCGCCGCGCTCATTGTACCGAGGTGTGGCATTTAAAAGAATCTCCACGCGACGACCAGCCTTCGTGATTAATGGGAACTCGAAGTTCGCAGTCTCGACACCCTCAAACGCCTTCTCAAGCACGCTACGGACAGGAACCTTATATTCCTCCGATATAAACTCAGCCACTAAATCCTTCTCCAATACATCTTCATTTGTGTACTGCATAATATCGGCAGCCTTGCGGTTCCAGATGTTCACGCGTCCGTTAATATCAACACCGAAAATTGGGGCGTTTGCGGTATCAATTAGACGGCTATACTCCTGCTCCTGCGCAATTCGCTCCGTAATGTCTTGGCCAATTCCAACCATACCCATCACCTCGCCACGCTCATTGTACCTCGGTGTCGCATTCAAAAGAATCTCCACGCGACGACCAGCCTTCGTGATCAACGGAAACTCAAAGTTCGCAGTCTCCACACCCTCGAAAGCCTTCTCGAGAACACTCCGCACTGGAACCTTGTACTCCTTCGAAATGAACTCCGCTACCAGATCCTTGCCCAGTACATCCTCGTTCGTGTACTGCATGATGCCAGCAGCTTTGCGATTCCAGATGTTCACACGTCCGTTAATATCAACACCGAAAATTGGGGCGTTTGCGGTATCAATTAGACGGCTATACTCCTGCTCCTGCGCAATTCGCTCCGTAATGTCTTGGCCAATTCCAACCATACCCATCACCTCGCCACGCTCATTGTACCTCGGTGTCGCATTCAAAAGAATCTCCACGCGACGACCAGCCTTCGTGATCAACGGAAACTCAAAGTTCGCAGTCTCCACACCCTCGAAAGCCTTCTCGAGAACACTCCGCACTGGAACCTTGTACTCCTTCGAAATGAACTCCGCTACCAGATCCTTGCCCAGTACATCCTCGTTCGTGTACTGCATGATGCCAGCAGCTTTGCGATTCCAAATGTTCACACGTCCGTTAATATCAACACCGAAAATTGGGGCGTTTGCGGTATCAATAAGACGACTGTACTCCTGCTCTTGGGCAATGCGTTCAGTAATATCCTGGCCAATACCAACCATACCCTTCACCTCTCCTCGCTCATTGTAGCGCGGTGTAGCATTCAGTAAGATTTCTACACGTCGGCCAGCCCTTGTTATCAAAGGAAATTCGAAATTGGCTGTTTCGATTCCCTTGAACGCTTTCTCTAGAACGCTTCGAACTGCGACTCGGTACTCTTCAGAAATAAATTGCTCCACCAAGTTCTTTCCAAGAACATCCTCATTCGTATACTGCATAATGTCGGCGGCTTTCCTGTTCCAAATATTGACACGACCATCCGTGTCAACACCAAAGATTGGAGCATTGGCCGTATCAATCATTCGACTGTGCTCTTGCTCTTGAGCGATACGCTCCGTGATATCCTGTCCGATTCCAACCATACCCTTCACTTCACCATGTTCGTTATATCTCGGGGTCGCGTTCAATAAAATCTCCACGCGACGACCAGCCTTCGTGATCAACGGGAACTCGAAGTTCGCAGTCTCCACACCCTCAAACGCCTTCTCGAGAACACTTCGCACTGGAACCTTGTACTCCTTCGATATAAACTCCGCCACCAGATCCTTATCGAGTACATCTTCATTCGTGTACTGCATGATATCGGCAGCTTTTCGGTTCCAAATATTCACGCGTCCGTTAATATCCACTCCGAAGATCGGGGCATTCGCGGTATCGATGAGACGGCTATACTCCTGCTCCTGCGCAATTCGCTCCGTAATGTCTTGGCCGATACCAACCATACCCATCACCTCACCACGCTCATTGTACCTCGGTGTCGCATTCAAAAGAATCTCCACGCGGCGACCTGCCTTCGTGATCAGCGGGAATTCAAAGTTGGCCGTTTCGACACCCTCGAACGCCTTCTCTAACACGCTGCGCACAGGCACCTTGTACTCCTTCGAGATGAACTCTGCCACTAGGTCCTTACCTAACACGTCTTCATTCGTGTACTGCATAATGTCTGCAGCTTTTCGGTTCCAAATATTCACGCGTCCGTTAATATCAACACCGAAGATCGGGGCATTCGCGGTATCGATCAAGCGCATGTATTCCTGCTCCTGGGCAATACGGTCTGTAATATCCTGGCCAATGCCCACCATGCCAATCACTGCACCGTGTTCATTGTATCGAGGTGTAGCATTAAGCAAGATCTCAACGCGTCGACCTGCCTTTGTAATAAGTGGAAATTCGAAGTTTGCTGTCTCAACACCTTTCAGGGCCTCAGACAGCACGTTACTCACAGCTTTCTGGTAGTCTTTAGTAATGTACTTCTCCACCAGTTTCTCGCCCATCACTGCATCCGTCGTGTACTGCATGATCTCAGCAGCCTTCTTATTCCAGATGTTCACTCGACCTTCAGAATCCACACCAAAGATCGGAGCATTGGCTGTATCAATCAAGCGGATGTACTCTTGCTCTTGAGCAATACGCTCCGTGATATCCTGACCAATTCCAGTTACACCGAAAATCTGCCCCAGCTCGTCGTACCGTGGTGTAGCGTTGAGTAGAATTTCAACTCGTCGCCCAGCCTTCGTAATGAGAGGGAAGTCGAAGTTTCCAGTTGGTTCTCCTTGGAGAGCCTTTCTCAGGTTAAATCTAACTTCATCGCGGTGATCTTCCGCAACAAAACGGTTCACCAGATCTTGCCCCATCACTTCTTCTGACGAGAACTGAGTAATCTCTGCCACCTTCATATTCCAAATGTTCACAAGTCCTTCCTGGTCGACACCAAAAATCGGAGCATTCGCCGAGTGAATCATCCGGTTCTTTTCTTTCTCCTGTGCCATTCGTACAGTAATATCCTGGCCGATACCCACCATTCCCATCACCTGACCCAGCTCATCATATCGAGGAGTAGCATTCAATAGGATCTCCACGCGTCGGCCAGCCTTCGTAGTCAACGGAAACTCGAAATTTGCGGTCTCGACATCCTTGAAAGCCTTCTCCAGCACGCTTCTAACCGGTACTTTGTACTCCTCCGAAATAAATTCCGCAACGAGATCCTTGCCCAAGACTTCCGCGTTGGTGTACTGAGTCGTCTCAGCCGCCTTACGGTTCCAAATATTTACACGTCCATTAATGTCCACACCAAAGATCGGGGCGTTAGCTGTGTCAATCAGCCGCATGTACTCTTGCTCTTGAGCAATACGATCCGTGATGTCTTGGCCAATGCCAACCATACCAATCACTGCTCCGTGCTCATTGTAACGAGGCGTAGCATTCAATAGGATTTCAACACGTCGACCCGCCTTAGTAATGAGTGGAAATTCGAAGTTTGCGGTTTCAAAACCTTTCAGCGCCTTTGCTAACACATATCGGACAGCCTCCTGATAGTCCTTCGTGATGTACTTCTCCACCAGTTCCTCGCCCATCACTGCATCCGTCGTGTATTGCATGATCTCAGCAGCCTTTTTGTTCCAGATATTTACACGGCCTTCGCTGTCAACGCCGAAGATAGGGGCGTTAGCAGTATCAATCAAGCGGATGTACTCTTGTTCCTGAGCAATGCGCTCTGTAATGTCCTGACCAATTCCCATCACACCGAAAATCTGTCCCAGCTCATCGTATCTGGGGGTAGCATTCAGCAAGATTTCCACCCTTCGCCCTGTCTTAGTGATTAGAGGGAAGTCGAAATTGCCAGTCTGCTCTCCTTGGAGAGCTTTCCGTAATAACAGTCCAACTGACTCACGATGATCTTCTGCAACAAAACGATTAACCAGATCCTTTCCCATTATCTCTTCGGAAGAGAACTGCGTGATTTCCGCCACCTTCAGATTCCAAATATTCACGCGGCCATCCTGATCCACACCGAAAATCGGAGCATTTGCTGAGGTGATAAGTCGGTTAGTTTCCTTTTCCTGGGCCATACGCACGGTAATATCCTGCCCGATCCCAACAACACCAATTACAACACCTTTCTCGTTGTAGCGTGGAGTAGCGTTTAGCAAAATCTCTACTCGACGGCCATCCTTTGTGTTCAACGGAAACTCAAAGTTTGCTGTTTCTTGCCCTTTCAACGCCTCAGAAAAGACCGTCCAAACTGCTTCCTGGAAATCCTCCGGAATAAAGTTTTTGACCAGATTCACACCAAGCACTTCTTCATTCGAGTACTGGGTAGTATTGGCAGCTTTCCGGTTCCAAATGTTCACGCATCCATTCTCATCCACACCGAAAATCGGAGCATTGGCAGTATCGATAAGCCGTGTGTACTCCTGCTCTTGAGCACGTCTATCTGTGATGTCCTGGCCGATGCCCACTGCCCCGCAAATGTTGCCGAAGTGGTCGTATTTCGGTGTTGCATTTAGCAGAATATCCAACCGCCGCCCACTCTTCGTGATCAATGGAAAGTCAAAGTTTGCTGTGCCAGTTCCCTCTAAAGCTTTCGCCATAACCTTGGCAACAGCATCTCGATAGTCCTCTGAGATAAACTTGAACAGCTCCTGGCCAATGGTGTCTTCATTTGTGTAATCAGTTATAGCCGCTGCCTTCTTGTTCCAAATTATCACTTCGCCGTTGCAGTCCACGCCAAAAATGGGAGCGTTGGCAGTGTCGATCAGCCGGCTGTACTCCTTTTCTTGAATAATTCGATCCGTTATATCCTGACCAATCCCGACAACACCCACGAGTTGTCCTGTGTGATCATACCGGGGTGTAGCGTTCAGCAGGATCTCCACTTTTCGGCCAGTCTTAGTGACCAATGGGAACTCGAAGTTTGCCGTCTCAGTTCCCTTGAATGCACTTTCAAACACTGCTGCAACTGCTGGCCTGAACTCTTCCGATATCAGCGTGTCTACGAGGTCCACGCCCATGACCTCATCGGGTGAATATTCACTGAGCTGAGCCGCTTTGGCGTTAAAAATCACCACTCTTCCTTCGGTATCAACACCAAAAATGGGCGCGTTTGCCGTCTCGATGAGTTTTCTGTATTCCATTTCCTTGGTGTTTCTCTCCGTCACATCCTGTCCGATCGCGACGACCCCCATCACGGATCCTAGCGTGTCAAATCTCGGTGTTAAACACAGCACAATCTCGACTCTTGATCCTCTTGCTGTCACTAGTGGAAGTTCGAAATCTGCTCCAGCAATGCCCGAAAGAGCCTGGTCGATCTTTTCCGATACTATTTTCCTGAAGTTTTGGTCCACTACAGGCACCAACGGCTCGCCCACCATATCAACACTTGTATAGCCTGTCATAGAGGCCGTCTTGGAGTTCCACACGGTGATGTTGCCTTCTTTATCCAGCTCAATAATGGGCGCGTTGGCCTGCATCATGACAGTAGCATATTGCTTCTCTTGAATGGCCCACTCCGTCACATCCTGTCCCACACCGTACACTCCCACGCACGTGCCGTCCTCGGCTAACAACGGTGTCATGTTGGTCAGCACTTCGGCGTTGCGGCCTGTGGTCGTGAGAAGCGGCACGCGTAGCTCCAGCACTGGTCGCTTGTCCTGAATGCAGGCATCTACGATGGCTGCCACCTCCTTCTTGCGCTGAGCACCGTACACAAAGTCGGACAATGGTTGGCCCAGCACACGTTCGGCGTGGAAGCCCGTAATGTCCGCTAAGCGTTTGTTCCAGACGATCACGTGGCCGCCGATGTCCACGCCTACGGCCGGCGCATTGGCGTCCAGAAGCAACTGAGCTAGCGCCTCCACTTGCGAGCCGAAGATGTGCGGCGGCGGCTTCTTCTGCACCGATGGCTCGCTTGCATTGTTGTCTAGCGGTGGCGCTGGGAGAGGCCTCGGCTTCCTGTGCTTCCCCATGCCTTCAGGTAGTCGCCCTTCTCACTAATTCCGTAGTGGCGGCAATGGAAGATCATCAAAGATGCCAAGTTGCGCGAAGACAGAGTGAATGCGTATGTTGCGCGAACGGCAACATAGCCGCTGCGTTGAAGTGGGACAGGCCAACTGTATTTCACCATCTGTCGTGGACCGTACATAAACTTGAAGTGGTTGACATAAAAGAAGCCATCTGTTTATGGACTGCGAAGTGAGTCACACTTTGCACCGACAGTGTGGGCGACACACAAGTGTCTTGTTGACCAAAGATAGTTGATTCGGCACAGGTACAGGTTCATCCTGGCAGCAAATTGCTGCGAGCTTCCTCGCAACTGAATCAGTGACCGAAGACACGAAGGGCTGTGCCATCATGGCACTTCCAATGGAAGTGTACCAAGTGTTCTCTTTCTTGCTGCAGCAAGTTGCTTTGAGTGAGCGCAGCTGGGGTGTGGATTTTCGCGTTGATGTGATTCCTGATGAACCACAAGATGTGGACAAGACATCAGAACTATCCTCGCGACAAGCGGCTCACCGTGAGCCTCACGCGTTCGCGCCGACCGCAGCAGAGTCTACAAAGTGTAGACTACCATGTACAAGTGTAGACTAGCGCAGATGTGCGGCATGGCGTTCATGGGCGTCCTTGCTTGTCGCAATCGCTTGGGCCCCGAGGCAGACGACCCAGGACATCGGCGGCACTACTAAGTGCCCAAGTCTTGTCTTGCTCTCCAACGCTGTACTACAGCGGCTGTAGTCGACACTAGAGGCACAGCAGTAACTTGCCGCTCTGTGCTGCCAGCAAATTACATGTCATGCAGCTGCAACCTGCCTAACACGGCTAAACTAACACTAAGCAGTGAAATACAAGCAGCGATGATGTCCATCGTATTACTACTGCAGTGTGATCGAGTCCTCCTCATAAGTAGGGCCGCTACTACATGTAGTGGCGGCACTGCTGCTAGTCGCACCATGTGATATGGTATCAGTTATACGGAGTCTCTTATAAAGGGCCAACCAATCCTCATCCACGTATCCATTTCATATCTGTCATGGCGGAATTGGACGATGCTTCTGCTATGAGCTCCGCTTGCGAGCGGCAGAGCGACGATCGCTCTCTGTTAGACATGATGGACGAAGCGCAACACCGTCTGCAGCATCTCGAGATCTCATGCCGCCAGATCTTGTCCCCTGCAGTCTCCAGCGTCTCCCAGGAGCCCAAAAGTCCGACGTCTTCAGACCCTAAAGTACTGCAACTTCAGGTCGAGCATCTTCGAGCGCAGCTGCTAGCCGCTGTGACTCGCCGTGAGGAAGACGACGTGGCTTTCAGACAGGCAGCGACGTACACAACGGCGAAAGGATCAGCCAATGGCGTTTTGCACGCTCTGTTCGGCCAGGTCAGCTCCGGTAAGACAGCGGAACTCAAAACCTATTTGGATACGGGGTCTGTCCCCACCCGGGACGGACTCAGACACTGGAAGCTAGACCTACGTACCATCCGCAATGAAGCGGGGGCTTCACTACTTCATGTGGCGGTGGCAGTGTCTACAGCAAGAGAGAAGGTCAAGGTTAAGCTCGTGCACTTGCTCATTGACAGAGTGGGCTTTGACCCGAACGTCCGGGATGTGGTAAGCTAAATGCACAAGTTCTTAATTTACTATATACGGTGGTGCTGATGACTCTCGTTAATGTGATGACAGTTTGGACAGACTCCGCTGCATGTTGCTGCGATGGGAGGGTTTCAGCAGGTAGCAAGCTGTTGTAGAGTTGGATGAGGCCAATAGTGTGTGCTGACTGGTGATATATCGTGTGCTTTAGGTGGTTCAAGCGTTACTTGAACGAGGAGCTAACCCTGTTGCTCAGGATCGGTCCGGTCTGACAGCACTTTCATTAGTCCGAACACTGTCGCGGCCACCTGAAGAGGTCGTGCAAACACTAGTGGATGCAGAAAGCGCAGCAATACGAAGTACGTTATGTTTTTGATGTGTATTGCAGACATTATCTCACCGTGTATGACCAGATATCTGCTCCAGCTCAAAGTTTGTCCCATTATCTGTGCGTTGTTCGTAGTTAAAGTTGCAGCAACAAAGAGTACTGCGGGGTAGCTAACGATTTTATATGACTGCTAAACAACAGAAAGCACTCACGTCGGCTCTCTTTCTTAAGAGCTTGTCTCGCTTCATACTGGACCAGCACTCAAATGCTTTTACGCGACAAGCTACAGCACTCGTAAATGCGTTGCTGGAAGGTAAGTGTAATAAGAGTTCAAGGTTCATCATACTGCGGTGCTAATGCACATGTATCTCTGTGACTGACAGAAAACCAAGATAGTAGCGTGGGTTTTGATCGAGTCCTTCAAGATCGCGTTCCTATGCTTTTTGATGTCGTTTCTGC
This sequence comes from Phytophthora citrophthora, assembly GCA_031305395.1. Classification (NCBI taxonomy): domain Eukaryota; phylum Oomycota; class Peronosporomycetes; order Peronosporales; family Peronosporaceae; genus Phytophthora; species Phytophthora citrophthora. Next base: position 1,809,827 of record JASMQC010000004.1, on the reverse strand, counting down.
TTTCCAACTGGTTCGATTGGAAACGGTGTTTGCCAACAGTATTTACTGGGATGCAGATTTTGTTAACGACCTCAAGCTGGAGGCTGACGGATATGGCATGTCACTCATTTCCCCTCCGCTTGCTGCGATCCCTCTCGTTGGACCGACCTGGGTTGGTGTGTTGTCGAAGCTAATTCAAGGCCTCAAGATTGATATGGCAGAACTGGTCCAAATGGACCCGCAGGTGGATGACAAGTCTGCAACTGCAGCTACTACGTCTTTTGGCGAAGGTGTGATCATGGAACACCTTAACGATTATGCTGCGGCGAAGTCTCCTTCGCGGCGCAAGTGGTCAATATCTTCATCTTCCTCGTCACTTTCAGTTGATCGCCGCTCCGCCCAATACTACGGGGACCAGACCACATTCATTGCCAAAAATCGCGAAATCTGGTATTATGCAGTGCTCTTCAAGGCCTCGACGCACGCTTTTCCTGGAACGATCTCGTTAAGCCCGGAAAGCAACATCGCAGTGGTGTCTGAAGACGTGTCCAAATATTTCCCGCTGGAAGACAGTCTATCGATCGGATCGGCGGAATATTTCGCGACCAGCTACAATCCTCAGAACCGTGAGATCCAGCTGGGTGAGTTGACGCCTCACTGAAATTCGTTGGCGTATCTTTACTAACTGTGTCCTCAGATCGAAAATACGATGGAAAGGAGCCTGCCACTGTGAAAGCTTACCTGACTGGAGCTTGTTCGTCACACCAGCCTCCCTATGTTGCCGTGAAAAGGATATGGGAGCGCGAGCCAGGCAACAAGTACGAAGATCAAATGAGCAGCGAGCAGGTTAGCTGATTTTGTCGCATTTGGTAAAACTGCACCGTTGGTTGGTCTCACGGCTTTTTTGCTGTTCGATCTTGTAGGAACTGTTTCAAGACTACCAGTTTTTAGATCCCGAGAGCGACTACGAGGTGGCAATCAAACTTGGCCCCATATCGAGCGGGAAAGAGGCGAAAGCAATTGTTGCTGAGTGGAAACGAACCGCCAAAGAACTCTTCGACGCCCGAAAGTACGTTTTCAACGTCTCAGAGTGCCTCAATGAGGAAGAATTGCTAACTATGGGATTATTTCTGTGTAGATGCACCTCTGGACTGCCAGGCTGCGAGCACTACTGCCCACAACGCCACGGTCATTCTCTGGTAAGTGTAACTTTGCAACTGTAATTGATGCGTAGCTAACTTGTCATTGTCTTGATTCAGTGCTTGGGAACTTTGGCCGGAATAGGACAACGTATTGCCAAGCGCTGTCTTGGACGGCCAACCTTCTCCAGGCCTTTGAAGCCTCGTGCCTCCCTTCAACGGCTCCAGGATCGTTTTAAAGGAACGGAAGCGTGGCCAGGTTCACCGTCAAATATCACGCCTGTGGTGCTCCCAAGCCTGTCGTAAATCGATGGAATACGAGTCGAAGCCTTGGTTGATCTTTTGTCTTGAGCAGCACAGCTATATAGTCAACATTGACTTCACTTTTGGTAGCTCTGCTTTTGATGTACGCCTACTTCGTTACCGCTCATACAACGAGTTGCAGCAAAACCTTGGTGATCTTCATGGTACAAAGTTAAACAATCACAAATTTCTCACGAAAGGCCAAGAAACATAACCCCCACAGCTTGCAGATGTATGTACACGTCCAATTATGCAAAAAATAGTTCTTCGATCTCGTCTGAATAACCTCTTGACCTTCTTGTTCTTACGATGCCGTCGGTCGAATGCCACGGATCCTCAAAGACAGTTGAATGTCCTTCACTTGCAGAGTCACACGCTTTCCATGGATAGCACACAGGTTCCTACACAACATAGCAACAATTAGTCCTCATTCCTCTAAAATAAATTCTTCTACAATCAACGTACGCGTCTTCGAAGGTGCGGACCAGGTACGTCTCGGCTGCCTCTTGCAACGCCAGCAAAGCCTCTGCCTGCCAGCGATAACCCACGCCCGTGAACTCCGTCTGAATCTCCCGCACTACACGGGCAAACGGTAGTTTCCGTAGTAGCAGCTTAGTAGAACGTTGCAACAATCGGATCTCCCTTAGTGCCACCTCGCCGGCCTTCCTCCTTCGCTTAACAGTCTGCGTCGTTGTGGGGCTACTGGGACGTCGACGCGGTGGTGTGGCTTTTCGTTTACGTCTAGGGGCTGTCGGGGTTGCGTGAATAGCGGCTTGACGGCCTACGGGAGCCACAGAAGGCCGACGTGCTGGTACATTCGGCGGTGGCGACGGAGTTGACACAGAGGAAGCGGACGACGCTGCAGCGGGAGGTTTACCCGCGGCGCTGCGACTGGTAGCAGCAAATGGAGGAGGAGAGTTCGGTGGAGTGGACTCGTCCGTGCCGCTGTCCGTAACGCTGCTGCTGGAGGCGTCGCTCGCGGGCAACGGCGGTGGCGACGACATCGCTGATGTCCTTCCGACTCGAATATTCAAACACTTTAACTGCGTATCATGATTATTGCGTTAGAATATGATAAAGCGTGATGATTGGATGAATGATACGAATATTGTGTCTTAATAGCGAATCATATCAGAGGAATAGTTGCTGACGTGAGATTTGCCACTGCAATAGGGGCTTTATCCCCACTTCTTCCACTCCATGCCATTCGGAGCCGTACGCTCCTTCTCATAGTCTTTATCAGCGACTTCTTTCCAGTTGGTAGACAGCACAGTGCCACCTGACGTTTGCTTGATCATAAAAAAAAAGTTAGTGCTGCAATTGGGTGGCAATCGTGATACGAGCTGCTAACGTACGAAGGACTTGTTCATGGCCTTGCGCGTGTTCTCGTCGGCCTTGGCATAAATATCGCGGAAGAGTTTCTGCATTGCTTCCTCTCCCTCTGGCTTCTCCGCCTCCAACTCGTCGCCTATGGCCTTCTCGATCTGGTTCCAATCTCGGCTGCTTGCGTACGGGCGTGGCACTTGTTCTGGCTTCGCTTCAAAGACAGCGGCAGGTCCAGTTACAATCTGCGCACCTGAGTGATACACAGCTTCCTCCAGCTTGTCCCAGTGCATGCCGTTGCTTTTCTTCTTAAGCCTCAGCTCCACTTTCGAGCCAAGCACTTTGTATGAGCTCGCTTCAGGGACGACATCGTCAAATAGAGACTCGTTATACGCCTCCACAAACTCCCCATTGAGTTTCACCTTCACGAGCAGTTTTTTCGGCTCAATAGTGACTTCAACGTCATCTTGAGTAAGCTTCTTTTGAAGGATCGACACCGTCACATAGGTGTCGGATTGGTACCAATCATGGCTGCAGCAGTGGGGACAGACGTCAACAACAGTCCTCAGATTCCACAACAATGAATGATACTCGTACCGAATGGTAGATTTCGTCGGCAAAGGTGCAACAACTGCAGCATTCTGGTTACTCGACACAGCGATTGGTGCTGGTGCAGGTCCGTCCGGAATGATCAGCTCTGCCTCATCGTCGCCTAGCAATCAAGCAAAACTCACATTGGTAAAGTGGTCAACCCATTGAAATCCTTCGTGTCAGCTAGACTCACTATCTAACTCCGCGTCACATTTGCGGATCCATGTCAGGAACCGCTTAATCAGTGCTTCGTTCGCCTTGGGCGACGCCATTTTGCCCGATTGGAATGCTTGTTTAGCCGCTGCATATTTTTCTAACTCAAATTGCGCCACACTGCAACATTTCAATCATGTATACAATTACTAAACCCAACACAGATAAAAGGTATTTAAACGGCTCGAAACCCACCCGAGACGCATGTAAGCCATGTGCAGCGTCCCGTCCAATTCCGTAGCTCGCGACGCATCCGCAGCAGCTTCTTTTAGCTTATGCAGCTTCAGATATGCTGCAGCTCGCTTTGACAGTGCATCGGCATCCTGCGGCTGCTTCTCCAGCGCACAAGTGTAGCTGTGCACCGCGTCCTCGTACGCTTCGTCCACGAACAGAGCGTTGCCTTCGTGCTTGAACTCCATTGCTTCCTGTAGATTCTAGAAGTGGCTGAATAGTCCACACCTTTTCGATCGAGTTGGGATCTTTCATTATTTAACCCATTTAATCGCCGTGTCTTTTTTAGATGAGTGGGTGGGTCAGTAAGATAGTGTTGCAGTTTGACGTTGCAAGCAACTTGATGCATGTATTTTTTCCTAGCTAACCTTCCTGCAAGAAATCTATGAAGACCACGTCTATCTAGCGGACGCGAATGTTCAGGTACAAGTGCACGCGGCGCTTCAATAACTGCTCGATCTCGTCCCGAGCTGCCATGCCAACAGAGCGAATCGTGTCACCGTTGTGTCCGACCACCATCTTGCGCACACGGGCAGCAGGAACCTGTAACAAGTAGAAAGTGATTGATGGAGAATAGTTAGATAACAAGTAAGCCATCCATCCAAAAGGCATCAGCAACGTACGAAGATATCCTGGTCGATGCGAAGGCTCTTGTCCTTAAACTTGGTCCAGCCAACGTTCTCCTGCTCGAACGTGTAAGGCAGCTCCTTGTTAAAGCGGCGGAAAAGCTTCTCGCGAATGATTTCCGTCACTAATTCGAGGTCCGAGAGGTCAGAATGCATGGACGAGTGATAGCTCCACGGGCGATCGACAGCAAGTGAAAGCAGGGTCTTCCTCAAGTCATCCATGCCGTAGCCTTTCGCGGCTGAAACCTTGATACTGTTCTCACCAATGTAAGCCAGAGGATCAATATCCAACGAGGCTTCGCTACGGTTGTAGTGTTTGGCGTAGATCTCCTCAATCATCTGGGATAGTTCCTTCACCTTGATGTCCAGGTTGATCTTTTCAGGTCGCCCGACGAGGTCGAACTTGTTCATTACCAGCATCGTAGGAGAACACACCTGCGCCGAGGTGGTCAGCACTTTCTCCAATGCTTGGAGCGCTGCGTCGTCAAGACGCTTCACTGAGTCTACAACCAGCATCGAGAGATCCACACCCTGCAATGTCTCTGCTGCAGTCGTCACCAGCGTCTGCACGTACTCGTGGGTTTCCTTCGGCTTAATAAGTCCCGGTGTATCGTAAAACGAAAGCTGTGCATCGCCCTCAGTCAAAATGCCCAGCACACGGTCACGTGTCGTATTGTACTTCGGCGAAACTGCGGACACCGTCACATTCAGCAGCCTGTTCATGATGGACGACTTGCCTGCATTCGGACGTCCAATCACTGCTAGATCCAGAGCCTTGGGCTTGGGTGGTTCGTCCGGGATCAAGAACTCTCGCTCGACCACATTATCCGACGCTAGCTGGATGTTCGTGAACTGCTTGTCCTTCATGGCTACCGGTCGTCTCGCCGGGATACGACCTGTCTTTCTGAATTTCGCTGCATCTGCCTCCTTCTCCTCTCTCGAGCTGCGTCCACGGTGGAAATGCAGTGGTTTAGATTCAGCCCCGTGGTCATTCTTCGGTTGTCGGCCCACAAAACCTTTATTGCGCGGGTCGAAAGGACCAGTGCCGTCCTCCACCTCTTCGTCGTCGTCTGGCAACAGACCCAAACGCCGCATACGCCTCTTGTTCTCGATCTCCTTGCGCGTTCGCAGCGGCATCACAGCAGGTGGGACGGCCATCGTGCGCTGACGCATAGTGGCCCATTCTCGGTCGATTTCTTCGAGCGTTGGGCGCGCAGGTTCTTCCACTTGAGGAGCTTCGCGACGCTCGAACTTGCGTTGCGGTTTACGCTCTTCCTTTTGTCGGTGCTGCTTCTTTTTGCTGTCGCTGGCGGGGAGGCCCTTGGCTACACGGAAAGCTTCACGCTTAGCCTGGCTACGCTTGGATCGGTAGGTGGCCACCAGGATGCGGCCCTGGGGCAGTGCGCACCCCGATCCAGCGCGACGCAGTAGCTGCTCCATTTGTTAGCAATTGAGTGGCAATGACCCAATCACCCAGATGGGTGTTTTAAACTACTACAACACACACACACACAATCATTCTCGAAGTGGGTTATTTGGGTGGAATTAAAAATGAAAGAGTTAAATGTGAGGGGGTATTGGTACAGCAGCTAACGGCCGCCCCTGGCCGACTTCACCCCTCTACACGATCCTCCTTGGTGGACTTGGTGGAGAGAAACACTACGCAAACGAGTGGGGCTGGGCTCGACTCGACTGGACTCGGGTCTCGCGCTCATGGCCGGCGCGGCGACCTAACCCGACAGGCTTACGCCCGACATCTTGCCTGTGAAGCGGCGTTGCAGTGCTGCATGGCTGATGCCGCCGCGCGCGCGACTCCCGCCGTGCGTGTTGAGCGGCTCGTTTTCCATCACACCTTTGTCGTTGGCAGTGATCATCTGCATGATCTCCTTGCACGAGCGTGACAGTTCGTCCTTGTTCTTCAGTGCGCGGAAGAGTTCCAGGCACTCCATCTTGGTCGTGGTTTCTGCAAAAGATACATCTACAGTTAGTCACCCAAATTTACATCGGTTGGTGTTGTAGCGCACCGGCATCAACAGAAGAGGTCTTCGACATCGTTATGTGTGCGGTTGCTTGCTAGGGCTGGCTGGCTGGGTCCGGTCGAGAGGCAGGAACTTGCAAACTGAGCGCTTCAAAGGCGACAGCCTCAGCAGGGGTCGCGCCCGTTGAAGAGACCCACAACTTCAACGTCCCATCCCAGGGTGAAAAGTGAACAGCCAATCAGAGCTCTCCAATTTAGCAGACGAGACAATTTGTTTTGACAATTTCAGGGTATTTCTACTGAAAGTTACAGCGATTTATAACAGATTAGAGAGCGTGATTCTTCTCAAACTCTCTATATACTTATATAAATATATGCAGATACTCTCGTCCTGCGCGCTCCCCAACCGCGCTTCCACCACGTGGTTGACGCAGATATGCTTACGGACATGTCTTTTGTCTAATTCCAGAGTTTAGCTGCCGGGATCGCTCAGGAAGGCGGTCAGAGCGCTAAATGGCCCTTTGCGTGAATCTACTCAAGGGGGGAGATTTTATATCTTTCACTATGTGATAGATTATTAAGTATACCAATCTGTGGAATGCGCTGGACCATCGGAGTCCGATTCGGACTGACCAACACGTCGTGTCATGACTCCTTTCGCCAACGTTGGGATGAAGTACATGTAGCAGCAGCTACTGGGGTATTCTCAATAAGCGCTTCGCTGTCTTCCCCCGAGTACCAACGACAATGACAGTCGACGTGCATCAAACCCGGCGATACAGTAATGCACAGCGTACTCTTGTTACGTTCGTAGCGGTAAGTTGTCCGGCAATCCATTGGCAAGGGAACTTCAACGAGCTATGACGGCTGCTCTCATGTTCCTCTGGTCCAGCAGGGACTTCTACAAGGAGCTAAACATGCTTCCCACTTTTAGTTCATCCGTCAACTAAGTCATTGGCACGGTGGAAGGGGATTTATGCGAGATTCTCAGAGCGAGCAATCATAACCCCATGGTTCTCGGATGAAGAGAATGAGAACGGTATCTTGGGGCCTTTGCTCCTGTAATTTCAGTCCGGTACATCGGATGACCTGGATCGGACATTGGGCTCTATGCGCATCCACTGCGCTACCCGTGCAACGGTCACTTGCCACGCTTGAGAAGGCATCTGCATGATCCTTGCAACTGGGGGCTATAATTTAAAGTCTCAGTTTGCACACAAGAAAATGCAGTTCGTTGAGCCTACTTTCATGTGCAGAGTCTTCCAACGAGATCTTCAGTTCAAAACGATAGCCCTTAGGTTTCGAGAACCAATTTTTTTAACATCACTATGATGTCTTCCAAGATATTGAAAGCCTCAGCGGTAAGTATTCTTACGAAAGACAGGCTGTCCGGGTTCTGTGTGTCATACTGTCCATCCTGGAATCACCACAATTTAATCCACCACCAGCAACGGTTGCACCAAGCTTCATCACCAAATGGAGTATCGTAAAGAAAAGCAGCTTCATTAAACACTTGCTCGCCTTCTTCCGTCTAGATGCAACGCATTACGACTGGTCTTGTGCGCTCTGAGCTTGACCAAAAAGCTGCTTCACACTCTGCATAACAACCTCAAATGTATCCGACGAGCGGTCCTTAAGCCCGATTGCCGCCAAGATCGGCAGTCCGAGGGGAACGCTGCAGGCAAAATGCAGACGTACAAGCAATCAGTAACATCTTATACCCTATTGCATCCCCAGTCGTTTGCAACTTACCCGAAATGCTCTAGAAATTGTCGTGCATACACCAGAAGCAGGGGGTCGTCGCGCCTTCCGAGCCGAACGTGAATGTCGGGCTGGAGTTTTCCGCTGATTGAGTCCTTCTGTTGCGCTTCCACCTGCAACAGCAACATACACTCGTCAGCTCTACTATCGACGCGCTAAAACGCGTCCTTGTCGCGATATGCCTCCTACCAATGTGCCGAAGGTTCCCAGTTGCGTCACGGCAATGAACACGCGGTCGGCAAAGATTGAGACCGCAATATCCGTCGGGACCCCATTAATATCCTGCATCAAGGAACAGCGTTAGTCGTATCTGGGGCAGTCTGATCAGCTCTTTCCATCGTCGCAGCACCTTTCGGTCTTTCTTAGTGTGCAAGGCCGCCGGGGCTGGTGTCGTCTCCTCAGCCATGATATTCGTGCACAACAATATATTTTTGTTGTTGTTGAAATAACAATTATTGCTGATTCAAAAGATGCTCGATTACTATTGGCTAAAAAGTCGTCGCGGGTTTTCTGGTCTGACAAAACAGAGACGGGAGAAGGAAGCGAACAACACAGAGAACGCTCGTCGCCCGCAGTTCAGGTCCCCGTGTCGCGTCGCTCACAGTCTTAACCCAGCAGGTACCGTACGCCCCCTGTGCAGTGGCATGTCTTCCATATTACGCTTGGAGATCCAGGCGAAAACCCGGTGCTTTATCGAGAGAGAGGCCCTAATTAAGCGTAGCTCCTCGCATTAACGACGTGTGCCGTCTGTTGTGTCATGTAGTTTAAGGCGCCATGGACGGTTATGACCACTTGTTCAAGCTCCTTCTCATTGGAGACGCTGGCGTCGGCAAGAGCAGGTTTGTGTCTTTAAATGCGGATTGATGCACCAGTGACGGAATCTGACGTCGTTCTCGCTCAGTATGCTGCTTCGATTCACGGACGACACGTTTGACGACAACCTGCAGAGCACCATCGGTAAGGATGAGTCGATCGAGCAGCAAGGGCCTTGTTTGAAGTGGCCCTGTCCATTGGCAGGACACCCGCTGATTAAGAATTTGTGCGTGGTGCAGGTGTGGACTTCAAGGTGAAAATGATGCAGGTGGACGGCAAGAAGATCAAAATGACTATTTGGGACACTGCCGGCCAGGAGCGCTTCCGCACGTTGACCAGTTCATATTATAGAGGCGCGCAGGGCATCGTCCTGGGTGAGAACTAGCATTGGAAGGTGGTGGTAACGGTTGCGTATTCTTACGTTTTTGTTGTTTGAAAACAGTATACGATGTTGCCCGGCGAGACACGTTTGAAAACTTGGACCTGTGGCTGCAGGAGGTGGAGGTGTACAGCCCGGCTGGTGGGCGTGATGTAGTGAAGCTGCTTGTTGGCAACAAAATTGACAAGGTAAATGCAATTGGACAGCATTTTTTTTTCAGCAATACCTTGTTTGATGCTAATTACTATTGCTGCATACAGGAACGAGTGGTGAGCCGCCGGGAGGCTGAGGACTGGGCGAGGTCTAAAGGCATGCTGTTTGTCGAAAGCAGTGCGAAGACCAAGATCGGCATTCAGCAAGTGTTCAATGAAGTAGTGCAAAAGGTACGGTATCGCGATGTAGTGGTATCACTTCACTTACCTGGTACTGACGGTGTGCGTGCTTTTGACTGCTCCCACCTCTTGACAACGTTGTGCCTCAGATCCTCGAGA